>OZ026502.1:13527658-14024935 GCA_964019985.1 Aurelia sp. 4 Dawson et al 2005
CAAAGATATGTGTGCCCCGTACTCCCAATGAAATATTGATCGCAAAAATTACACAATTCTGATATATGCAATTTTATGTATCTATTTAACCAAAATATTTCAATGAAATTTTGAGCAAAATATTTATATTTCGCATTATTTCAAAGTAGCTCTTTGAGCACTTTCAACGGCCCTCATCTTCCCCGATTTATACATTTAACATCAAACCGAACCCTCTTCTCGGATTACATCTTGAGCTCATGAAGGAGGTACTACTCAATACATATATTTGCCAAATTAAAAGTCTAAAGAGTCCTGACAACCACAGACAACTTTTTGCAAGGATCTTTACTTTGATCATTTTAACGATTTTGGCAATTTCTTGTCTGCAATTATTACTTAGGAACGAATTGATCGCGGAGGTGGTAACTTTTCGTTCTTAGAGAAAATGTATTGATTAATTACCGTTACAGGCTCTATTTTGCTCCCTCTCTGATAAACCCTTCCAGTTCCAAGCCAGATCGTTTTATAAGCCCTCTCTCTATTGATTCCCTTCACCACTGATATAAACTTCCAGAGATTTTCCATTTATTTTGTTGATTAATTTTGCATGTAAATTTTAATATGGTTTGATATTGTATCAAAGCTATGTACTTGACTTGTGAAGTCGTCTTTGTATTCTGCAAACTATGGGGTAAGGGAACTGAGATTTTATCATTTGTATCTGCATTATTTGAATTTTTGAATACACCCTCTCTCTGATAGCCTCCTTCCCTCTCTTTTAAGCCCCTTCCGCAGTCTCCAAGATACTATGATAAAGCTTCGATCGTATTCTACTTGGAACAACTTTATCCATGAATATTTCTCTCTCTAGCAACGAATATCAAACATTCCAGAAGATTATCAAATTAGAATATGAATTTCCGGAAGGTTTTCCAGAATGCCCGAAAGATCTTGTTATGAAACTTCTTGTGAGTACTTTCTCTTTCCTCTGGCAGATTTTCTTGACTTTAACGTTAATGCTCGTGGGCTTTTTTCGAGTAACCATTCATTATCATTATTTTGATTATCAATTTGTTGGCAACTTACATAGCTATAAGTAAAAAAGCTAATTCAAGCCAACAATTTATGGGGGTTTCTTTGCACCTTCATCTGGAAACTGCCTTATACACATGAGAATTCAATACAACTTGGCACATTGAGAGAGTAAGTAATTTGTAGCATTTGGTAAGTAAAATACTAAAAATTTGTAAGAAATGGAGGCAAAGAAACAAGACTTTGAATCAGCACACTAAGGCCTTTCGAACTTATGTTCTCTTCAGAGTGTGACTAACATTTGCACACTCTGAATACATAATGTTAGTCGCTCTCTGAAGAGAACATAAGTTCTTAAGGCCTTGTGCTGATTCAAAGTCTTGTTTCTTTGCCTCCATTTCTTACAAGTCTTTAATTTGTAGCATGTGACGCAACTTGGGATGAAGTGGTATTTGTCCAACGATATTGAGTTCAGCATGTGCCTGGTCAATATTCTTGAGTTAAATGGTCATTTTGATTACTCCCAATGTGTTTACTGGCATAACTGCAAAGTCTAAATGTATCAGATGCTAAACTTGAATTTGTATGGCTAAGCATATAGATAAGATTCTCTGATAAACAAACGAATAAAATGTTAGTAATTACGCTACGAACAGGGCTTGTGGTATACGACGTTTTCGTGCTTAAACTCATTGTCATTGATTGGTTTGATAATGGGTTTAAGCCCGAAACGTCGTATACCACAAAGCTCTGTTCGTAGCGCAATTACTACTATTGTATTCGTTTGTTTATCAGTGTAAGATTGTGCAACACGCATAAAGGAAGTTTGTTTGTGCATTTATAAGATTCTCTGGTTCTGAAACAACCGCCGAATTTCGAGCTTCTTTCTCAATGAATCAGCAAACACTTGTCAGATTTGCTCAAACTTGGTGCCAAACTCTAAGTTGAAATACGATCTACTCAAAAATTTGAAAAGGGGCAAGTTAGATTTATCATTCCTCCGCAGTAGCCATTCAAACGGCGTACATATTTCTTGGAGCATCCTGGATAGTTGTTCATTTTCACGCTTGCAAAAATTTGTAAGAAATGGAGGCAAAGAAACAAGACTTTGAATCTTGTTTGTTTGCCTCCATTTCCTTGCCTCCATTTCTTACAAATTTTTAGTATTTTACGTTCCAAATATTCACGCTTGCAAATGTTTTTAACCTTGAATTCTTATTTCAATCAATTTTTAGGTATTAGATCCAGCGAAGAGACTTGGTTGCGAAGAAACTGGTGGATATGTTAATCTCAAAGCTCATGAATTTTATAAAGGTGCGATTGAAATAGATACGTAAGGTCTTCTGTTTCAAATTTGATTCAACACGTTGAAGGGGCTGTGCAAGCTAAGCCGCGGCTGTCTACCTTGGAGTAAAACAACGGGAATTTGCCTGCCAGAAAATACTTTACAGAATAATTCCTGTCCAGGACAAAGATTTTGGAAACTCTTATGGTTCTGGGGAAAGCAATTTAAGTAGCTTTAATGGACATACCTGTCGTGGAATAAAGTCCCGGAATTTGTAGCCGAAAATGAGACCCTGTTGGCAGGCATATATGCGGTAGTCAATCTGTTGAGTCGACCCCCAGGAGCTAAACTTCCAAAAACCATGACCTTCTCTTCATTTTAATTCTATGTTTCATTTTCATTATATATTTTTATCCACGTAACCCCTTCGACAAAAGCTCTCCCTAACGCTTACAAACAGCAGCAGATACATTGCAAATAAAGATATTTTCATACGTTTAAATTGCATAGAATAAGCAAGTGCAATAAGATTTTTCATGCCATCAACGATGGTAGAGATACAACTGGATTCTAAGCGACAAGCTTCAGATGTGTTTAGCCTAACCTAAAGGTGAGTGGTGGTGAGTGCGGGGTGAGTGACCGAGTGGCTTATACAGTCTTCGTCAGGTGACTGAAGTTAAGCTTGGTCGAGTGAGGTCAGATTTCGGATGGGTGACCACTGAGGCCTGACCTCGCAACTCACCTCGCCGTCCTTCGGAAGGGACGTTAAACTAGGGGTCCCGTGCCTGGATGCGGCATGCACAGTGGGCCTAAATTAGCTTTCAGTAGCTAGAAATCCTGACAAGCCCACTCAAACAAATTGAAAACAAAACAAACAACCAAACGGAAGCCCACTGCGGGATTAATAAGTTCTACGCCCCGTGCCGTTCGTTTACTAAAATCTTGTTGAGTCCCTTTACAGTAAAAGCTCTTTTAGGCCCCCCGGGGCTTTTTAATTTCGGGCACTTCAGAGGGGGCTTCGTAGAGACTGGGACTTATTAATGAGGGGAGCGCATTCACAAAATCAAATGTCAAGAATATGTATAATAGCTATTCAGTTATTTTACCCCATATCTTACGGATTCAGCATACGATTTAGCGATTCAAGTACATAAATTCGATACTTTCTCCATCCCAAGAGCTATCAAAACTAACTTACAAGCTAATCTAGCGAAATATATGGAGAATTCTTTGTAATATCTAGAATTTGACACATTAAGTGAGGGACTTAATGAAGAGGGGGCATATTCAAAATTTCGCCTGAGATGGGAGGGGCTTGTGAGAGAGGAGGCTTAATTGAGAGGGGGACTAAATAGAGCTTTTACGGTCATTCGAAGGGTAAGTCTATCATCCCATTGTAAACAAATCTGTAAACGCCATTGTTTCAGGCACGTGTCTGTTGTTTTCTGCTGTATTTTTGTGGCTTTGCCTAAGTCATCAACAGGTAACCGTCAAAAAATCCACTTATGTCTGAGCAGTCGTAAGAGATATGAATATTTTGTTTGCCCCTTTGTGAAATGCGAAGATTTATCTTCAAAATAGTGCTTTCATTTGAGAAAAAACTGAAATGTGTGTGATCTACCTTTCAAAAAGTGACAGTGACCGTTTCACATATATTTAAATCACCGTTTCGAGAAAAATTCGTAGGCGGTGCCCCCTTAATGCGCTATCGCCGCCAATCTTTTCCAATAATGCAAATGAAAATTTTCGTTGTCTTGTATATTTTGAAAATAATAACTTTTGCAGCAGATGTAGTCTGTCCGCCAAGCTTTCTTTTGATGAACTTTGCGCCTTTTTAGTTTCTCGAACCTTTCACCGCTCTTCGGCGGCCTCTTCGACGTGAACGTTTGGATCTTGTGGATTTATCATTCTTACGCTGCTCGTAGGGTTCAAGTTCGAAAACTTGATTATTCAGGCTTGAGTTTGTTTATTATTGAAAAGTGCTTTCATGACTCACGTAAGCACCCCACAGAATTCAAGGCTATAAATTGGCTCCCCACAAAGAATAGGATGGATCAATGTGTTTGTGTTTATGTAATGAAGTTTTTTTGATGGAACTGCCCCAGCTTACAGTGCTGAGATATTCCATGCAGGCAACCAAGGCCGAATAACGCGAAGATCTAAGTTTAACTTAGAATTTTTCATTTCGCAAAAATACTTCTGGACAAAAATGCTTATCTTACCTCGGGCCGAAAATATGGAATAGTCTTCCATCTGACTTAAAATCATCTAACAATCCGAATACATTCAGACATAAAATCAAAGAAATTTTTTTTCCAAAAAATGCAAAAAGAGGAAGATGACATATACGTCTTCTAGTAAGACCCTTCCTCATCTCTCCAAACCGTGTTTTGTAGTGATAATAACTAGAGGGGTATCGCCCTAATTGAGGGTATTTTAAATTGGTCGAATATTCCTGCTGAACGAAACAATTTTCAGAACGAAACTTACCATGAACACCCTCTTAAATACTTCACTGTTGAGGATATAAAATATATTTGTCAATGGTGATGTTGTCTTTAAGAGCGAGCTACTCGAGAACAGAATGGTCCAGAGGGCCTAAATTTCCAACGTCGCCCTGTTTGAGGGTATCCAAACTTTCACATGGTTTCAGGTAAAGTTAAGATAACTTGATGCGAAAATTAGCAGCATATCAACGATTAAAGAGTTTTTGTTGTTATAAAATGTTTTCTGATTATATTTGCTGTGTTTCGTTATCCTAATCACTGACCTTTGTTGCCGCTTTCGTTGAAAGACTTCTCAAGCAAGCTGACATCAGTTTTCCTCCTTCGGTGAACTGAACGATGCTTAAATCAATTTATGATTTTAAAGAAAAAATTTTTCACAGTCCACTGACAGAAAAAACCTGTTGTTGCACCGTAACATGTCATTTTACAGCAAATTGTAGTGGCCTGGCGCCTGCCTTGCGTTGACAGTGCAGATTTCGTTCAAGAACCGGAAGATACCACTGTACCCTCAATCAGGCCAATCAGACGGCTTGCAAAAAGAAGCCCGTCGTGGCGGAAACGGATGTCATATC
Organism: Aurelia sp. 4 Dawson et al 2005; assembly: GCA_964019985.1. Classification (NCBI taxonomy): domain Eukaryota; kingdom Metazoa; phylum Cnidaria; class Scyphozoa; order Semaeostomeae; family Ulmaridae; genus Aurelia; species Aurelia sp. 4 Dawson et al 2005. The sequence continues at coordinate 13,533,037 of OZ026502.1, forward strand.
GCTGAAGTTACGTGAAGTACTTATTCTGGACAAGCAAAGCTTGGCGAGAGGCCATTGGCTTGTTGTGAAAGTTTTGACAGCGTCGAGAAGCCAAGCAAGAAGAAAACTGTGCAACAAATGAATGTGAAAGGAAAAATGGCGGACACTTACAATTACATGTCAGGTGACCTTCTTTGTGCACTTCTCCGTCTCTATGTGGACGGGATTTTAAGAAGAAGAAATTTAGCAAATGGCGTCACCAAACTATTTTTGTGAACTTTTTGGTTTTAACTAGGCCCAAATGCCTTTTATTCAGCAACAAACGCAAGGGAGTTAAAATCGGCCAAAACGTGTTTACCCTCAACCAGGGCGATACCCCTCTATAGTACTTTCCTGTTTTTTTTTCATCTTTTTCTGTTATACCAGCACCTCTAGGGGGACCAATGTGGAAGGTCAGTTTGACCCTTTAGTGCTATCCCTGCCACTGTAATTAGGGGTGTTTTCCTTTTACGTTTTGAACCTTAAAGTATTGTATTGTATTGTATTGTATTGTATTGTATTGTATTGTATTGTATTGTATTGTATTGTATTGTATTGTATTGTATTGTATTGTATCTATTTTTGTATTTATTATAACAACTTGTTAATATTTTTTACATGGCAAAATGATACTTACATACATATATATGTATATCGCGTCATCTAAGCTTGTATCCCGTATTTCTACTTACCAGACATTTATTTCTTTGTCGTTTAGGAATAGAGTGGGATACCTTGCATGAACAAGAACCTCCTAAGCTCCTGCCATATCTTCCATCGACGTCAGCTGATGATGAAGACTTAGGAAGCAATTACAATGTATGTTTTGGATATTCTGTCTCATTTTCATTTTATTACAGTAAATTCTCATTGTTGCTTCACTAGACATTCGTTTCACGTTTATTAGTTCGATGAAATGAACGGGCTCAGTGGTAGGACAGCCTTGTCCAAAAGATCTTAAATTTATTTTGCACAACAAATTCTTTTGCAAATCAGCTGAAAATTCACTCAGTTACGAGCTTTTTAAGGATTTGATTTGTGTTAATTTTGAAACCAAGCGCTCGTAAAAAATGCTTTAATAAAAGAACGTTATCCAATATCGTACCTTTCTCGTTGATATCAGAGTAAACCAGAAACGACTTCGCACTCGTCATTCAGTTCGTCGAACTCAAAAGACATCAAATTTTGGAACTGTTGCGTTTTGCGCGCGAAAGGTGGTTTTTAAGAGAAGTCATGAGTTTATGATTAGAGGAGACGGATAAATCTTAAGATAAGCTGGCGGATTTTGTTTATTTGATTCAGATTCTAAGCAGAAGGCATTGCAAATTCTTGCTTATGTAGGGCTGAAATGAAACTATTACTACTCAGTCCTGAATCAAATAAACAAAATCCTCCAGGATCTGATCTTTTGATTTATTCTTTTTCTCTTGTCATAAAGTCATGACTTCTCTTAAAAATTACCCTTCACGTGCACAAGGAGACAGTTTGTCATATTGGTTTCACGGCAACTTTAAGATTTTATTCAAAGACAGAGTTACCGTAGAGCAAGTTGAAACAAAAGACTACCATTTCCTTTCATAGATATTGAATATGTATACGAGCTGATATTTCGCATCGTTATACCAGGCTTCTTAAGAGCTAAGCTAACGTAATTGCGAGTGTACAATGATTTGAGTAAAAGTAGTGTTGCACTGTTGTATCGAAGTATAGATATAAGAGTGCTTAAGACTGCTCTACAACAGTGCAATACTAACACGAATCAAAACGAGCGGCATTTCGATTATCACTACGCCTTGATAGCTGCCATCTTCGAGGCGCTGTATTGGATTGATCGATGGCAAAGGCGGAAAACAAAAACGAAATGACTGTCATTTATGATACAGACAAGAAAATCTGATTTGCAAGCACTTTCAACGAGATATTCTTTCTAAAGAAAGAAAAGATCTTGTTAAGTCATGCGTTAGAATATTGGAGGGCCTTACAATACGTTGGGCCTCTAGTTGTTACTACGGAACAATTTGCTGAATTTATTATCCATTGTTTTGTCAGTGTCGGATGTCAATGTCATCAGATGAAGACGACGATCTGATTCCGGTTCTGTTCCCTCGCCTAAAAGTAGAGGATAGTGATGAAGACATGCGTGAGAAATCCAATTCAACGTCAAGTTCTTCAACATCCTCGACATCATCCCGAGATTCTCCTTGGTAAGAATACAATTTTTGGGCCAGATAATTTTAAATAGAAATTCCATTGACATAGGGAACTGCTCATGTTGAATCTTTCATATTTAATTATGTTAATCTTGGGTACAAAAGTAAAAAAGTTTATTGTTTTACAATCAGCCTTGTTAAGATCAAAGTTCCTAACAAAATACTTGCAGATGATTTAGATGAAAATATATACATCTGAATACAATAAGATATCTTTACAAAATTAAAGATTTTCGTACTCTGGATTTAGAAAGATTATACTAAGGGGCCCTCTTTGATATTATTGTTAAACGTATTACACACTTTGTACCACGTTAAGAGCATGCCTTTGACCACTTACTGTTTGCACTAGCGGTACTCCAAGGCGCCAATAGACCTTTTAGCTATTCTGAAAAAGAATCTGGATCGAACGATATTTCATTACATTTAGTAGAATTTTCGAATGTGCGCAATACTGATAGAAGCTCTAACGCCACTCAGTCGAACCTCGTGTATAAAAATGTATAGAAATATTGCTCGATCCAGACCCTTTTGCAGAATAGCTAAAAGGTCTATACCAAATGCGCCGAAACATTTCAGGCGTTTGAAAGATCATTCTACCTAGATCAATTTGAATGAATCAGATATTTGCTGGACTGCCTCAAGACTGAATTTATCCTGAGATTTTTCTTGTTTTTTATTGTTAATTCGAGTTTATTATGAAAATTCTTTTCCGTTTCTTTACCATTGGATCAAGCATTTTGGGCCCTTTTCGTGATTTTCACAAACAATAAATTTGTGTGAAGTTGAACTTTTCTACTGTGTTAGTCAAGAAAGTTGATCCACTTGGCGTCCTCTGGAATAAAAAGTTTGCAGCCGATATTCGAAACTGAAATGTTAACTTAACAGTCGAAGCTCATTTAGGGAAGAAAATTTTGTTTAGTAAATCACTCATCTTTAAGATACAAAAATTAGAAAACATATCTGTAAGCTTCTTTTGGCCTCAGTCTATGTCAGAATGAAACAAATTTTGAAACAAAGGGTTCTGGCGGTTTGTTTGAACTTTTTTCTGCATTTTTAAAAGGATATAGATAATGTCGTTTATGTAAGAGCCAACACAATTGATCCATGTAGAGAAAGTTTGAATGAAATGCCAGAACCATTTGGTACAAACCTGACGTAATACTGATCCTGCTGGGGAACAATAGAAATGCTGCTTTTGAAGCAATCACTTTTTTGACTTTGGTGTGACATGCCCATAAATCATCAACAAATAGGCTAAACCAATGTCTCAAACTCTCAATTGAAGCCTAGCCTATGCCACTGTATTGAGAAAGTGATGACAGAACGTACGCCTCCTCAACAGCTACCACAAAAATGGGGCAAAATTTTTCGGGACACCCTATAGTTGTCATACCAAGAAATGACAACAAATCTCTTATTTTCTTATTCCAAACGCATCTTAGCAGTCATTCTTATCATCTTCGACAATAATTGGCTGTTGAAATTTCTGATTAAGAACCGCTTTGAAACTTAACCGAATGCACGATCTGTAAATTACATCGTTTTTAGTCGTCCAAAATTTCTCTACAGAAGTCCTTCATAGACCATTCTTGTTCCCACGGTGTTCTTACGTCGTATGCTAATCATGAAGCCGAATGAACACCCTTGTGCGCTTCTGTCAGATGCGCCCAGAATATGGTGCATTAGCAAGTATAGTGGATTTTGCAGTTGGCTAGTGAACGCTAATCATTCGACCGCGATTCTAAACAATAAAGCGACATTGTAATGCTTGTTACTTGGTGACAAGATTACATTGTTGTTATTCGAATGATTAAGGAGTTTTTGAGAAATAATCTATCTTTGCTATTGTTGTCGAATCGCCAGTCAGATTGCAGGATGACCGCCTCCTGTATCCCAGAGTAGAGGTAGAGCAACGAACTCACTCTTGGAACGAGATTGGTCATAGACCTGTAGCTATTCCAGAAGGAATCTGAATCGAACGACATTTTGATACATTTTGTAGAATTTTCGATGGTGCCAAATAGGGTTAGAGCCTCTAACCTCACGCGATCGAACCTCGCGTATAAAACTGGATATAAACATCGCACGATCCAGATGCCCTTCTAGAACAGAACAGCTAGTAGGTTTATTGCCTGAAAAAAACAATTTTTATCCGAAAATATTTGTCCCAATTTAATCTTACCTACATTAATGTACCTACATTCTGGATCATGTTTGCAATAAAGAATAAACGATTGCGCTAAAGATGGCGACGAGGAATTTTTTACCGAGATGCATTGCGCTCTTTAATCGAATTCCTATAGAATCTTTAAAGATTTGCAATTCGAACGCAGTGCATCACGGTAAAAAATTCCTCGCCGCCATCTTTAGCGCAATCCTCTATTAGTTTTCCGCTTATATTAGGGGTCGCTTTGTTGGCAATCGCACAATTCTCAAGGAAGGGCTAATCGACAAACGAAAGGTATGTATCAAGGTATGTATGTATCAGACGACCAAACAAACTTCACGGGCTAGATCGCGCACAGTTTCCTGAAGCAAAATGTTATGAACACAAACAAGGTTTCAGCATGTAGTCAAAGTGCTCAGCTGTCTTTGAGATGTTGTTTGGTCAGTATAAGGTGTGTCTGTTATCCGACAGAAACAGTTTTCAATATTCTCGAACGATTCCCTCCTCTTCCAGTCAATGTTTTGGAAGATGTGAAAAAGCTGAACTCTCAATTTGCGTTTGAGGACGAAATTTGAATAATGAACAAAGGAAAGTCATTTTCCGCATAATAATTTCAACAGACAACTTGAAATCCGTGGCCTGCGTGCCAACCCTCTTTGATGGTGTAATATCCCCGAAGGGACGGGCAAGAGGGCGTGAACAAAGTGACTGCTAGATGCTTGGAGTCAGAGCTGAACTAAATATAAATCAATAAACTGAGGTATTTACAACATACAGGAACAATACAAACTTAACAACAGGTAGACCAAACTCTGAATATTACATCTCTCCTTTTCTTCATGAAACAAAAATAAAGAATAATGTTAAAAGATATTCGACTAGTCCTGTTCATAACAAAGTGTTTTGACAAATCCATTTCAGTCTTAAAGATGATTCTGGCACGCAAGTGAGTTCAGTTTGTAGCAGTCCTAAATTCTGTTTCTTGTTTACCCTCTCTTCCTCAACACTTCCTTGTTAGATAAGCATGTGCGTGCAATGATGCATGGGTACTATTGTCTGCATCCCTTCTCTCTGTCTCTGCATGAAAGATAGGGTGTGGTCCTTGCCTTATTGCACCGTTTCCCTTTTTATCACTTCCTAGGCCAAGTTCCCTCTTCTTCTTTCGAGGTTCGTTACTTCAATGTATATTATTTATCCAACTGATGCTAGCACTTCTGTAGCACTTATAATCTTGGCTGTCTTCGTTTCTGCAGTCCGTTTCTTCTCTGTTTGCGTCTCTTAACTTTTGTGTATGTGGCTGGCTTCCACAGCCTTCGTCAGGGATAGTTACCGAACTCAACTTTTTGTTAGCTGGGCTCCACTTCTCGAGAGCAAGTCTATTCATTCTATGGGGTATGTTCATTTCGTTTTAGTTCTGTTGAAGTGACGCCTTACTGCGGCTCTGCCAATAAGCTCACTTTGACTCGTCCTATTTGCCCATGGCGATAGAAGCAACGTGCCTCCTTCGGCTTCTGCGTTTCTGCATTCTCGCTATTCTTCATCACCAACGTGATAGGATGCTCGATTTTTCTACGAGGAATCAGGCTTTTCCCGCTGTTCCATCGTGAAGTGATTTGCAATGTGTTGTGATTAGGTACTTTCGTTATCCTATGATCTGTGCCTTTTTGTTCCCTCTGATTTTCGTTTCGAAATAACAGGAAGACTTCTGGATCTTCGTGACAGTTATTGTCTGTCTGCAAGTAATGGCCTAGTATGTACAAGCTCTGCTTCTTGCCTTCCCTTTCTTTTGACGAGCAATAAATGCGTGCTGACTGGAGACTGAATCTTTGCAAGATGCTTGAGTAGTTTGAATTTTTTTCTCCTCGTCGCCATTGTAATATCCCCGAAGGGACGGGCAAGACGGCGTGAACAAAGTGACTGCTAGATGCTTGGAGTCAGAGCTGAACTAAATATAAATCAATAAACTGAGGTATTTACAACATACAGGAACAATACAAACTTAACAACAGGTAGACCAAACTCTGAATATTACAGATGGGTCTGCGCGTAGGCTATCAAATCCATCACTACGTTACGTTTTCAGAAAATGTTTACTGGAAAATGATGTCGAGTATTTCATTCAAAGTGAGGAAGCATAGATTCAAAGTTTTATTTGACTCTGGTGTTTTGGATGGTAATCTTTGCTTAAAATGACTATGCATCATCTCAAAATATTGCTAAAGCCTTTCAACTAAACTGTGATACAATGCATTTGTAAACAAGTTTTTATTTCAGAGAGCTTGTTATGATTTAGCTTGTGAAGTATTTTTTGGATCATCCGATATCTTACCATCTAAACTGTAAACTGATACATCCAAAACACAGCAATTGCCTAACATGAAAAGTGAACGCAATTCTAGTATTTATCAGTAGAAATTGTTTATGCGTAGCTTCTTGTATTAGCAGAGTCTATTGGTATTAGTATTTGACTGTATATTTGGATTTGGTTTTCTTTGCCTGTCTCTTTGTTATAGCCATTAGGCAGTCATGGTTTTCTGCTCCTCATGGGATTGTCCTTGTACTGTAGTAAAGTAGTTTGTTAATGTTGTTCTGCGTAATTTCGTTCTTGTAAATTTTTACATTAAGTATATATGAACAATATCTAACCAATGGTCTCAATGCGGCCTTGTTTTAAAGATAATCGGTTATGCAAAGGTTCTCTTTGTCCTATTTATGGACAGACATATTTGATTCTGCCAGTTACCTTTGATATCATGAAATGATTCCCTGGAACTTCAAAACAAACACTTAGTAATCTTTGCTACCATGAACGAAAGATGAGGCATAATATTGACCTCACCTTAAGGTATTGTCGTTGTTCTTCTTTCTTTGTTGCTGCTAGATTGTAAACAAGCAAAGAAGGTGGGCTCTGAAATCAAAATAAAACAACACTGAGATATCGATTTTTTACGATGTCATCCTCCATTTTCAACATATTTCACGACAATATCATATTTCAACATATTTCAGGAACATATTTCAAGCTCTCCAATTTATATTTTTTAGGGTCTGTTTGCAAAACGGAGACAACTACTTTTAACAGAAGGACCTCATCTGTTTTATGTGGATCCACATGCGATGGTTTTGAAAGGAGAAATTCCCTGGTATGAAGAAATAGTGTTAATTCTAAAGGCTGATGTCCAATCAGTGGAATTTTCCCAGCGGGCGGAAATTCTATCATTTGTGGGGGAAAATTTCGCTTTGAAATTGAATAGATAGCTACGTGAGAAAGTTCGGAAAATGCCCCCGACAGGATATTGGCCTTAATTTGAAGAACCGTGGAATATCGAGTTGGAGTTTGATGCTTGAAATCCGATGTGGTAAATAACTCGCATGCAGGAATATACCTTTTTCAAACAAATTTGTTTTAGTAGCTTTAGTACAAAGGATGTCTGTTCATGGATCAGGCTGTAGATTTAAGTTCTTCTTAAATTCATTTAGAAAGTTCTTTGGGACTGCTGTACTTTAGCAGACCAGCTTTATGTCAGATAGCTCGGGAACTTATTTAAATTAATGCCCTACTAACCCTAACTTATGTATGTATGTATGTATGTATGTATGTATGTATGTATGTATGTATGTATGTATGTATGTATGTATGTATGTATGTATGTATGTATGTATGTATGTATGTATGTATGTATGTATGTATGTATGTATGTATGTATGTATGTATGTATGTATGTATGTATGTATGTATGTATGTATGTATGTATGTATGTATGTATGTATGTATGTATGTATGTATGTATGTATGTATGTATGTATGTATGTATGTATGTATGTATGTATGTATGTATGTATGTATGTATGTATGTATGTATGTATGTATGTATGTATGTATGTATGTATGTATGTATGTATGTATGTATGTATGTATGTATGTATGTATGTATGTATGTATGTATGTATGTATGTATGTATGTATGTATGTATGTATGTATGTATGTATGTATGTATGTATGTATGTATGTATGTATGTATGTATGTATGTATGTATGTATGTATGTATGTATGTATGTATGTATGTATGTATGTATGTATGTATGTATGTATGTATGTATGTATGTATGTATGTATGTATGTATGTATGTATGTATGTATGTATGTATGTATGTATGTATGTATGTATGTATGTATGTATGTATGTATGTATGTATGTATGTATGTATGTATGTATGTATGTATGTATGTATGTATGTATGTATGTATGTATGTATGTATGTATGTATGTATGTATGTATGTATGTATGTATGTATGTATGTATGTATGTATGTATGTATGTATGTATGTATGTATGTATGTATGTATGTATGTATGTATGTATGTATGTATGTATGTATGTATGTATGTATGTATGTATGTATGTATGTATGTATGTATGTATGTATGTATGTATGTATGTATGTATGTATGTATGTATGTATGTATGTATGTATGTATGTATGTATGTATGTATGTATGTATGTATGTATGTATGTATGTATGTATGTATGTATGTATTATTTTGCCACCTAAAACTAAATACAACTATTCATAAATGAAAAGGAAACTAATTACAATATTCATAATTTGATTACAGGCAAAAACTACATATCGACTTTAATAATCTAATTTTAAAACACCCCATGGTAAAAGATGGCAGGGATACCATTAAAAGGTCAATGAGACCTTGTTTCCATAATGGTCCCATATTCAAAAGGAAAAGAAAAGTTTTTGCGAGAAAAGAAATAGCCTTAACCCTATCAAACCCTAAATTACCCTATCAAACCCTAAATTACCCTATCAAACCCTAAATTACCCTATCAAACCCTAAATTACCCTATCAAACCCTAAATTACCCTATCAAACCCTAAATTACCCTATCAAACCCTAAATTACCCTATCAAACCCTAAATTACCCTATCAAACCCTAAATTACCCTATCAAACCCTAAATTACCCTATCAAACCCTAAATTACCCTATCAAACCCTAAATTACCCTATCAAACCCTAAATTACCCTATCAAACCCTAAATTACCCTATCAAACCCTAAATTACCCTATCAAACCCTAAATTGCCCTAGCTAACCTTAACTTGTCCAAAATTACCCTAAATAACCCTAACGTACCCTTAACTTACCATTGACTTACCCTAAAACCCTTTTTCCTAAACCTAGCCCTGGCCCAACCCTTATGCCATGACACATAAAGTGCCCATATTGAAAGCTGGTCTGCAAAAATGCAAACAAGCCAGCTCTAAGGACAAGCCGTTGTTGATAGAATTATTGTGAAAAAGCAACCTTACCAACTGCTGAACACCAATCGTGAGTTCTTTCCAAGTTTTGATGGCACCAACTTGGTTGATGAATTTTCGTATGTTAGGCCAAATATCGTCGCCATTTTTATTTTGTACGAGTGTGCGAAGGCGCCATAAGGAGGCTAGCAATATGAATGGTACGATTGTATGATATCAACATATTTGGCTGCCTCGTTCAGGTCCACTTGAAGTGACGTCATATAAAATAACGTCATTTCGCACTTCTTAGAAGATTGAAATATGTAGTTTCGCGGATTAAAAGAAAAAAAGATTGAAAAAAGTATTACACAACATTCACAACAGTGTAATCTCTTGAATAATCAGCTATTATAACAACCCCGGACTTGTCCTTTAATGAGAATTTTTTGTTTGTAGTCTTTGAAATGTCTCTATTTAGAATCAAAATACTGTGTTAGTGGATCGATTTGGAATTTGGAAGCCCTTGCGCATAGTTTACTTTCCACCGCGAAGTAGAGCCACAAGAAGTCGTTTCAAAAAGGCATCCGGTGATTCGAAAATTGAACTTCTTTACCTGACTTAAACAACATTTTCAACATTTATCCATCTGTTTTTGTTTTACCTCATCTTTTTTATGTGGATCCACATGCTATGGTTTTGAAAGGAGAAGTTCCCTGGTATGAAGAAATAGTGTTAATTCTAATGTGTAGAAGCATGGAGGTCAAAAACAGATCGAGGCGATACAAGGTTTAAGTTTTGTATTGTCAGATGTCAAGTTGGAGTTAAATGTTGGAAGTCTGATGCGGTAAAAACCCGTATGTAAGGAAATAATGTATAAGAAACTGCTGGCTGACTTTTTAAGATTTATATACCAAAATATAGAAAACCGGTGAACCTGATTTTTATACAACAGGGTACAGCATTTATTATGAATTATGGAATTTTTCCTGTCTGGATAGGTCCTGCTATTTCCGTCAGAGTTTCTCATAAGAAACTCATCAGCCTTCTTTTTCAAAATTTATTCATTTATAAGAAACTGTACATCTTGATCTGATAGAATGAGTTTGCTATATGCTATATGCAAAATGTGGCAATCCCTGACGATCGCTGCAGTTCGCTTTAATGGTGATTGGCATTAGAATTTGCTCTGATAGAGGTTCGCCTTTAGAGCCGAGTAATGAAGGCTTTTCTTGACGCATAGTTGGGCTGCTGGGTCTTATGATGATATTCATTACAAAGTCTTTTGGGACGTTGCCTGTTGATTATGTTGCATGCCATAACTAATCCATCTTATGAATTTCAGTATAGATTTTATCCATTACAGGACGAAAGATCTAAGGCCAGAGGCAAAGAGCTTTAAAATCTTCTTCGTACATACTGTAAGTATTGCACTCTTTTCAGAATGAGAAATAATCTTCTAATTAGACTGCGTTCGCACGATACCAGCACAATGTGAAAACGGAACAAAATTGTTACGGATTGGCCTCCTTCTCACACACAACATATCTTGCCGGTATGTATGTATTTATGTACCGGGTGTCCCAAAAAAAACGCAACAGATTTGAAAAATTCTGACACAAGCTGTTTCAAACTAAATATTTAATGACTATTTTTCTCGAAATCTACAATAGTTAGATAAAATTTTGAGATATTTTTCAGAATTCTAGGTGACCTGGTTACAGAGTTATAAATCGACAAACTCAAAATTTGCCGTCATGGCAAAACCAGACCTCCACAACTAGTGCAAAGCATAATGTCAGCAAATTACAAGTGCGGCATCATCTGCAACTTTACAGGATTACATACAAGCACATAATTTGATCAAGAAGCTGTGAAAAAGAGATCCCTTAATGATTTATGAGTTTTGAGGGGCTCTCAGTCATTTCCAATTGAAAGCATAATTGTAAGAATGGCCTAGTCATGTTAGAAAAAACAACTTCATCGAGACCCGAATCTTCATACAAGTATCTGTTCAATGTTCAATCAACTTTTGTGCTTGAGCGCTGGTCAGCAATCTTCGGTAAATGCTAAGACTGTCATTTTCATAATTTGACAATTTAATCAACTATTGCTAATGCAGCAGCTCTGGTTTTGACCTGGAAGCAATTTTGAACTTTGCTGATTTTTAACTTTTCAACCAAGTCACCAAAAATATTGGAAAATATGTCAAAATTTATTCTAATAATTGCAGATTTCAATAAAAATAATTGTTTGCTAACAAGTGTAAAACAGCTTCCATTAAAATTATTCAAATCTGTTGCCTTTTTTCTGGGACACCCGGTATGTATGTATGTAACATTTGCCACATAAAAGTATTTACAAGCTATTATAATAAATATAAAAACAGATATAATATAATACTTTGAGGTTAAAAACGTAATAGGAAAACACCCCTAATTACAGTGGCAAGGATAGCATTAAAGGGTCAAGCTGACCTTATTTCCATAATGGTCCCCTTAGAGGTGCTGGTATGACAGAAAAGGATGAAAAAGGAAACAGGAAAGTATTGTAGTTGTTATTAGTACAATTTGATAAACGGCGGAATCTGAAAACGGAACTTTTCTTCATGATGATTTAAAATCAAACCAACCTAAATACATTGAAACTGTACCGCTCTTGGAGTAAGAAGACACAAGGTCACCTGGCCTAGACCAAGAACGGCACTTAAGGCCCGCTCTCCATATCCAGCGTTTTGAGCGCGAGGGCGCTGCGACCAAATAGGAGCATGCGCAGGTGATAAAACTTAGCGATCAATCTGATCGCAAGCGACCGATTTTTGGGCGCTTTGGGAGTAGGATTAACGACCCATTGCTAACCATGATCCTTCGTGGCGCCAAAGTCGACTTTCGTATTATCTGAAAGTCCTTGTTGGCCTAACTTCCCTTTGTCTTGCGTTTCGTTCGGCGCACAAAGGGTCATGGTTAGCAATGGGTCTTTAAGTTCAACTCCGATCGCGGGCGTTTGCGATCGCTGCCAAATGAATCAATCTTGGTCGCAGTGCCCGCGCGCTCAAAACGCTGGATATGGAGAGCAGCCTTTACAAAGTTCAAAACTGGAAAAAAACAGCAATACAAGAAACAATAGGAAGCGACAACAAAGAAAGAAACATCACACAATTTAAGTAAAGAAAAGAAAGGACTGACAATTCCACAACGCTGAGAATCCATGACGCTGACGGAGGGCTGCACGGAGCTCTCACTTTGTTCGCTGAATTGAGATTATTTTTTAACGCTGCAAGCAATGGATAACGACCTAGATACTGAAAATGATATGGACAAAATCTTTAACATCATCGCTTCTATTCGTGGGAAAAAGAAACGTCCTGATAGAGACTTTATTTGCCGCGAAGCTGAGTCCTTGCATGGCCTAAATAAAGAAATGGTTTCAAGTGCCCTCGATGAAATGGTTCGTGCTGATTTATTATATGTTAAAGAATCCTATTTTACGAATGAAACTGAAGTCGAGTGTGAAGCAGTTAGAGACAAACTGTCGAAGTTAAAAAGTTCAGCACTCAAGTCAAAACATAGCGTCAAACAAGCTTCAGACGAACTTGATGCACCAAGTGCACGTGCAGCCATGAACAAGGGCTCGTCCAGTCCTGATTTTGATAACTCAATGGCGCCCTTTTGGCTCGATACCAGTATTTTTCAGACAGCAAGTCAGTTATCAAAATCAGTTGCCGACTTGAACGAGCTCTTGTCAAAGGAGCGGGATAAATGCCACCGCCTCATGCAGGAAAACCTTGACCTTCAATCAAAGCTTCGCCATGATGGAAATCTTAAAAATCGATCACGTGATACCTTGGAAAATGAATCGGACAATAGGATTGGTCCTTCTATTGTGTTCGAGAGTACAAAACAAACAACAAATGACAATAGAAGTCCAAACAGCAATAGAAATAGTCGCAAAGCGAAGAATAGAAGACAAAGGCGAAAGAGATCAAGCATGTTAAATTCTGCAAACAAGGACAAAGATCGCTCCACAAATCCAAGTGAACAGGTAAACAATTCTGAGAAATCTAAAGTGCAAGTTGAAATTAATACCACAGCGGAGGCCTTACCATCAACGACCATTGCACCAACAGCCAATTGCAATGCCAGTTCTGACAACACGCCAGCAGCCTCGCAAAGCTCTGAGGTCGCAACGATTAGTTCAGTCAAAAGAAAAGGTAATGAAAATGTAAACAACTACGCGGCAACTCCAGTAAATCCCGATTCTGTTGCATCAGATGCCTCTTCAAATGCGATCAACGAGCAGCTGTCTCCATCAGACAGTGACACCTGGAAAGTTATACGCTGCAACAAAACGCAAACTCCCTCACAAGAAAGAAATAAACGCACTGCAGTCATTATGGGCGACTCTTTGATAAAGAATATTAATGGCTGGGAATTAAAAGAGAAGTGTGGAAATCGTGGAATGAATATTTTTGTAAAGAATTTCAATGGTGCAACAACCAGAGACATGTATAGTTATGCTCAGCCTTCGATTGAAAGAAAGCCCAACCTAGTTCTCCTGCACAGCGGTACAAATGATCTTTCTCTGAAAATTGATGGAAAAGAAAAAACGGAGGTACAAATTGCTGAGGAAATTATCAATCTGGCCAAGTCAATTAGCGATAATGGTATTGAAGTCATCATTTCTGGGCTTATAACACGTGGCGACAGGTATGAATCGAAGAGAAAGAAGGTAAACTTTGTACTCCAGGATTTGTGCTCACAGAATGGCCTTGCATTTTTGGAGCACAGCAATATTCATGCCAACAAACATCTTAACAGAAGTCAGATCCATCTTAACCAACTTGGTGATAACATTCTTGGTAACAATTTACTTCGTGCATTAAGAATTTGACTAGATAATGTAGATAAAGAGGGTGATTGTTCAACCAGGGAGGATGCTGGCGTTCGCGATACTGTATCGACTGGGTGTCATCGGCGTCTAGGTTTTAAGAAGGGTATGGCAATTGCGTCCCTGAATATCAATGGTTTGCGCAGTCATCATGACGAAATTAAGTTGCTTTTAAATGACCAGGGGATCCATATTCTTGCCCTAAATGAAACTAAGCTTGATGCTTCTGTTCCAAAAGTGCTTACGGAAATTTCCGGTTATCAACAAAAGCGCTTTGACAGGACCTGCAATGGTGGCGGTATTGCTCTTTACGTAAGAGACTCTATTAAAATGACACCGAGGGATGATGTGCCCTCTGATGGACTGGAACTTCTCTGTGTTGAAATTTCCCCACCAAAAAGCAAGCCCTTTCTTGTCGTTGCCTGGTATAGACCTCCAGGTGGCCTTGTTGACTCCTTTGATATGCTGGAAAAAGCTCTAGCTTACCTTGACAATGAGGGCAAAGAAATTATTCTCCTTGGTGACACAAATTGTGATCTTGCCAAAAAGTCAACTGATCAGACATTGGATAACAACGCAAAGCACATTTCTAGTTTGTATGAGCTTTTCAGCTTCAAACAGCTTATTGAAGAGCCAACAAGAGTCACTCTTGACACGGCAACAGTCATTGATCATGTTGCTACAACATGTCCCAGAAACATCGTGAAATCAGGAGTGCATGAGGTTTCCCTGAGTGATCACTATATGGTTTACTGCATTCGGAAGTTTAATGGTGCAGTAGAAAAAGGTCACAAAACTATTAAGACTCGCAAAATGAAAAATTTCAATGAGGAAGCATTCCTTGCTGATGTTTCTGGGGTATGTTGGGAGCAAATGCTTGCTGAAACTGATGATATCAACTTGCTTGTCAACTATTGGTCTGAAATGTTTTCTTTGATCATTGAAAAACATGCCCCTTTGAGTGAAATGCGGGTCTCTGAAAAGTATTGCCCATGGATCAGTAAAGATCTTAGGGATTTGATGCGTACAAGAGACAAACTTAAAAAGTCAGCAGTCAAAGGTAAATCCCCAATCCTTATGGACTCTTATAGACAGATCCGTAATAAGGTCAATGCCCTTAATGTTCAGCTGAAGAAGCAGCATTATACCAATAGGATCGCTGCATGTAAAGGTAATATGAAAGAGTCTTGGAAAACAATTAATGAACTTCTCAACAAGAGATCAAAGTCAAGTAGCATTGATTGTCTCAAAGAATCTGGCACTGAAACTCGGAATAAAAAGGATGTTTCTAATGCAATGAACAATTTCTTTTGCACTATAGGTAGGGAACTAGCAGATAAAATACAACCTGCCATTAATCCCCTTCTATCAGGTGAATATGAGATTAATAATGATAAGGCCAAGTTTCACTTTGAGGCAGTTGAGCTAAAAGGTATCAGGGATGCATTTGCCAAGGTTAAAACAGCAAAGAGCTTTGGAATTGACGGTATTTCTAGCTACTTTATGAAGCTTGCTTTGCCATATATTGAAAACTCTCTGGCTTTCTTGTTTAACACATCCATTGAAACTAGCCAGTTCCCAGATTCATGGAAAGTAGCTAGAATTACCCCGATTTTCAAAGATGGAGATAGGACTGAAAAATCTAATTATCGCCCCATATCAGTCTTGCCTGTCATCTCAAAGCTCTTTGAAAAACTTGTTTTCAACCAGCTGTACCAGCATATGAAAGATAATGGTCTCTTTACATCTGATCAATCAGGTTTTCTGCGCCTACATTCCACACTAACTTGTTTGCTTAAAATGAGCGATGACTGGTACAACGGGCTTGATCTCGGTAAGCTCGTTGGATTAGTATTTATTGACCTGAAAAAGGCATTTGATACGGTCGACCACGATATTCTCTGTAAAAAGCTCGAACTTTATTAGCGTCCAGCAGCGAGAGCTGTCTTGGTTTAAGTCTTACTTATCTAACCGCAAACAATTCTGTAGGGTTAACGGTGTTGATTCAGATATCGGGGAAATAGAAGTAGGAGTACCACAGGGTTCATGCCTTGGCCCTCTTCTCTTCCTCATCTATATCAATGATCTTCCTGAGGCTGTCCAAGGTTCCTCTGTGACTATGTACGCTGATGATACCAGTCTTTGTCATCAGTCTCGCGATTTGACTCAGCTTAATGAGGCTATAAATAGCGATCTCAGTAAATTGGAGACTTGGCTTCAAGGAAATAAGCTTTCGTTGAATGTGGCAAAAACTCATTCAATGCTCATATCCACCAAGCAGAGACACAACTCTCTCAAAAGTCGAAATGAAGCCTTGGTACTGAAGATACGCGACAATGAACTCGAAGTTGTTCAAAAGACAAAATACCTTGGAGTGCAAATCGATTGCTCTTTAGATTGGAAAGAGCAAATTAAGGCAGTTTCTACAAAGGTCTCCAGGGCGATCGGCTTTTTAAAACATGCTAAATCTTTTCTGCCTCTGGCAAGTTTGAAAACTCTTTACACAGGTATTGTTGAGCCCCACTTTCGATACTGTTGTTCTGTATGGGGTTGTGCTGGATCTACATACATCGACCAGCTGCAAAAGTTACAAAATCGTGCTGCTAGAATCATTACAAATAGCAGCTTTGATGCCTCAAGCAGACCACTTATTGCAAAGTTGGGCTGGCAGACCATTGAAGAGCTCATTAGCAATGAGTCTAAAACAATGGTCTTCAAGTCGCTCAATGACTTGGCTCCACAATACCTGTGTAACCTCTTCACAAAAAACTCAGCATGCTCCTCCCGCAACCTCCGGAACACTGAGACTGATTTGAGATTGCCAAAGAAAAGGTCTGCTAATGGGCAAAAATGCTTTTCTTTCCGAGGTGCTAAAATATGGAATAGCCTTCCTGCTGAGTCAAAGACAGCATCCTCCCTGAATAGTTTTAAGAAACTGATAAAGGGTTGATTTTCATTTCTATTGTATATATTGTATAATTGTAAATAGGCTTTTAGGGTATGGTTTTTTTTTTTATTCTAGTCATATTTAAGTTTAACTGTATGCTGTAATTAAGTTTTTTACCGGAGGGCCCCTTGAAAAACGGCTTCTGCCGAAGGGCTACCCTCCTTAAAAAATTCAAATATGAAATATATAATATAAAATATAACAGACCAAAACCATGCTATGGGTCGAGCCCTTTTTATATCGCAGGCCTTTATATAATGAAACTCTAACTAGCACAAGTAGCTTTAAAGATGACGGCGACGAGCTTTCCACCGAGATGCGTTGTTTCTAATTGCGAATCTTTAACCATTCTATCGGAATTCGAAAAAGACGCACCTTGGTAAAAAGTTCCTTGCCGCCGCCGCCATCTTTAGCATAATTACATATTTGAAAACAGCATCGTGTGAACACTCGAAAAGATAAACGACACATGTTTCTACGCTTTTGAAACAAAGCTGATTGATTATGTGCGCCTATATAAACTTCTTTCGCTTAAAAAATCCAGCCTCTTTGTCATGAAGACTAAAAATACTTTCGAGACGTCGTTTTTTCTACAGGGTGTTTCAAAAAATTGTTCGACGCTTGATTAAATACTAAGAAATAACAATATGCTGAATGGCACATTGTCCAGTCACTCTTTTCCTGAGATTTTGAATTAATTTTTGACACAAGAATCTTGCAAATCCGCTAAAAATTCATGGAGTTACAAGCCTTTGCAGTTTAAGCTTGTGCAAAAACTAAAACCAGAGACCGTGAAATGGCGTTTTTGGTAAAGATCTCATCGACCATCGTTTCTGGTATTTCTCAATTGTTTCAGGGCGAACCAAATTGTATTTGAACAGGTTTTCGATAACCTAACTTTCAAGCATATGGATGCTTTGAGGAAACAGATTCCCTCTCCCGTTGATTATGTTTTGAAACGCTGTTTTTGGACATATGCAATGGTAAGCAAATTTGACAATGATCGCAAGGATTAAATTACTTTGGAACTCCCATTTGGTTTGCTCTGATATCAACGGGAGGTATGACATTAGACAAGCTTCTTTTACCTCGGTCTTCGAGGTTTTCTGCATTACAAGTAATCTGGGGGTCTCTGATGTCAGCTATTTCATATCTTCGATCTTTGAAAGCTCGCAACTCAGTGAATTTTCAACTGATTTGCAAGATTCTGGTCTCTAAAACTATTCCATAATCTTAGGGATAGGATTACCTTCCTATTAGTTTGTTCGCGTTATCATTATTTTTTAATATTTAATCAAACGTCGAACAATATTTAGACACCCTGTACCGCTTTCAAAATCTGTATGTATGTGTCAACACTAGCTAATATTTTGGAACCGACACTTTTTTGCCGTTGCCAAATGTGTCGGGACTGTCATGGGCAAGAAGAACCGTATAATTTATTCATTAACAGTGTGTTTTGGTGGTATGTGCTGTTTTGAATATCCCCGTAACTGATTGTGCATGGAATTTGGCAGGGGGATCGTTTAATTACAGGAGAACCAAGAAGAAACTACTTTCTATAAATCTTCCATTTCTTTTTCCTTCGCTTTTCCCTTTCTTCTCCTGTGATAAAACAGTCCTCTGCGAAGTACCATGCACAGTCAGTTAATGGGGGCAGTCAAAACAACACATTGGTCAAAAGCTTACTGTTGGTAATCAAATTATGTGTTTCCTCCTTGCGCACTGTACTCTTTGCACATGGTCTAAGACCCCCTTGACACTGTAGCGGTGCAGCTATGGGCCCGAAGGTTCACCTTCGATAAAAACGACGGGCATTTGCCTGCCAGAGAAAATTTTAATGACCCTTTCCTGGAAAGAAATACAGAAAACATAATACCTGTCCTGGAACATAATTTGGGAAACTCCTGGTTCTCATGAAAATAATTTGAATAGCTTTAATCGACATACCTGTCGTGGAATAAGAACAAAAAGAATGATCCTGTCCCGGAATTTTCAGCCGAGAATGAAACAATGTTGCCCGTCACATCTTTGGGTGGTCGATTTACCAAGATAACCCCCCGGGAGTATTGGTTAGTAACAAAAGTGTGACGATCACCTTTTACTGTCCCATCAATAGAAAAATCTTGCCCATGAGGAGTGTAAACGTTTTTTAACCATAACAATTTTTAACGGGATTAAAACTGTGCCCGTACAGTGTACCTTTATGACATCCCTTCGTTACAAACCAACAAATTCATTACTGAGCGTTGAAATCTAACGAGATTCCTTTTTATGAATGCAAAGGCACACGTCTATAACGATAAAGGCCAGTACTATGTTGTTGATGTTACCCAAATGGATGAAAAAAATACTTGCATAATTTATAAGATTTTTGCGCCTAATAGGTTCCTTCTTACAGACTTCATAATTAAGATATGTCCTCCCATCATATCAACGATCCACCAAACAATAAGTTCCAAAATCTTTGGAATGATTATTGTAAAATTCTATTTCCCATTTCCTTGAATAACATGGAGGATAGAAATTTTAGCAACTTTTTTGAAGTTCTACCATCAGATTTTCAAAAAAGTTGTCATGATTTCTAAACTTTTCTGGGTAACATGGAATGTTTACGATTTAGAAATTCGATGATGTCATATCCTCAGTTGGACTGAAATTTTGTCAACGTTTCCGTAAAGACCAACGGTAGGGTTATGGCAAAGTGGTATGGATCATTGAATTTTATGCCAAACTTTAAAGGGTTTGTGCAAGGTTAAAAGCTTGCATTTGCACAGAGCAGAAATTCTAAAAATATCTCATTCAAATCGAACTTGCACACAGGGTCAACAAAGGATAATGTCACAATAAGACTTTTATCTTACCGCGAAACAATGCTGTGTCAGAGTGATTTCTTTGTTCTATTTATAGAGGAGACTATTTGTTATTGCACATTAGCTTTAAAGATCTGAAGTCTGTGCTGTCTGCAAGGTGGCCCTACAAGGTGGCACAGA
The DNA here is from genome assembly GCA_964019985.1 of Aurelia sp. 4 Dawson et al 2005. Classification (NCBI taxonomy): domain Eukaryota; kingdom Metazoa; phylum Cnidaria; class Scyphozoa; order Semaeostomeae; family Ulmaridae; genus Aurelia; species Aurelia sp. 4 Dawson et al 2005. The sequence continues at coordinate 13,553,517 of OZ026502.1, forward strand.
AAAAGTTCCTACGCTCACATGGTTGCTGTTGAGGTAGAAATGTGACCTGGAGTCCCTTTTTACCCTTTGCCCTTCCACTTGATAATGACACTTCGATCCAGGTTTAGCGCAAGGATACAAGGGACTCACTGTAATCAGTCTAGTGTGGAGGAGCTTTAATCCCCACAATTTTAGTGGTCAGCCCATATTCATTGATGAGCAGTATTGTGTCACAGATAGAGCTAATCTCGTTTTGGTTTTCTTTTTAGCCATCAAGAACATACTACTTAGAGGACCCTGAAGGCTTTGCCGTCGAATGGGTAAAAAAGATAGAGGAAGTCCATGAAAGGTACTTTGGAACTTGAGAAAAACTTGCGTTTTAGTGGACCGTTTAGTGGATTCACTCAGATATTAGTGGCCTATTTATAATGTAGATCAATTCCGTCTTGTAAGTAATTTACCTTAGGGCCTGTTAATTGGACGAAAAACCACCTCACCTTTCAGACCTGATGCTGACAGGTATGATTCCGCCTTCCCGTAGAATCCTTTGTAGTTTCTTTCGCGTTCATACGACGAATGCAACACCACCGGTATAATGAGATCTGCCTTACTAGAGGTGGAATCTCATTTGGGCAAGGAGAAATGTTTCATGTAAACGAAACACCACCGGTATGGTGAGGTGAATTAATTTATTCAATGTTTGTTATTGGTTGATTCGTTCTAATTTCATGGAAGGGAGACTTCGGTCTCAAAGATACGATGGATGAAAGCTACCTCTCCTGTCACCCCCGCGTCTTTCAGGTGAGGTTTTTTTCTCGTATAAACAGGCCCTAAATAACTGTCGTCATAAAGTGTATTTTCAAGTACACTTGTAGTATCATGAGATCATATCAAGATGTTAAAGGGCTGGGTCACATGAAGCAAACTTGTTTCTAGGTGACCATTTTGCAGCTTTTGATAGGCCTTGTCACAAAGATTTCCAAGATTTTTCCGAAAAGAGATTTTGAAGCAAGACTTTGTGGAGAAACAAGCGAAACATTCATATGTTACGAGATTACAGAGATTTCTGTGGATTTTTAGAAACAACTGTGTTGTGGATTCATACCATTCACCAAAAGTTTTGCAGAACACAATGAATGCATACCTGAAACATAATATAGATAATAGAAAATAGAAAATAATAGGTTTGTTTACGGATGGTATTACTATTTTGAAATCAATCTAAAGAAAATTTGGTCTTTATACTACATCGAAACGACGGATTTTCGAGAAGCCACTACACCTCTTTCTTTTTTCGTAAGAGTCCTCTGTTAGAGACTGCCGTGGTCTCTTCAGAATATTCAGAAACTCGGGAAGAAGCGTTTCAATTTTTATCCCAATAAAGAGTGCATTACCAATCCAAATAATGATAAAAATTTCATTCGTGATTATGCTTTGGTTCTTTCTTATAATTCCCCTGGTTCAAAATGTTATTTTAGCGGTCCTCAGTGCATAGAAATTTCATTCGTGATTATGCTTTGGTTCTTTCTTATAATTCCCCTGGTTCAAAATGTTATTTTAGCGGTCCTCAGTGCATAGAAATTTCATTCGTGATTATGCTTTGGTTCTTTCTTATAATTCCCCTGGTTCAAAATGTTATTTTAGCGGTCCTCAGTGCATTACGTTGGATAGTGAATTACAAGTTTATGATTCTTCAGAAACTATGCAAGAAACTTGTACCTAGAAAATCGGGCCCAAAACGTAGGTAGCTTTACTATTACGTTTAGAGCCAATTTTCTTGAAAATAATTGTATTTCTCACGTTATGGTAATCTGATGTGCCACCTATGAAATATGAGGGTGACTGAAATGTATGCGAAATTTCTGAAAATGTGTAACCATATAGAGACTATATTCACGCTAGAATCTTGAAAAAGTGTACCCGTTTGGTCGGGTATTACATTAATTCCCCCGCAGAGGAGCTACTGAAATTGTTTGCCATTCTTCGTGGGCCATGAAAATGGCGGTAACAGAGGCAAACAAAGAGACGACACGTGCAAGGCATGCTGGCTATAAGAGACCCTTTAAATCACGAAATGATCGAGAAAAGTCAATGTGATCAACTACAGAAATACTCAGATTTTGAAGGTCTATAAGATGGTAGCAAGAAAAGGTTTGTGGCTTTTATAGTTTACGATTTAGCAATTTAATGACGTCACAATTCCGAAACAAGTGCGAATTTTATAAATTCTGTAGTAACGGCGATATCAGAAATGCTCTTTCCGAAATTATTGCAAGCGACCTTCAGTCCCCTTCGATCCATTAAGGTGAAAGAATTAGGCAATAACATATTACACATTTGATTTAAAAGTTTTGCAAACATTCTAACCCGGTTTCTGTCAAGCTTGTGTTACAACTGATACAGCTGTATGGAAACGTGGGGGCATCGCTGCTTGTGGTAATTGTTTCGTTGAAAAAAAGCATCTAGGCCCTAGTAAATACTGTCTATTCTCATATCCCCGAACAAGCCCTTACTTTGAAATGTTTTTTAGAATATCATTAGTCTTCTTTGTTATTTTGTGCTTGATCCTTAGATTTCTCGTATCCTAAGAATAGATTTGTCGAATTTACGTTTGGTATTTTGTTTTTAGTTAATTCTTGTCATCGCGTATCTGTGACATGTTGGACTTAACACGATGGATTTTAATCAGTACTTGAGATCATTACTTTTGTCAATTTTTTGTATATTCTTATTTCCAATAAATAAACATGATTAAGCCGAAATATACCAAATGCGCCAAAAAGAGCTCAGGCATTTGAAAAATCGTAGTATTGCACTGATCTGAATGAATTGAATTGAGCCTGATAGTTGATAACAGAGAAACTGAATTGTTTTTGTGATACCATTGGCAGTTCGGACACTATTGTTGTGCTGTCTGAACTGACCACGAAACAATAACGATTCAGTATTCACCAAGCCAAGCAATGTTTGTATTCCGTTACAGCATCGTGTTTTTGTTAGGCTCGAGCTTCAAATAGACGATTGCGCTAAAGATGGCGGCGAGAAATTTTTACCGAGATGCACTGCATTCTTTAATCGAATTCCTATAGAATCGCTAAGGATTTGTAATTCGAACGCAATGCATCTCGGTAAAAAATTCCTTGCCGCCATCTTCAGCGCAATCCTCCATTCTGAATCCAAACAGCAACAACATTCCGTCGCCCAAATTAACCCTAACGAAATCCCATCGCAGATACACGCATTTTCTAAAAATCTAAGAATTTGGGCCAGTGCAGAAAGTTTCTTAAGATGATCTGACTTCTCTGTACCCAGAGTTTCTTACAAGTTTCTTAAAGGTTCTATGAAAGTCTTTACGTTCACTTCCTTTTCCCAAAAGGTTATTCCAAGCCTCTCCAATGTGTGGTCATTACTCAAGTACATTCCGAAAAATATGATGCATGAAGCAAGTGGAATACAGTAAAATTTGTTATGGATTTCCTTTGTCGAAAATGAATAGTTTCGTAAGTTGTATTTTGCCAGTACTGAAGTTTCTTAATTTTTGGCCATAACATCTTAGGCCCCCTCCACACGTAAAAATTTGCGCTTTGTAAACGCATAGAATGTTTTCCGTCGACACTGATCAACTTATCGTTTATGGAGCATTTAGCCTGTCTACACGTAAACGCCAAAACAGTTGAAAATGAATGTCTGAAGGCTATGACGTCATCGTTTACAAAAGCATGCATTTACGACCGTCTACGTGCAAACGGAAAAACAGTGTATTCAAAAACTGAGCACGACTGATGAATATGAAGTCCGTGACGTCGCCTCTTACGAAAGTATGCGCTTACAACCATCCACACGAAGACGTGAAAACAGCGTTTTCAAAAGTATCCATTTTGGAAAGCGTTTTCGAATGTATGCGTTTAGGGTAACTTAAGATGCTGTTTACCAAGTGTGGTGCTACGGGGTGCATTGGGGTGGACCTTCCTCGGATCAGTGTTTATTTCTTAGCAAAGACGATATCAAGAACATTAGGTATACCTTCTCGCAATCAATTTTACCTCTTGTCCAGCCACAAAGCTGGCGCCGTCCCTGCTGTTTATGTGTGAACGCAAGGTGTAATAACGTAACCTACAAGATAGTATGCGTTTATAGACCTATACACGTGGACAGGACTTCCTCGTGTTGTCATGATCAAAGAAAATTTTGGCAAACTCAAACTTACGAAACTGAAGAAGCACCCAAAACACTTGACCAAATCGAAAAGAATCACTGACGACATCCGATATCTGGGACAAAATGTACATTTTTGTAGCCCAGAAGTTTTTTCTTGTGTTTGTTGTCAAGTAGGATACTAGACTGATGACGATGAGTCTCTTGTTGCCCTGTGCTCTTTGACTTGATGATGTCGCTTCAGGCAATAGAGACTCATAGTATTACTATGAAAAACTTGGCCCTATTTAGGCCCAAACTTCGCAATTCCTAACGTACCAATCAGATTGCGAGATTTGGCAGAGAACAATGATGTCGACTTCTCGATTCGAATGATGCAGTTGACTAGATTTTGAACAAAGTTGCTACGGCAGGTGGCTGAAGTTTTCTCTGGTTTGTTTTGGTCTTAAAAACATGGAAAATGTAGCGTTAAAAGACTCATTTTGGACTTACCAGGTAAAGCCAGACTGGAAAGTTTGCCTTGCGCGGCCGATTTCTCTGCCGCGCACTTTAAATTTCAGCCGCGGTTCCAGCCGCGAAATTTTCGTTAAACAACAAAAGGAAACAATAGAACTATTGTTTAGCGACACAAATACAGCCGCGCAAGAAATTTGGATGCAGGAGAGATCCCCCGCGCATTCTGCAAACTTTCCAATCTGGAGGTAAAGTGAATTTCCTTCTTCAGATTTATACCAAGTTTCTTTGATGAAACGCCTGCTTAACGTGCTTTTTATCGCATTTTCTTTCCGAAGAGTGACCTTTGAACAGAGCTACGGCAGTCGTTCGATCCTGATTCGATCGATCGAATCATGATCGAATGCATGAGATAGGGCCGGGCTTTTCACTGTTTCATGATGAGTCCCTCTTGAGCTAGGTTTACCGCAGGGATACAAGGGACTCATCGTCATAAGTCTAGTAGGATACTACACTTTAGCATTTCATTGCGGAAAAAGTGGTCAGAAACTTTCGACTTCAAATTTGACATGTGTGTCCATGAATCAGGATTCTGAAACTGAAATGAGGATTGGCCCTTATCGGCCACCATAGTTTTGTGAAAAATTATGAAGATATTTGAAAATTTGAAATTAAGAAATTTTTTGTCTTTTCACAGGAATGGATGGAACGAGGTCGCAAAATCGAAAAAGAGATTTGTTGGTGATCATGCGCAATGGTCTACACCAAAATATAGGACACTCAACTCAAGCACATTAAAAAGCTGGAAGAAGAGGATTTCACTCCTATTTACTTGCAATTATTGAACTTTTTGGCAAGCAAAATGTCTAGTATAGCATTAGGCAGACTATCAGAAGAAAGAAAGGCTTGGAGGAAAGACCATCCTTTTGTAAGTATGTGGGAAAATTGGTGTTATGCCGTGTATGTTTGTTCTAGGAATAGCAAAGTAGCAGGAAAACGGCGCGCAGCGTTTTATATTTTAGGCCCTCCTGACTCTCCCCTTTTTCATAAAATTTTTTTGACGAAAAACTCTGTCGTCATCACTCTGTCTGGAAAGTGTGGCAGGTGCACACCCAGAGGTATAAACAAGATGAAGAGGAGCTTCTCCCACACCCGACTAGATACATATTCATGTGCCTGATTATAGAATGCAGGTCCCACTGTGATATTTTTTGCTCGTGCATGTAATGATATTAGCCATTCATTCATGATACTTGCTGTTCATTTTATGAGTGGGCCCTGCAAGGCCCAGTATTCTATCGCTCCCTTTCATGTTTTGCCAACTGCGTGCCTCAGATTACAAGTCACATACATTCCCAATAAATTTAGTGCATTCAAGATGTCCAGACTGGAAAGTCAAAATTTACGGTGGTTGTGAACATTAAAACAATAGATCCTCTTTGTTCATTGCCAACTGCACAACTGAAGTTGAAAACCACATAGGTTCCTGTGTCCATAGTATCTTGGCCCCACAGTACAAGCTTGCCAGTCTTGCAAGATATCCAGCACACTACAGGTTCTATCTATCTATCTTTCTATCATATATATGTACAGTAACCCAATGATGGGTATACGCATAATTTTGTTTGTGGTTAGTTAATAGTAGTCAATTGATAAAATCTAATGTTTTGCACTTTTTTAGGAAACTGAGAAGGGTCTCAAACCCATGGATATTTCCGTAATATGTTCATAGGCCAATCCTTGACTACCTATGGTTTTGTGCCATGGATACTACCTTGGTTTGCCATGGCTTTCCATGGTTTTCCATGGTTATGTTTGCAGTCTTCGTAATATGAGGCGTGCGATCGCACGCGCACGCCTCTACACACGCTTAAATTGTCCAAGGTGTGCAAAATGTCGCACGGGTAAATCGGAAATTTTTCAAATTTTGTAAAAATTTCAATCAAAAAAATTTCGAAGAAACATAACTTGTGCAGCAGAATTTGAAGTGAGATGCTCCTTTATTTATCCCTCAATGTTCCTACAACTTTGCTGCTGAATAGCGTTTCGAGTTCTTCACAATAGGAAACCATTCGTTGTAAATGTCAGCTCATTGGCGAAAAGAGCAAGATGCAAGGATTCAGAACAAAGCTTTAAATATTTATTCATTTATCTTAGCAAATTTATTCAACAAAAAACCTTTAAAGAACTCGAAGGTGTGGAGAATGATTTTGTCTTTAAAAAGGTGCTGTATTTGCGATAGAAGTTTCTTCATAGCCGTTCATCTATCTTTCTTCTTCGTTGATTTTCCTTGTTGAAGTACGGTCGTGAAAGATCAGGGAGCGACAACAGAGAACGATCCAAGATACTCATGTTAATTTGACTGGCACAAAACCTTTATAGGGAGCATCTCTGGAGTAAGGCCACTATAAGTTTCCATTATCTTTTGCTAATTTTAAAAAGCTTGGTTTTATTTCAACAGCGTGGACTCTCAACTCTCATCTCCTTTTCAAATCTTTTAATAAAGCCATAAATTCCAAACCTGCCTCCACTTTTAGGCTCTGTTCTCGTTTACTAGAGGCCAAATCGTCAAAGGACTTTTTCATTAACTTTCTTCAATGATTGTTGAAGCTTTTTAGATCAAAACATTTTTTCGCAAACTTGATGAAAAAATTGTTTTTTCGAGTGGTCCCCCACCTTAATAACTTCCGTCCAACCTTTATTTGGCTTCAATTGACCTTCACACTTCATAAAGCAAGAAAACAGGAAACTGGATGGCCTAACTGTTTTGATTTTTCCCCAACTTGAAAATGGAGTGCGATAGAAATTGCAAACACAATGACAAAATATTTTTGCAACTTTGTACCACAGAAGTTCATCGAGTTTATGTACGAGGACACCGACTGTAGGGTCTATGAATTAGCATATTTGTGCAAGAACAAGAACATCAACACAAGTCAGCGGTTTGCAGACCTTACTCAAAAGATGAGGCCTCTTTTTAAGGTTTCTCAATCAATTTTCTCGATCAATTTTCTTAATTTCCATTAGTTTACAATACGATAGGTCATCTTGACAGCACCAACTCATATTTCTTCAAAACAAGAATGAGAAACAATATTTGTTGTCATTATGAAAAAATAAGCACTTTCGTATCGCACGCCATTGCACGCCCAAACTAACCAAGATGTGCGAAATGCTGCATGCGGCCCGTTTTCACATTACAAAGACTGTGTTTGTATTCGTGATTATTTCCGTGCCAGTATCAAGTCACTGTTGAGGAATGTTTTGATTCCACTCCACTTTCACACCGATACTCTGAAATTGACTTAGTTGGCATTGCGTAGAAACTTGAATGCCCATGGCTTACAAATTACTGTCCATGGAGATTTTCTTGGACATTTGCCATGGTTTTATAGGACAAGTCCAGGGTTGGTATAATTGCTGATTATTCAAGAGATTACACTGCTGTGGTGTGTAGTACCATTTTTAAATTTTTTTCTCTGTTAATCTGCAAAACTACTGTATATGCATAGTTCAATCTGCTTAGAAGTGCGTGCGAAATGACGTAATTTTGTATGACCTCACTTCGCGTTGACCTGAACAAGGCTGCATAATGTGTTGATATCACACCACCCACAATGCTAGCCTCCTTATTATGTCACACTCGTACAAGATACAAAATGGTGATGATATTTGGCCTAACTTACGAAGATTAATCTTCAAATTTATCAAAGTTCAAGGCATGAAAAGTTGGAAAGAACTCACAACTGATGTTCAGCAGTTCGTAAGGTTGCTTTTTAACAATAATTTTATCAACCACGGACTTGTCCTTTAGCAATTTTTTCAGTTTTTGAGGAAAGTTGCACGATAGTGCCAAAACACTTGCTTAATTTCGTTTGGGTGAGCAATCGCTCAGGTAAAGATTCACAAGCACCTTTTATTCTTTGGAAATGCAAGTTACAATGAATCTAAATGTTATTATTGCCAAATGAGAATGAATCAACGGAACCCTACTGTATGTTAGTCATAGTAATGACACCAATGCAGCTTCAAGGAAGAAGTCAGCGGCAGTTTATCAATATTGGCGCAAATACCAACACATATTTGTATTCATTTTTCCCAAGAACTATCAGATGTTGGAACATATTACCAATTGAATACAGGCAACTTAAAGAAGAGGCATTTAAGAGAAAGCTTCAGAAAGAAATTGAATTAAAGAACATAAACGTTGTAAATCCAAAGACGCACATTGCTCACAGACAGGTCAAGGGATTGCCTTTAACTGTATTTTAGATTTCTTTTTTTTTTTTTTTTTTCACTTCAGTTAACAAGTAACTTTTATCATTAATTTGCACCTGCATTAAACATAGATGCTACTGACCAATCCATTACCACAATGCCCCCTTGTTCCCTTAAATTTCCAGTCCCTTTTTGATTTGGTCTGATGAGTGATCATTGATCAGTGGCATCTTCCAGCACTTTTTGTTAATTAATTTATTATTTCTTGCACTCTGAGCATTATACCGATACTCGGTCCTGCTCAGTATCGATGTAGATGTAGAGATAGATGTAGTCAACCATGATTGTTTTCTTCATCTTGTCTCATCGAAACTGATGAATCTTTACTTTCTATGTTCTGTTTCTGGAAGTGTGTTCTTCTCACCAATTACCAACTCTGAACATCTGGCAGGCAGTTTTGTTGCTCCTCCCTTGCTTTAGACCACAATTTTATCCGCAGTAATGCCTTTAAGATACAACAGTATGATGCTCTCATATCGAAGGACTTGAAATGGGAAGAGGTTTTGCATTCAATGATAAAAGTAAAGGATTGATGCATGATGAAATGATGGATCTAATATCTGGTAATTATATCTGTACTATCAATGAGCCTTCCGCTACAATGTTGAATCCAAATTTGTGGTTTCTGTGAGGATGATTCCTTAACTTCTTGAAAGACTTAAACTTTACACTGAACAAAATCTTGGAAAATTGGTTCCCTTCTTTTAGTGTTTCAGGCCCGTTCACGATGTTGAAATTCCCTAAATTTGACTTCTGTTGCTGTTAGAGCCAATTTTTGATTAAACATCCCCTACCAATCCCAGTAAGATACTTTCCAGCTTTAACTTTGAGCTATGTAGTTATTCAAATATCAGGTTTTTAATCCCTTTCAGAAATCTTAACAACATACTCAGCCTATATAACTCCTCTCCCCCTAAAAACCAGGCCAATAACAGGTAACATGGGCTAGCAGTGCCTCAGCCCGGCGTTAACTGTTCAAATAGCGCATTTACGGTCGGTGATGGACAAGAAAACCATATTTTTCTCTGGGCCAACACACCTGTCCACAGCCATGAAAGACTGCGGAGAACAAAACAACTAAAACACAACAAAAAAAAGAAATTTGAAAATAGAGAGAAAGCAGCAAAAAAACCAAGCAAACAAGGGAGAAGGGAGGGAGCGGCAAATAAAATACTTCGATGGCAAGGCCAGCAAGCAAGAGTGACTCATCTAAGGCACGGGCTAGCCTCTACACCCTTGCCAATTACCTCAACTTGAGAGCAAGGTCCACCATTGTTTGAGCAACTCGCAGAGAAACCGCACTCTTTCTTCGGGTATTAACCCCACTTAAATTGACATTTAACCGATATTTATCACATGTTTATATTTCGTTTTCATGAAAAAGATGTTTTCTTGAAGTACAATCATTTCCACCTGAGGTCAAAGCCATTAATTCTGCTTTTAACAGCTTAACAGATGATTTGTTCATTGATTAAAGAGGATTTCACCCTTTGCAATTCCTAAAAAATTGATGAGAGCGATTTCCCCTAAAATTGGCAGTTTTGCAAGATCGATAAAAAGCTTATGCGTGATCATGTTTGCGCAAGTGCTGATGAGATCACGAGCCATCACTCGCATAAAACGAAAAGGCCTGCACACCCTCCACGGAAATGTACATTGGTTATAGACCCTCCTGGAAACTACACTGCTTGAGATGATAAAGCGAGATGAAACTTAGTAGTGCAATGAGGGAAAATTGTGAGTTGTTGGTAATTGGTTTTTTTGATAAAAAACTGCTTTCAGCTAGCAAGGAAAGCTGAAGCACTGTGTCTTTCGATTTCACTAAAGTGAAATTTTGATTGACAAATGGTAATAGGCATTTGTTGTAGTTAACGTATTGATTAATTTGATCTTATGATGGAGTTTTTTACTGAATAGTTTAGATATTTTAAGTAAATTTCTTTTGCAACCCTATGTAAATTAGCTACCAGGTAACCCAAAAAAGTGACCTGACACGATCTGTTATAGAAAAACAATAGAGGATTGCGTTAAAGATGGCGGCAAGGAATTTTTTACCGAGATGCACTGCGTTCTTTAATTGAATTCCCATAGAATCGTTAAAGGTTTGTAATTCGAACGCAGTGCATCTCGTTAAAAAATTCCTCGCCGCCATCTTTAGCGCAATCCTCTATTAAGAGGCCGATTGAGATGCTTCAAACGTTGTTCTGTCGCTCAAAGACTATGCTACATTATGAGTATTTTTCGCAATTTTTTTAAGCACGATAAGTTTCCAAAACTACGTGCTTGGCAAGCTTGAAATCCTAGAAAAGTTATCAAAAACAGGGGATCTATTTACAGCTATTTCAGATCTTCAAAAACAATGAGGAGCGTGTTTTACTTCAGGCTGGGAATAGGCAACTCATTCAAAAGTTTTCGGAGCAAGTTTATTGTCCCTAGATACCTAAAATATTTTTGTCTCAAGGGACAAGGATCTGCTATTTCTGTAAGGAATTCTTGAAGATTTCGATTTGCATGGAAATTGAATTCTTTTGAAATTCCATGAGTTTACAAGGCACATTAATTTCAATGCTTAGGCACCTAGGGACTAGGAACGTTCTCTGGAAACTCGTTGCCTGTTCCCAGCCGAAAGTTGAACACGCTCATCATTTTTTTCAAGATCTGAAGTGGCTTTAACTCAATCCCCTGTTTTTGGCAACTTTTTCAGGATGGGAAGCTTGCCATTTTGGTGAAATGAAGATATTGAGAAAGTCCATGAGAATATGAAGATATTTCATGCAAAATAGGATTTCTCGTCCTCACATTGTCCTTTGGGACTAAAAGTATAGAATTTAGAATAGAATAGTATGATATGGAAGTTCTAGCTGTTAACAAAGTTAAGTGAGCACATTTAAGAGAATTAGTCATCTTATTTTAGATTTCACATCAGGCTTCTTTAAGGAGAATTCATTGTAGAAAAAGCTGGAGACTGAACTGAGTATGTAGAGTAGTTAGATCTTGGAGGTTATTTTAGTTGTTAACAGTTTTATATGGTATGGTTGCAGTCCATTTGGGCATGAGAGAGACAAGAAGGCATATTTGAAAATTCAATGTATATACATACTGAAGGTGTAGGAGACAGGGGGCTGGGGGCTGCAAGGCTCCCATTGTTGGAAAAGTTTTTTAAATCAATCCAGCAGAAGATCAGGCAAAAGTCAGGAATTCCTTTTATATTTGTTTCATTTCCCAAGAGAGAGCCAAGTGTCTACTTTCCTCCATTGCTCTAATGTTTCTGTTTCCTCAAAAAATTTTCTGTTTGCTCTGTTTTGCTTTTGTTTACTTTCAAATTATCTCTTTGTAAAATCTCTCCATCTTCAATCTTTTCTGTGATGGTATTCTGTTCCTCTTCACTAGTCATAATGAAATCAGCATCATCATAGCTTCCTGAGGTCAAATGGTTGGAGACTTGTTACCATTTTCTTCATAATCCTCACCATCCATTTCATATCTAAAATTTATGTCTGAATGTCGGAATTGTGTATTTTGAGGATTCTCTTTATCAAAAGACGGTTTCTTAAGTTCTATCTTCCCTTTACCATTGTTTCTTTATATGAGCTGAGAGTTGAGTTTCTAAGTGGTTTTTAAAGTGGTTTTCAACAAACTTTACTTGACACTAGGTGTAAACGTTTTAGAGAAACATTCTCAATCGTTCAGCTTACCACTGAGGTTAATTTCTAATTATTTTCAAAATTTGCAAACGAAAATAAGACCATTTGCTGCAAAGATGTGGGTGAGTGGCAACCCACCTAGCCCACCCTGGTCTCTTTGTCATTAGGCTTAAAGGAAGATTAAAAGAAATCCTTTCATTTCTTGTTGTTTTTTCTTTTTGTCACATTTCAGTGATGACTTTTTCATGTTAGTACCTGGAATGCAAAGGTGCTCAAATTGTCAAGCACCTCTGTTCTCCTTCCGTACCATGCATGGTCTGATTGCAAATGATCTGTCAGTCACATCAAGCAATATACACAGTCTTCGTTTGGGAAGATCTTGAAAAGAAATTTTAGAGCATTTTTTTATTGAATGTATGTCATTAAAGTCAACAAAGCAGTGACTGAAGTAGAACTTGAAATATGGTTTTTGAAAAAAGCCCATGACTATCTACTTCCAGAATAAAACCAGTAGCTATTTTGCACTGATTTTTATCACCATTGCAGGGGTTTGTTGCAAAACCAGTCAAAAATGCTGATGGGACATTAAATATGATGACTTGGGAATGTGGTAAGTCTCTTCTTTATTTAAGTGCAAATTTGTGGATGTTGGTTGTGACGTTGATATTGATGCTGATATATCCAAAATGTGTCTATCTTGAATTTTGGTGTGAAATATTCAATGTCTAAAGTTTATTGCATTAAGGAGAATATCCTGGAAATCATTTCACTGTCAATTGCAGAAAACTCAAGTCATTTTAAATCTCAAAACTCCTTGCAAACTAATAGAGGAGGAAAAGAAACTTATCACAATGTCGGCAGCATCATGTTACTGGCCTTGCCATAAAGATTTTCAACTTTTTTGCAAAGAGAGATAGCACTTTGGTCAAGTAAAATGGCATCTAGGCCTGAATCATTGTAGGAGCTAGGTTGAGAAGGTCCTATTGTGAATGAACTTAGGATGCCGGCGGTGATAACCAAATACTAAAGGGAAACTGAATTTTAGACAAGAAAAATACGTCACAGACAAAACTAAAATCATCCATGAAAAAGCAGCTCTTTTTAACATATTTACTCAAAGACTTTTGATTTTGACTTTCCCTGATTTGCCTTGGGGTCAACGCTTCTCCTGCTGAGCTTGGCGGTGGTTTTCGGACACTGGCGGTTGGTTTTCGGACATAATAAGTGAAAGTTGCAGAGTATGCCAAGAAATTGTTTCTTTTGATTTATACTATGGAATTATTCATTCTATGGACTTATCTGCTTAACTTGATGTACTCTGAGAAACTGCAGCCTTTCGTCTTTGCTTTTGTTTACAACAAAACCTACAGGACACACAAAACAACACAATGTAACTGAGAACACACTGAAGTGAGCGTGTGGCCAAGTGGTTAAGGCGTCTGACTCGTAAACCAAAGGTCAGCACGGCCATAGGTTCAAATCCCATGCTGGACAGTTTGGTCGCTGTCTGCAACACTAGCCCGGGTCGACCAGAGCCATGTGAGGGAAATCTGGTAGCTGTGGCAGGTAGCTGTGGCGGGTAGCTGCGGCGGACTGATGGTAAAACATCCGTGGCCCCTACTGGAAATAAGTCTTTCAGACTTTTGTGGGCTAGCCACGTTAAATATAAATACCTACCTACCTACCTAACAACTCTTGGATTTTCCAAAATGAGATATTAGTAATCACTTGCAAAGCTCTTCACTAAAATTATAAAAAGCGAACTGCATTAACAAAGCAGGTTCATCCTACACCCATGTGTTTTAAAGTAAAAATGAAAACAGTTTTTATCAGTTGAGTGAGTTCACCATTACTTTTCACTGGAAATGCGTTGGTATTTAAGTCAAATTCAGTTCTCTAATTTGAAAATTTCACGGAAGATGTTTTAGTATTGAGAATCATTTTATGCCAATTTGTAATATTGAGAATAATTAGATATCTGTGCAAAATTGTATTCTTCTGAATGAAAGAAATGAACAGGTTACCCGAAGAGGTCAATGACCTTACACCAGCTAGTGCTAATGTATACTTTATCAAATAGCAGACAAAACTATGATTTAAAGTATCAGATACCGAAGCATATTATGCATGTTAATTTGCTTTTTTGCACAAAAGTCTTCCTTTTTGTTTGCGAAAACAGTCGCTGTGGGCAAAGGACTTACAAGGCATCTTCAAGCTCGACTAAACACTCTCTTCCAGGGATAATTTGCTTGGTGTCCCAAAACCACCGCCGCTACCTTTCAGGGCAATCAAAACAAAAAACGCTGCCTCCTCCCTTTAGTAGGAGGTTTTTAAGTTTCAGCCACCTTCCTATATTTCGGTCTCATGTCGAGCATTCTATTTCTTTAGTTTATTCAACATTCTTGGCTCTTTTTGCCACGAATTCAGAGCTTCTTATGAAGGAGCAACTTTCTGAATGACAATTTCATGACTGCAATCATGCCGAGAAGGTATAAATAGTGACTTGTTTGATCACATGTTGCATTCAAGAGGGCTTTCCCTGGGGATGTTTACATGTAAACTGGTAGAATATAACGCAAACAACCATCTTCACTTATTAAAATTTTTTGTGAATACGATTTACCCCTCAGTTTCTTAGGTTTATTCAAAAGTGGTTGATTACCACCTCTGTCCAATTATCCCCGCCAACACCCTAGATCATCAGGGATTTTGATTATAATTTCCTGGAATGTAGTGGATCAGTTCTTGTCACTCATTAAGCTATTTAATGTGGTAAATCAATCCTGTGGATCTATGAAAAAGATCTATGGTCATGGCCAAGAATTTGATACCACATTTTTGTTAACAACATTTCTTGGTGTAATGAGGTCAAAACCCTACCACTCTGCCTATTTTACTCTCTTGAAGTTTTCAGATCAGTTTTTCATGAAGATTCTGGATTTTGATGTTGTTTTTTTAATATCTTTGCCATTTTGGTATGACATCAAATCTATATAAATTCTAGGAAAATCAATTCTGGTGACAAGCGGTGCGACTGGAAAATTGTGTTACTTGGCTGGATTATACATCTGTTTATGCACTACTCAATTCAGCTATGATTTTTTTGCAAAATACTGAAACTGCACAAAGAATATTGCTTCAGGGAAAACAGTAGTGGAGAGCCTTCAGTCCACAGCTATGACCATCTGTTTTAAGACCAGCCCTTGATTTTTAGTTTGACACAAGCTATTCAAGTCAATTTTCAAGAACTGTTTTATTGTTTGAATAATCAAATATTACAAGGTCTTACATCATAAGGACATGGTCATAGTTTGTTCACACTTTTTGAAGCGTGGCCTTAAACTTACAGTATGGTCTTAGCTTTCAGGACTGAAGGCTCTCCACTACATTTTCCCTGAAGCAATATTCTTTGTGGAATTTCAGTATTTTGCAACCATAGAAATGAATTGTGCATAGATTGATTTAGCTGAGTAGCACAATTTTTGCGTCACATACCTTTGTCGGCAGAGCTCCTATAATTTTCAAGGATTTCTACAGATTTCTTTGTGATGCCTTTGCAAAATGGCGCAAAAATTATAAAAGCAGCGTCAAAATTTGGCCAAGTGAACTCCACAGAAGTTGTGGAAACGGCTGAAAATGCTGAAACTGTTATTCTTTGGTAAAACCTGTTCTTCCATAATTTTTTTGGAATTCACGTTGACAAAGCCAAAGTGAAGTCCATGAAAAGACAGTTCTGCAGAATATTTTGTGTCACGTTGAAATTTCAAAGAGGCATGTCACTCATTCCAAAAGGCAAACCAGATTTATCAGGACAACTGGATTTTCATAAATTTTTGATGGACCCTCCTTGAAAATATACGGATTTTTGTAAGAGAGTTTTACCAGATTTTTGGGAGTGAAATGCCCCTCAGTCAAAGACGGCAAATTGAAGCCAAACAATTATGCAAGTGTCAAGTGAATTTTATGTTTTCAGCGAAATTGTGATGATCAGTTCTTCTTTTTGACTCTATTGTAAAGTTAAAAATCAACTTTTGCCAACTGCAGTGCTTGTTTTGCCGTTTACAAAGAGTTAGGCCAAGGCCTAGATGTTGGTCCTGGAATTTTTGCACAACACGGGGACCTGTGCCGATATTCAGGCATCCTGGGAATGATGGATAGGTTAGCTTGAGTCTTACACAGTTTAAACTCCTGGGGTTTTGGGAATGTACAGGCTCATGCTATTAGTCATAGATTGGCTAATAAGAGCAAGTTTTTATACAAAGCCACAGGAATCCCAGGCAGTTAATTGAACAATCTTTCCACAACCGCATTGAATTCTGCATCGCACTGCATAATTGTTTGAATGCGAGAGTTTGATACGATGTAACTTGCATGTCTTCTTATTTAGTTTACAAAGACTGAAAGTTATCATCAAGCCAGATTCAACTGTTTTGTCCTTATTTGTAATCTGGCACCCATGCTCCAAATGTGCAACACAACATATCAAAATGTTCCACAATCATCGAACTATACTTTCTGATACTTTGTTTCTTCATCTGCAGGTCTGACATACAAAATTTGCAGCTTCTTTATGCACGTCTTGTGAGATCTGGATGCTCCCCATGCTCCGGCGATCGAACGGTCCCAGAGCGATCAAATTTCAAGTGTTTTCATCTGCCTGCCTTGCTTCGTCTTGCACAGAATGCACACAGGGGCCCCCTGGTATACTATAAAGCACAGTTTTTGGTTTGAATCAATGAACAGATGGTCTGGGTGTGCATTCTGTGCAAGGCAAAGCAAGTGCATTCACTTTGGCCATGCAGCTAAAGTAAATGCCGCAGAAGCTATTTTTTACAAGAGAACAATAACTTCTGCAGTTTCTGTGACCTCTGCTGATTTCATGACGCCTCACAATTTGGAATCTACATGGAAACTTGACCTTGAAAATCTCCAAGAGAATAAAATAGGCAGGGCAGTATGTTCGACCTTGTTTTACCAAGTAACATTGTTGACAAAAGTTGATCTTAAATCTTTGGCCATGACTGTACTGTGTTCTCAAAAACATTAGTCATCCAAGCAAGATCACTTATCTTGCTTCGGTCATCAAAAAACATAAGTCATCATCATTGTGCTCCTGATATGCGAGTTTCTATATTTTTCTTTCAGGGATACCTGGCAAAAAGGGGGTAAGTACAACTAACCGGATTTTAGTTTGATTTATTTTCAGAAAAAAAAAATTATTCTGAACTATGTTCAAAATTTTCAATCTCCTTTCTAGGGGATATTGCCATCATGAAAATCATGTTTTAAATGTTGGTTGCAGTGTTTGAACTGTGTAAGAAATTCATGCGTAGGGTGTAGTACACATTTATTCCAGAATCAGTTGAATTTTCACATGTGGAAAATAGTTATAGAAGCTCCAGCACCACTCAATCAAGCCTCCAATATAATATCCAGACTCTTGCATAATAACTGCAAGGGTAGAAAAGTCTATTGTGGATGATCAGAACATGTTTTAAATGTGAATTTAACACGAAGTCTGTTTCACAGAAATAGAATTGCCACTGATATTCATGCTTTAAGTATCAGCGGCAAGTAAGTTATGGACTGGACTAGAATCTGGAATTTTTGTTTCCATATACCAAGTAGAAACTACGTAAAATGACGTCATCGACCAATCTGTGATATGCAAGTGTTTGAATAGATAAGCTTTTTGAAATGGTAGATCAACAGTTTGATTCCTTAGGAAGAGAATATCAAGTGTTGCCTAATTTCGAGATCTGTTGCAGGGACATAGGGAGGCTCAAAGTCACGAATTTTCGCGCATGCTTGCGCAGTACCTGCTCTGTCGTTTCCATACAAATCCCTTGCCAGCATGGTCCTTATTTTGGGTGTACAAGATGAATGCTTATACCAAACAAAAGTTACACATCGAAGTTGGCGTGTAACTGATAGATTAACCCTTTCAGTTTTGACTGTTAGGCACATACTTTTATTCCACTGCCCAGCAATCCTTTAACTTTCATTTCACTCGCCCCTTATACAGTTCGGTAAAAGGTGATACATTGTTTTGAGAAAACGGGTACTTCTTTTTCTCAAAGTGTTTTTCCGGCTATGATGACAATATTTTATTTTCAGACGCCATGGGAAGGTGGTCAGTATGCACTGAAAATAATATTCAAAGATGATTATCCATCAACTCCTCCTAAATGTGAGTGACCAGTTATGATTATACATTGAATGCCATACCTGTGATTAATTTGTCATTTTTATTTAGTTTATAGCATGTCACACCTTCTCACATACGGTGCAAACCATTCCTACATTGAAGCAGGCATCTAGCCCCATTCCATAAAGACCCTCAAGTTACACTCATGTCATTGAGTTGAATTTTTCTTTGTCACTCAACTGAGGGCCTTGTTCCCCTAGATTTGTAAAAGCGGCACGAAGTGTCAACCGGCGGCGATTTTCTGTCTGCCCGTCGTCTGTTGGTCAGACTATGGCTTAGAGCAGAGCTCAAAAAAATTTTCACCTTCCTGGTAGCAAGCTAAGCAATTTCGTTGCTTCTCACACAGTTTCATCTTCTTTCCCAATTTTCCACCATTTTACTTTCTCCCCTTCATTCTTTGCCTTCCGTTCCTTCCCTTACCTTCATTTCTTTTGCTTCTATTCCCTTTCCTTGTATTTCTTTTTCCTTTTTTCCCGCCTTCCTTCCTGGCAAATTTGAGAATTTCAGCTGCCTGCCTAGTAGCGCCGCTACCACGCTACTTCGTTTTTTGAGCCCTGTCTGAGAGGAAGGCAATTTTTGCTGTTATGCCAAGAATGAACCTTTAATTACAGTTCTAGAAAATTAATTTAAGGCATTTTAGACCCAGCGGTTATGAGAAAAAAGTAGCAGATGATTAGGCCCAATAGATCTTGTAGCTATATTAAAAAAGAATGCGAGTTGATTAACAGATTGATGCGTTTTACAGAATGTTCGAATGTGCACAGTAGTGACCAAAGCTCCAACAGCACTTAAGAGAACTTTTTGTAGAGCAGCTGAAAGGTTTCATATCGAATCAGTCCGGAGCTTTACCATTTCTACAAGCTTAGGGGAATGAGTCGTAGTTGTAACGTTATCAGTTCAGGCAAAAGCGAAGCTACAACATGTAATCACGGCTAGCAGGCATCATTGAAAATATTGTGTGCCTTTGAGTAAATGGCTAAGGAAAGAATCGCCTGCAATCAAAGCACTCAAGGTGTCAGCGACTACTGTGTGATGACATTTTAGGTTTTTTTGGCGCAGTGGTGTAATCCTGTGACTTGCAGCCAGAAAAGTCAGGCGGAGTGGGTTTGAGACGCGGTAGGGCCTCACCACTTAAGCGTCATGACAAGGGGTCGCAGACTGGATTAGTGCTTAGCTACTTCTGCGATCCCAGCGCTTGGCGCTAAAAACCGCACCTTCACCATTTTGCGCCTATTAGCGGTGTTAGTGCAGCCACATGCATCAATGAGGTCTGCATTGAACGAATTATAGACATGGAGGATTACAGGAATATTTTGAATGAAGAAGTTTTAATCAGAAAAAGTTTGCGTGACTTAAAATAACTGAAAAATTTTTGGAATCAGAATTTGCGGCGAAATCAAATCATAATATCTTGAAGGGTTTTCAGTAACAGAAAGGGCCTTATAAAGTTCAGACTTTCAAACAGGTGCTGTCCTTGACCTGAAAGAAGATCCTAAGTACTTTATGATAAAATTGGTCAACAGAAGACATATTCTATGAATAGTTCCTTTTAACATTAAAAGCAACTAACCTTTGAAAGAAGGAAATTAACGTAAATGCAGATTAGATAATCTTTATCAAACGAGTTTGTGACGGGCGTTCATATGAACAAAGTTCTCTATAGTTGCCAATGTATTACTAACCTTTTGACCTTTAAAGCCAATTTCCAATCATGGAATTTTCCAAGCGGGCGAATTTTAGACAATAAAAGGTTGCTAAGCCGTAACTTTCTTTTCACATCAGAGCGCCACCGTCTCTCACAAACAATAGAATTTTGCGCCTGCTCTGAAAATTCCACTGAGGGAATATCAAATGGATAAGGAGCTTTGTGCAAAAACGTTAGACTATTCCAGAGTTCTTTCTTGACACAGTGGCTTGTTTTTTCTAGGTAAATTCGATCCACCATTATTCCATCCGAATGTCTATCCATCCGGGACAGTTTGCTTATCATTACTAGATGAAGACAAAGATTGGAGACCGGCTGTCACTATAAAACAGATCTTACTTGGTATTCAAGATTTACTTAATGACCCAAATGTTCGCGATCCTGCTCAAGCTGAAGCATACACTATCTTTTGGTAAGCATACAGTTTGCTCCAAGAATTTGTTCCGTGCTCCATTAGATATTAAAATGTAACAGTATAGTGAAGGGACCCCAGGATCAGATAACCCAGTTCCTGAGATCTTAGGTTAAGTTTAGACACCAGAATCTTATAAAGTGGTTGTATGAAAGCTGAAACCAGGCCCATCTGAACTGCATTTGCGACAAAATAGCATGGGGTATCTTTTCTTTAGTCGTTCGTTTATTTCAACCCCAATTGGAGTTAAAAAGATTTTCGATGACCTAAATTCTAAGCATGTTGCTGCTTTGAGAGGTTCTGTTGGATAAAGTCTGAAAAAGATTCAGTTTTTTGTCGATTACATTTGGATACATAAAAGTAACGCTCGAATAGCTAGAAGGTCTATTTTTGAATAATTAAAACGTTCACCGTATGATTTTGAAATAATGGCAGCAACGCGATCAAGACTGAAATAAACCCCTCTATTTCCCTCAAACAACAACAGTAACAAGGACGTACATTTTGTTGCAGTAAAAATTCTTATTAAGTAACTGAAAACGTAATTCGTGCATCAGTAATACTGTGTACATCATCATTTCCATATGAAAAAAGTTGTTCTTTAAAAATAGGACAACATACTAGAAGACTAAAACTACACTGCGTTTGGAGCATAAACACCATTTGCTAAGCATGATCCTTCATGGTACCAAAGTCGACTTTTATATTATCTAAAGTCATTTTTGGCCTAAATTTGTTTTCCTTGTCTTTCTGTGCTAGAGGGATCATAGTTGACAATGGGTCGTTCAGTCTTCATCGGGAATCTTCTTTATCTCTCATTCCAGATTTTATGCAGCTTTAGCAGAATTCAGATAACTTTGCTCCGAAATGGTAGTTGGAAGGTTATGAAATTTGTGGTTATGGTATACTGAATATTTCTGTATCTTATGTCGATGTTTTGTTTTTTCAGTCAAAACAGACAAGAATACGACAAACGAGTACGACAGCAAGCCCAGAAGTTTAGTGGAAAGTAACAAATTAAATGTGGAGGGAGGAATTCAAATTCTCTTTATGGTTATGTTAATACAAGCAGCCAGCACAACGCTGATTTTGTTGAATCAAAACTAATGATATTGGGCAATGGAAAAGGAGCGTTGTGCTGCTTCACTCCAGGTCAAATTGTTGAGGAGACCTGACAAGGGGACTAATAAACAATGCTATCAGACGTTTGCTGAGCTATCTTAGTAAGTAAGAAGCTCTTTTTTGTTTATATTGACTTTCAGATGTACTTGCTACGTTTCAATTGGTCATCTTTGGGGATATTTTAGAATCCTGAAGAAACTATAGGTTGCCTCAAAAGTTTATTCCTCGTTTCCATGGCTGTTGTGAAAGAGTTGTAGCTTCAATTGTCGCTTTTATTGCAGAATTGCATAGGTCAAGCTTCAACTTGGAGTTTGAGATCTTGTTTGAGTCATTCTGACACGTGGTTGCTGATTTATGGTAGATAACTGAAAGACATGATAAGTGATTGCTTCAGAAACAACACTTTTATCGCTCTCCAGCCATGTCGGAATCGTGTAATGTTTTGAAAGAAAGGGTTCCAGTGTCCTATTCGAGTTTTACCTGCATTTGTAAAAGGGTTGGCAGCGTTGTCTTATTGATAAATAGTATTATCAACTCTTTGTAAAATATGTAGAAAAAATTTCAGTGCAAGGCAAAACTCTGTCTTTAAATGTTTGCTCAATGTTGGCATTGCAGGAGAAAAAGAGAAAAGCTATTTTCACAGGGAAACCAGATTAAATGTTAGTTTTTGTAATATTCGTTAATTGTGAATGTATTCTATTTTTCAATAAGTTGTTATTTAGTAATTCATTCAATTTTAAATTCGGTATTTGATAATTTATTTTCCGTGACTTCTGCTGTGCTGCGCAGTGATCTTGCAGTGAGAAGGAGCGAAAGAGAAGAAATTGCGCTCGCCCTACTTCGCATTTTCCTCCCTCACTTCGTGCTCCCTCGCAGTTTCTTTCCAAAGCAAGGTTCGCTGCGCAGCACAGCAGAAATCACGGAAAATGAATTACCGAATAACGAAATCAAAAACAGAAGTAACAAAATTAATGAAAAATGGAACAGATTGCCAATTAACAAGAATTATAAAAATTAACATTTAATCAGGTTTCATTGTGCTATTTTTGAACCATTTACTTAGCTCGCTTTTCCTTGCTACAAATCAGCCAACATTTGTTACGTTGACTCAAACAAGGTCAGTAACTTGAAGCCTGACCTATGTTATGTTTATGTTAATACAACGCTGATTTCGTTCTGCATTCATAGAATGGTTAGTTTTGTTGCTTTATGGATAAACAACATTATATATATATATATATCCTTTTAAAACTGAAGAAAAATCCAAACACATCGCTGGAATCCATTCCTTCAAAAAGTGCTTAATTTTTTACCTGACAGTATAAGAACCTGGACAATTGAAGCTACATCTCCTCCACAGCAGCCACGCAAAGAGGGTGCAAATTTTTTGGGACACCCGTATGTGATTCGAGATCACCACGGTAAATAGAGGGGATAATCTGCACAGACATTCTTTCCTGTGTGATATTAAACAAAAGCAGTGCGTGGAAGAAGGAGGAAATTGCCTCATAAGAGGTGACGAACTGTACCTAACATATTCGTTATCTTTGTACCTTATTTCAAATTTGTCAGTTTTCTTCCCAAACTAGCTTGCCAATCGTTGTTTTGAAGTAAAATGTCTGATTTTGGTATCCTATTTTCAGATGCTTTGCCTCTCAATTTTGCTAGTTTAAATAGGAAACCATGTTCGAAGCTGATATGGAACCTTTCCTTCCAGTTTTGAGTTTGCTTAGATAGTAATTGCAAATAAAGATAGCAGTTTTTATGACAGTAAAATCACCCTTTTCACTAACATGCCATTTCAAAGCGATTAGCGATGAGAAACAAGGCGAATTCTTAGTGACGCCCCCCAGGAAGAACGTGTTCCGACAGCTTGCGCCCAATGCACGTGAAGAAGGCTGGCTAAGATTATTCGTCATCTTATTGCATCTCTGGTAAGTATGGCTTGTTCTTGATTTAGCAGTTCTTACCATGAAATTAAAAAACATTCCTTTGAAACATTCCATGTCTTGACGTGATGCTCTTAGGCAGTAAACATATAATATTTCTCCAGGTCGGTCTGTTCATCAAAAATGATAAAAGAAGCTGCACAAAGATGGGTCTTCGCTTCTGCAGAAATCATACAACGTTCCTGCATCTGCAGGGAGTCCCTAAATATTTGCCCCATTTGATTGGCTGCTGTGGAGGAGTTGTAACGTCAATTTTCCTGTTGTTCATTAATGCTAGCACTGGACTTGAAATTGAAGTTTGAGGCGATGTTTTAGCCAATCTGAAAAAGTAGTTGCTGGTTTATGGCACATGAAAGTTAAAGAGTGATCGCTGCAAAAACAGCACTTCTATAGTTTTCAAGCAATGTCCAAAAGTTAATACCCTGGGTACCAGACTCGGTACCCAGAGTAAAAAATTAAGCACTTTTTGAAAGAAAGGATTCCGGCGATGTGTTTGGATTTTTTTCAGTTTTAAAAGATAGATAATGTTGTTTATCTATAAATCAACACAACTAACCATTCTATTATTGCAGAAAACAAATTGAGTAAGACTGACTTTATGGCCAATTACTAAAACAGACACATTGCTGGCGAACAATAGAAGTACTGCTTCTGTTACGGCAATTACTGTTTTGACTTTGATGTACCATAATGCAGCAGTCACTTGCTTCGTTGGCTACAACGAGATATCAAATTCGAAATTGAAGCCTATCATATGCTACTGCATCAAAGGGAAAATAGAACATACCCCTCCTCCACAGTAGTCACACATAGGGCACAATTTTGGGACACCCTTTAGATCAGGCTATACGTGCTAAAAATTCAATTATAGGATAAAAGATTCAATGGTTTTGCCCAAGCTGGATATCATTGGAAATAAAGTAGACCGTGCATTCACATAGTATGCGTCAACTGAACTCAAATAGCCTTCTTTTCTGAAATATCTCGAATAATGGGTTGCATGTTTTATATACCGGGTGAGTCAATAAAAAGGCCCGGCATTAGAAAAGATGCTACTCCCAGAATATTAAAGCAATGATATTTGAAAACTGTCTTGTTTTATCTCTGATATGTCCAATTAGGTCCAAAAATTTACCCATCCTTGATCGGCCATTCCTTCCCGTCGAAATAGGCGAATTTCTGCAGAAAGCCCCTCTCGAACACCTGCAAAAACGATTGAACACTGCAAGCAAGAATTCCTTCTGTTCTCCTTCCTGGAAATAATGACATTTGTATTATTAATATCATTATTATTATTATTTTTATTATTATTATTATTCTGTTATTTATTTTTTTCCACACTCAACAACTGATTTTCCGTTTCTCTTCCTGAGAAATAAGGTTATCATGTTTCTTTTGTGTCTTTGATCTTGACTTCCTGTGTCAATATCGTCTTTTGATCATCCTTCAAATTGTGTGAATCTTCTTACAATTCCCATTGTTCCAAGTAAAGCTGCTTTTTGCATTTATTATTATTATTATTATTATTATTATTATTATTATTATTATTATTATTATTATTATTATTATTATTATTATTATTATTATCATTATTATTATTATTATTATTATTATTATTATTATTATTATTATTATTATTGTTATTGTTATTATTGATTTATTTAAAGTAGGCAACATACAAAAATAGCTTTTAAATAAGAGCTAATTCAGGCTTACTATCTAAAAAAGTAAAATTTGTAAAAAAAAAGAAATCAAATAGAGAATAATTATCTACAAATATATAAGTTTACAGATATTTACAATGTTTCCATATTTACAATGTTCTTTATCCCCGGTATTTACAAGGCAGTAAATTTAGATCAGTTCAAGAACCCAACCTGAGCCACGAAAGGTCTACATAATCTACAATTGCATTCTACTCCTTTCCAAACTTTGATTCTCCTTTTAAAGCTGGAAAGGGTTTCTGACTGCTTTATGTCATTGGGAAGTGCCTGCCATAATCTACACCCGCGAAACGATATCGTATCCACGCCATTGCACGTAGTGCGCACTTTAGGCAATAGTAGATCATGGCAGCTTCTTAACCCATAAGGACTGCGTTTTTCAACGAAGATCTCCTTCATGAAACTAGGATTAAGCTCCCATTTTGTTATATAGACCTCGGTCATCAGCAATTGTAAATTCCTTATGTGGATTGGGACCGCATTGTCTCTGAGTAACATTGTATCATAATCTGATGTCATATCTTTGTAGGTTATCCGTAATTCCCGCTCGTGAATACGGTTAATTTTATTGTCCAGTGTTCTGTCACAGAACATCCAAACAAGAGGACAGTAGTTGAACTGGGACAAGATAAATGCCTTCATTATTCGTTTTAATTGATCAATATCAAGAAAGTACGAAATTCTTGAGAGGGCATGTAGCTTTTGACCAGCCTTTTTGCAGATGGACTTTATTTGCTGTGCTTCAAACATGTGTTCATGAACTTTTTCCTTTTGGGTGAATGGAATCCTCTTGAATAAGTTCTTCATACTAGGGGAGACTTTCTCTTCCACGTGCTAAAGCGTGGCCAGGTCATCGCTGTGATGTAAACATAATACGGAATCTTGCTGATGGTTTTAGCACGTTTTCTAGGGTTTCTCGAAGTGAAAACTAGGGTTTTTTAGAAAATCTCTTGCAAAATCTGAACGTAGTGACCGACTTCAGCCAGGAAAAATTCTAAAAATAGTTATCCATGTTGGCTCTTTAATCAGATATTATTACAAAATATCATTGCTTATATATTGAGGGAGCAGCAGCCTTTCTAACGTCGGGCTTTCCTTTACTCACCAAGTACCCTGGACTGGGTGATTCAAAATGTTTAACACGTAAAGCCGGGCTGTGGAAGAAGAAGTACGTAGCTGATATTCAAAGCTGAGAGGCTCATTTATCAGCCAAAGGCTAACTATATGAAGATATAAAAATGTTGTTTGGTAAAACCAGTCACCTGGTTCACCAAAAAATAATGACAATGCTGATAAGGGGTATGTATGTAAACGAGAATTCCACATTCGATTCTCGTCCACGATTTACTTGCCGTCGAAATTTAAATTCTAATTCTCAGACTGCTGTATTTAATTTAAAGTTTAGTGGCGAAGGCTAGTAAATCATGGACCAGAATGAAACATGGACGTCTCGTTTCCGTACAAACCTTTACGATGATTTTATAATTTCTAGGGCTACATGGTGTCGCTAAAAAATTTTTTGACGTTTGATTAGATATTAGAAAATAATGATAACATGAACAAACTCATGGGAAGATAACCATGTTCCTAAGGTTATGAAATAATTTTAGAGACCAGAATCTTGCAAATAGGTTGAAAATTCACTGACTTGCGAGCTTTCAAAGATCAAAAATATGAGATAGCTGAAACCAGAAACCCCCAGATTACTTGCGATGCAAAAAGCTCGAAGACCGAGATAAAAGAAGCTTATCCAATGTCATACCTCTCGTTGATATCAGAGCAAACAAAGTAGGACTTGTACAGTAATTCAATTCTTGCGATCATTGTCAAAATTTACTTAACATTGCATATGTCCAAAAACAGTGGTTCAAATATAATCGACGAGAGATTGAATCTGTTTCCTCAAAGCATCTATCTATATGCTTGAAAGTTAGGTTAACACAAGCCTGTTCAAATCCCATTTGCTTCGCCCTGAAGCAACTGAGAAATAACAGAACCGATGGCCAATGGGATTTTTTCCCAAAAATGGCATCTCGAGGCCTCTGGTTACAGCTTTCGCATAAACTTGACCTTCAAAGGCTTTCGCATAAACTTCATGAATCTTCTGCGGATCTGCAAGATTCATGTGCCAAAAATTAGTTTAAAATCCGAGGAAAAGGCTTACGTAGCTAAGTGTTCATTCAGCATATCGTTATTTTTTGTATCTAATCAAACGTCGAACAATTTTTTTTGAGATACCCTTTAAATGATGAGTGATTTTACCTAGCAGCATTTTACATCCAAGTTAGCCTTCGTATTACAGATTAAATTTCAGTTTTGACTATCAGTGTCACGCGTTTTATCAAAGCCCGCTAAATGTGTTAACTTTTTTGACTCACCCTGTATATCGAAAAGAGAGTGATAGATGTAAACATTTTCTTCGTGGATTTTATTTATCTAACGCTTACATCGCTATTGATGAATACTTGACTCGCTGTTCTTTTCCATATCGTTCTCACCAGCCCAAGTATATTGTTTTTGAAACTTTCGTCTTAATTTTATGTCAATTCCGTTGTTGCAGCTAGACAAATAGTCCTCACCAATGACTGTATTTATATGTGGATATGAATGTATTAACTTAGCCATCCTAAGGTTTTTTCATAGTCACGATGGTACTTAGTCAGAAGTTGAAGTTTCTCTTTTAGCTTGTTTATGCTCGGTATGATAGCTTGAGCAGCTACCATCTCCCGAACGATATTTCATAATTTAAACAAGTTAGAAATTATCTCTGTGAGTTTCCTAGTACAAAATTGAAGACAGGAATCAGACGTTTGCCGCTTTTCGCTCCTGGCCATGGTCAATGGCAGATTTAGGGAGGCAAATGGGGGCAGCTGCCCCCCTTCACGATGAAAACTCAGCTTTGGCGCCCCCATTTTGGCAAGAGCAACGGCCGTTATCCTGACCCAAATGCACTCTTTTGTCAGTGTTTCGTTCTGAATGCGGGGAAACATATGAACTAAGGCGTTATTCAGTAGAAAAACCAGAGAATTTTCTTGAATAACGTTCCAAAAATGTTCGTGCGCCATCGGTGCGCTCACCTTTCATTACTTCTTTGGTGGCCCCTCTCCAAATTGCCCCCCTTCAACTTCGGGTCGGATCCGCCCCTGGCCATGGTCGAAAAATTCCACAGACTCATTTCACGCACCAATCAGACAACGAATAAGCGAGGAAGACAAAAAAAACCTTGAGGGTTTTGCTAGATTGTACCCACCATAAAACGCAATCAGGACAAAAAAACTGCTTGAAATTTGGAGAAAGTTGAAGAAACCTTCCCTCCACATGTAATCTAAGAGGGGACTCGATGTCAGTAAGACAGAAAGTAAGAAAGTAAGTCAGTCAGTCACGCTCGTCATAAATTTTCCTTCGCACCATATACATTGATCCATAACTGCAGTTTCTAACTACCCGTGATTTGATCCGTCGCAAACTTGTTGCAGTTCAAAATCATTTACACTGCTACACAACAAAACTTTTTCGCATGCCTTGAGTTTACAGCCAAAATTCCGAAAATTTTTCGATCATTCCCAAAAGTTTCATCCAAAGTCAAAATGCCCAGTAAAAGCAGGATGAAATGAAGCTATTCAACCAACCCTTCTTGAAGTAAACTGAAGTTTTGACAACTTTTCAATTTTATATCTCCTCCATTTCGTGCAGATCAAAACAACAACACTACTTCGAAGTTTTCGTCTCGAAATTCTTAAAATATCTCTTAGAAACTCGTTCTTGTTTAACCCTAATCCACATGGGTGTTTTCCACCCCCCCCCTCGAGGTTTATCATACCGCGTTTTTAAAAGACATCAACTATATCCTCCAAACCCCTCCGACTTTTACTAGTTATCTATTCGCCACATTTTGGGCGATAAATTTTTGAGCAATGGAGCTCATAGGTCACGTGACATGCCCATTTTTGAAAGCAGGTAGCAAATAAATCATTGTTTTTGATGATTTCAATGGGTTGATTTGATCAAATTATGAAGTATCATACACCAAATGAATCAGTGAATGAAGAGCTTTGATTTGATACCGGAATTTCTGGAATTTGATGATGTCAGCATTTTTTGATGATGGCGTCATTTTGGCCGCCATTTTGGGCTAATTAGCAAACTTTTTGAATATTTTCGAAATCATCAATTGAAAACACTCCAATGATACGTTTGTAATGGAGTATTACCACTTAGCAGCTTCTCTTTGTCTATTCCTAAAGAGCACAAATTAATTGCATTAATGACGTCATTCAAATTGGCTAATTTCTGCCAAAATATCACTCCAAATTCATCAATTTCAATGAAATGATATTTTCATATCAAATTTGTGGCTAAATTGAACCAAAACCTGCTAAATGTTCATGCAAAACCTTCTTTGATTTCAAATTAAACTTTGAAACCTGATTTTCACTGATTTTCAACTTTATGACGTCGCTGTGACGTCAAAAGGTGTGGCAGCCACACCTAAATTACGCTACATGCTAGAAACTACCTGATCTATGACGGTGCCAAGTTGCATTGAATTCTGAGGAGGCTAAGGCAGTTTTCAGAGGGGGGCAGAAAGAACCCCCCCCCCCCCATAAATGGTAGCTCAAAAAAGCCCATATGGATTAGGGTTAATTTGATAAACAGAAGGCAAAGTGACGAATATTTTCCCGCAAATGGACGTTTGTGTTGGAGAGAAAATCTCCCTGTTTGTTATGAGACTCATAAGCCATAGGACGTCCTTGCCGTCATGTTAAGGCCACCGTTTCCCTACTTTTGCACACGAAGTATAGGTTTTAGGGGGTCATTGAAAACCATAAAACCGCCAGAAAAACCGTAAAACCGCCTCAAAATTCAGCTAAAGCCATCACAGAATTTTTGCGAGATTTGTATGTACCTTCTCAGTTACATGCTGCAGACGACTGCCTCGTTATGCGTTAAATCCGCTGGATAAGGGGATAAGGTGAAAACAGCAGAATGTTCACAAATCATATCGCATTGGACAATCATTCGTAGCTTTTATCTTCAATTCTGTGACAATTTGACTTCTTGAATCACACTTCATGAAGAAATCTGGAGACCGTTGAGAAAGAGGAACCGTAAAACCGCCATGTCATTTTAAACCCTCAAGGCCAGAAACTATTAAACCGTTCCAAAAACAATCCACAAACCGTCAGCGCCCACCCTAAGTGTAATTGCTTCAAAAAGGGACCTAATACCCCTCGATCAACTTATATGCAATCTCCTCCCTCAGACACATTTCCTCTTTTCAAGAGTCAAGGATGGAAAAGGGGGATGGAATTTTAACAAAGGTACCAACCGACACATGGTGTATTGTTTTGTAGAAACGCTTAGTGAATCGGGAGGGAAAATAACTGTACTTACAAGTGAAAAGAATCTTTCAAATTGCTGGTGAAACTGAGGACAGTAGGCAGACAATTGTCCTTCCATCCTACCCTTCTGGGCTGCACTTTCTTAACTTTGTTAACAGCTATCATAAAATTGCTTGCCAGTTGCCAGATGAAAGTTCCAAATTACCTGGCATAAGTGCGCCTACTACAGTGACAACTTCAATGGTCCAGCTATATGCCTGCTCTATTGTCACACTTTTTGCACGAAAAGCGTCTGAAGATTCCTCGTTTCTTACCTTCTTAGGGCCTTCTTTCCTACCTTTCTTTCTACCTTCCTTCCTTCTTTCCTGCTTCCTGTACAAAGTCTGCCCCATCACGGAATGTGCTCATTCTTCGCACAAAAAAGTTCGAGGGGAAAAGCTCATTTGCAAATTTCATTTATTATTTTTAATGTATGTACAGTATGCTCGTTTTGTTTCGTTACTCTTCTTAAACTTTGTTGGTAGGGCTTTTTTGCCTTTACGTACATGTACGGTTAAACGATTGGAAAGAGTTACTTTAAAGCCATAAAAAGAATATTAGAATATTATTTGGCCTCACGTGGGCAAAGTACAGTTTTGTGTATTGCGTCTCCATGGTAATCATTGTTTTAAACGTTTGAAAGAGAGGATATTCAATAAGGACGGCAAAACGGCAGCTTTGTTTGATTAGCAAAAGAGGAAGTGAGCAGTTGGCAGCAGCGGCCTCTGATGTAGCCATGAAAACACATCACAATTAGCATCTGAAATGAAAACAGCGAACTGTGCGAAGACAGACGCCGTTAAACAATGCCTAGGAGAAAACGAAGAAACTATGATTTTGTAAGTAACGTTTCAGAATCCTTGCTTTGTGTGAATTGTCATGGAGTTGTTAGAAACGCTGTCAGACTGCGATTTTGCGACCACAGCATCTGTGAAAGTTGCCTATCGAAAAGGAGAAATGAAAAGGCAGATCGATGTCCATGTGGCGAGATCTTAGAGGAAGGAACGGACGAAGATTCAATGAATATCAGATTGCTCGTTGAAGATCTGATCATTCATTGCCCGAATAGATGCGAAGAGAAAGTTAGGTTAGCTGACGTCCAGACACATTTGATTGAAGATTGTCAAATGACCATCGTTCAATGTGACAATGTAGGCTGCACGAGGAAATTGAAGCGAATGCAAATGGACACACATTCGCAGCAATGTGACCACAGAATTATTAACTGTGAAGGATGCGGAAAAAGAATGAAGTATTTAGAACAAAGAAAACATGAAATCATAAGGGGATGTATTAATGAGAAATTAAAACAAGTTGTTGTAAGGCAGTCAAGGGTTGCTGAGAAAGAGCTAAGGAAGCATATCTATGACCTCAAGCAAGACACATTTAAAACTTTGAGAGAGAAAAGAAATCGTGAAAAAGAATATATGTGGAAAAGGATTGAAAGAAATCCAGGCAGTTTCTCTCCAACTCTTGTACGACGCAATACTTCCAACAGCCCATCAGCTCCAACAAAGAATTATGAAGCATGGATGCCAAACACAGACACAAGAAGTTCACCGATGCTACTCCGGTCAAGAGAAAGACAGATAAAGTCAGCAGAGCAACGAGAATGTAAGAGATGTCATCAAGTTTATACATCAGCTCTTAATCATGAAGAATCCTGCAAATGGCACAAAGGGGTACGCTGTTTTGACTTTTTTTTTATCAAAAGATCAGTGTTACTGCTTACTAAAATGACTCCCCTCATACACAGTTTCCTTTACAAAATACTAAGCATTTGGGCCAGAATTTTTTTAACATTATCAGACCTGTGCCATGCCTCTCCTTTGGAAGCAAGATGTTGTGAAGCCTTTGCAATACTCGTATTTGGACATTACTCAAGTATGTTCTGGGTAATATGGTGCAGGAAATAGTTGAGAATAAAGGAAATATTTTTGAATTTCTTAATTTTTTGGTGATCTGAGAGTCTTAGTTTCTTATAAAGAATATTTGTACATAAAAGGCAAATTTGCTGCAAGTTACATGTGAGAAAATGAATGCTCTCACCGTAGGAGAAATATTCTTTCAAGGTAATGCCACAGTTTGTGAGTCTGCTGAAAACTGCAACTCTTAAGAAAAGGCTCAGCTTTTACAAGTCTGCACAAGCTTGAAAAAGCATGATTTTGGCTTTAAGGAGCCTGAATTGAGGACACAATTTTGGCCAGTTTGCACTTGTGATTAGAGCTTGATCAAGCTTCCCATGCTCCTCATTCCCTGGAGGCCATGTAATGGAACCTACCTGGAAGCAATTCAACATACTTTGAAAAAAAATCAAGACAAAGAATGACACCTTCCAGACCAAAAGAATGCAGCTAAGAGCTGAGGGAACAAATCATAGGCAAATTGGGCTAAAGTCTGGGTGGTAAATTCTGTTCAACACAATTACAGGAATGAACATGCCCATTGGATAAATTGCCAAAAAGGCAAAGACCATGGAGAAAGACAAAAGAAATATTTTTGCTTCCTTTTGTTTGTGATGCAGTACAGTATGCCTTTCCTGTATACAGTAGTTTCCTATGATGCATTCTAAACATTTTTTTCTTTTGCATGTTGTTTGCCCTCTTCATCAAGCAGCCGGTGAGTCCTTATTTTTAAAAATATTCCTTTTCAAACCTTATTCTGCTGCCTCATATTTCAAAATGAGGTTCAACATGTTTGCAACATTATTCCTGTTTATCAGTTCTGTCACAAAGTTGCTTTTCCAGTTGAGATGTTAAAATTCTTTCAAGAAAGTGAAGAAATCTTGTAGGAAAGATTGAGACCTTGCAAAGAGCCTCATTGTGATTTTTCGATTCCATATACAACAAAATTTTAGCTATATGTTTTGTGCAATGATGTTCTGCTAACACTTGCATCAGACAATACTTTATCCGAACTGATCATAATCCTATTGTTCTGCTGCCATGATTTGAAGGCAGTCCAAAAAAGCACAAGGTCAAAATGGCCTGTGTTGAACCAAAGTCCTTGCTTGTCAATCTCCTTCGTATCAATTTGCCACTAAGACTAATCAAAATTCCAGAAATTCACAAATGATAAAAGCTAAAAAATAAATCCAATGCAATCTTTATACGATTCGAATAAATACTTGCAAAAACCCATAAAATTAATTGGAGGGATAGCTTTAAAAGGTCAAATTGACCTTATTTTGATAATGGTCCCCATAGAGGTAGTTTTTTACACGGAAGATGCAAGATTATCTGACCGAAAGAAAATGAGTAAAAATAAAGACTTTGACGTGTTTTTTAATCAAATGTAACTAAGTGAGGCCGAATTGTGACAGTGACAGAGGCTGCGAGGAATTATTAGCACACAGAAACGTCCATCATCTCCCTAGACGAGGAAGGTACATAATATGATGAGGGTACACTACACAAGGATTCATTTTTCGGCTAATTTTCCTTAAACATGAGTCGTGGGTCGGCTGGGCTGTAATCGGCAGAAATGGCTGAAAACGGGTAATTTTCCGCCAAAAATTCTTCATAAATGCGGGTTCGAAGGCAAGTTTTGGTAATTAGTAGAGGGTAACTTGCCGAAAACCGGGCGGCAAATCCCCGCCTAT
The DNA here is from genome assembly GCA_964019985.1 of Aurelia sp. 4 Dawson et al 2005. Lineage (NCBI taxonomy): Eukaryota > Metazoa > Cnidaria > Scyphozoa > Semaeostomeae > Ulmaridae > Aurelia > Aurelia sp. 4 Dawson et al 2005. The sequence goes on from OZ026502.1 coordinate 13,588,128, forward strand.
CTTCAAGTCGTGTACCCCTGGGCATCTCTCTCTCTCTCTCTCTCTCTCTCTCGGTGAAAGAGGCAAGAGTGACCTAGTATTTTAGAACTTTTGACCCCATGTTTGCCCAAAGGCATTGAGTAAAGAAATACGGAATTGGTCCCGGATCTCAGGACGGTATTGCTGCCCAAAACAACCACAGTCAACTTTCTCTGCGTTCCAGCTGGTTCCTTTGTGTAGCCAATCCTCAGAAATAGGTTTATTATTCGAAAGTAGGTCGTAGGGGGCCTTTGGGGTACCAGAACCCGCAAACCGGACCAAAATTTGAAAAAACCCGAAAGCCCGGACGTAAAACAAGCCCAACCCGAAACTGCAAAACTAAACAAACATCTTCAGTTTTCGTCAGTAATCCTTGAGTATTTTCAGCATTTTCCTTTTCACTGAATCTCTTTGCATTCTTGTAAGAAATCGAAAACTGGTTTTGATGTCCGTAAATCACATAGACTGTATGACTTGAAAACCCGATAAATGGGAAGTTTTGAATGAAATACCGGTAACCCGAGCACAAAAATAGGCCAAACTCTGACCCGTCACATATCTCAAAACCCGAAAACCCGCAAGATTTCAACGTAAAACCCGAAACTCGAGGGCTAAAATTAGCCCAATCCGCAACCTATGAAACCCCAAAGCCCCCTTCTATGGTCGTTGCTAGAATCATATAATGATTCGTCTCTTTTACTCCCTAACCCATTGGCATCTTTTTATCTCCGCAGATAATCAAAGTGGTGAGTTTGTTATTTTGTATCTTATCATCAATATGTAACACTTGTTGCGACCATATTCAGCTGATAATTGCTTCAGCTTGTTCTGTCAACATTTCGTGTCACTGCATTCGATGCCGGAGAATCCATTGAGCTTCACAATATAGTACTCCTGTTTGAAAATTATCAAAATTTGATTGCAAGGCCAATCTTCAAATTTCTTATATATCGATGAAAGATTGAAAAGCAATCGCATCAACTTTCAAGTAATGCTCCTTGATTCGAGGGGCAATTCACTCAATGGAAAAGTGTACGAGATGTATTTGGAACAAAAGGATTTATACGGATTTTTGATGGATTTTTTCTCGAAAACAAAAGGATTTTGGCCAAAGGTGTACAAGATTTTTGGGAGTGACATGCTCCTCGCCTTGATGATTTGACTTTTCCGCGGCAAAACAACGAATCGAAACATAGATAGAGTACATAAAGAACTCTCAGAGTCCTGCTTGATGATCATGTATCCACATTTGAAGTTTTAACAAGGGTGTTAGGACACGGATGTTTGGATTGATTATTCATTTACCTTGTTTTGGTCCTTGTGTCTTGTTTTGTTGTCTTGTTTTCTGTTCTGTTTCGTCTTCAACTGAGCGTGGTTAGGCCCAGCCGCTCTCAAGTTGTTCGAATAGAGCTCCCTTGTATTCCTGTGTCTTAGTGCGCCTTCGCACAAGAATGGTTATAAATAATGAACCAAAACATCCGTGTCCTAACACCCTTGGTTTTACTTGCAAAGAATAATGAAACAAGTATTCACATCCAAAACCTTCCTGTGCTTATGACTGAGATATAGAAAACACTTAACTGTACCAATCCGTCATTCATGCCGGGGCGTTTTGTCATGAGCGACTGGACACTCAATGTGTAGCAATTTTAAATTTACATCAGAGGCAAGCCACCTTAGCCTATTGTCTTCTTGCGTTCTGAGCTTATTTTTACGTAGTATACAACCACCTTTCACTGTTTCGTAATTTTGAAATTTTTCGGTAGTGAGCCACCTTAAATGCAGAGCCACCTTAATCGTAAAAGCAGATCCCCGATTGTTCCAACCCCCGATCATTCTCACCCCCTTCCCCGTTTATTCGGTCCTCGAGAGTAAGTCATGGACGAGAATCGAACGTAGAATTCATGTTCTAACGATTTCTTCTCGCTTTCTTTTATGCTCTGCGAATTCATCAACTCTTCAGTTTGTAAGTATATTTCTATTCATTTGAATTTAATTCTCTGTTATTACTGACTAGTGCACAATCGCGTGACCCAGAAAAAGTTCTCACTTGGAAACTTTACAGTATTAAGAGATCTAGATGGATTTGGATGAATTAAACACTGCTTCATAGCCGAGAGATCTAAGTATTTTTTTTGTATTTTTCTCAAGGTTTTGTAAATACTAAAAACATAGGTAAGTTCGACTTTACGAGATCCAAGGTTGTGAAATGCCTGAAAAAGGCCAGAAACACTTTATGAAATCACACAGACACTCAACGCAAAGAATAATAAAGAAATTACCATCTTTCGCAAATAGGAGGTGTCGTCTGCAAATTTGAATAAATGCTTCGGTTGTGTTGCAGCACCTTGTCACCAATTTTGTATGACAGTGTTTGTTGACCCACAAATGGATTTGCAGACATCTAAACAACAATTACCAAGAAACACTTTCTGTACTCAGAAGTAATGGCGTGTCTTTATGTCCTCAAGGTGTTGTGGCGCCGTGGTGTAATCCTCTGACATTGCAGCCAGAACAGTCAGGCGGAGTGGGTTCGAGTCCCGGTAGAGCCCCACCACTTGAGCGTCATGACAAGGGGTCGCGGACTCGATTAGGTCTGCTCTATTTCTGCGATCCCAGCGCTTGGCGCTGAAAAATGCAACTTCACCTTCACCTTCCTCTTGAACCGTTGTGAATCTTGCATTGAGCTTAGCGTCGTTATTGGAATAGTTCGCCTTTTCTCCCCCAACCCCCCCCCCCCTCCTCATCCTTCCGCAGTGACAGTAGACTAAGGGGCGAGTGGCCGAGTGGCTTACACAGTCTTTGTCAGGTGACTGAAGATAAGCTCGGTCGAGTGAGGTCAAACTCCGGATTGGTGGCCTCGGAGGCCTGACCTCACAACTCACCTCGCCGTCCTTCGGAAGGGCCGTTAAACTAGGGGTCGGATACCTGGATGCGGTATGCACAGTGGGCCTAAATTAGCTTTTAGTAGCCAGAAATCCTGACAAGCTCACCCAAAACAAATTGAAAGACAAAAAAGAGGCTACACGCATGCTGTCATAAAGTTAAACGAAATTCCTAACGATAGTTAACATTTTTTGTGGATTAATTGGTTTCCTTAATGTGTCAAGTTAATTCACGATCAAATCAAAATTTACTCACAACATGTTCTTTTTCTCTTTCATGCTTGTTCTTCATCAAAGGGGGTGAGTTGTCTTATTTATTGATTTTTTCCAGCTGTAGGATTTTATCTGATTCAAACAAGATATGCAAGAGAATTACGAGTTAATACAGTATTGATATACATGCAGGCGCGAGAACATACTTCATGCAAAAGATTACGATGGAAGATGAGACATAGTACATCGAAAACTTTCGGACGGAAAAGTTTCGGAAAAAACCATCTCGGACAAAAAATATTCAGACGCTGTTCAGGAATCTCGGACAAAAAGAACTCTCGGACACATATGATACAAGCATGAAACCAAAATACATGCTATAAACTTATTGTAATTCCGTCGAAATCATCAACTTGCGTGCATGTTCATCATCACATCTGCAACAACATATGAATGAAATTTTTGTCAGATGTTGTCAAATTCGAGGGATGGTAGAACTAGCTGCTAATCATATTAAAAAGGTGCTGTCATACGTCAACAGTTTACAAGAAACTCTTCGAGTAAGCAAACTTTTTGATCTAAAATTCGAGGAGCTTGAGCAATAATGGTAAAACAATGATGAATTGATTTTTTATGTTACGTTTCTTTGTGTTTTCTATTTTCAATAAATTTTGAAACTTTCGGACGAAGAAACTTTCGGACATCACCAGATTGCAGACAATTAAGCTTTCTCACAAAATTTTTTCCGACAGTTTGATCGTCCGAAAACTTTGGATTTTAATGTATTTCGAACAAAATATGTCAGACGTATTTTCGTTTTAAGTTTTTACTTTCATCTTACAGAAGGGCTGTTTTCAGAAATTTGCACTTAATAGTGAAAATGGAGGATGCTGAGGACGATCGCTGAAATGAATTCCGTTGAAAATATGATCCCGTTTCAATGCATAGCTCTCGCGGCTTGTTTCTTTTCTATGCAAACTGTTCAGTGAGCAGAAGTTACGTCTTTGGTCAGTGAAAATTTTCTCCTGTTAGTCTTTGTTATTTCCGAGAATTAAAGATGAATATTTGAACATTTTGAACGTTTGAAATGCCCTGAAATATCGTGAATAACTTAATGTAGTGTAATAAAATCTTGAGAATGATGTACTGCTAGCAATAGTTCCAGCAAGTAAAGATGAATTTCTGTATCAGTTTATAATATCCTCCGCCACAGGAAGATCGTTAGAGAAGACACATAACTTCAGAACATAACATAACACGAACTCTATCTCAGCAACTACTCAAAAACTATGATACCGCAAGTAATAATGGAGTCTGGGCTCTAGTCCTCTTTGTACACATCATTATATCACTTCCCTTTTTTTTTAAGTCAAGCGATTTATGAAGGAATTCCTGTTCCGTAACGTTCTGGAGCTCTACGATTTCTTACTGACCTTCTTGCTATTGTTTGATTCCTTTCAGCATCGTTGGCGCGTGTATCGTAATCAAAGTTTGAATCAGTGTCACTATCAGACTCTTCTGGGAGATTAGGTATTGGTATCGACTTGAAAAACGAGGCATTACGGGTAATGCGGTGTCTGTCATTTTCAGCAGTAATTCTGCTTCCCTTGCATTCAATGATCTTGTACGGTGTATCATTAAATCTGCTTGTAAACTTATTTTGTTTCTCTTGTTTCACGAGTACGAAATCTCCAACGCGTAAGTTTGATGGTTTCGCGTTACGTCTCTTATCTGCATAGAATTTCTGATATTTCTGACTGGCTAATTCATTGTCACGTGCTTCCTTATGTCTGTCTTTAACTTTCTCTTTCAGTAAGGTTGGAAGTTTGCCTTTGACGGTACGATTGAACAGGAGTTCGCAAGGTGGTACTTTCGTCGTAGAGTGTGGCGTGGTGCGATATTGCAATAAAAATCTATTTAAGTCTTGCTTCCACACTCTTCCTTCTAAACGAGCAGTCTGCAGTGCTTTTCTGAGGGGTTGCATGAACCTCTCCACTTCTGCGTTACTCTGTGGCCACAACGGTGTGCCTGGGTCATACTTAATACCTAATCTCCCAGAAGAGTCTGATAGTGACACTGATTCAAACTTTGATTACGATACACGCGCCAACGATGCTGAAAGGAATCAAACAATAGCAAGAAGGTCAGTAAGAAATCGTAGAGCTCCAGAACGTTACGGAACAGGAATTCCTTCATAAATCGCTTGACTTAAAAAAAAAGGGAAGTGATATAATGATGTGTACAAAGAGGACTAGAGCCCAGACTCCATTATTACTTGCGGTATCATAGTTTTTGAGTAGTTGCTGAGATAGAGTTCGTGTTATGTTATGTTCTGAAGTTATGTGTCTTCTCTAACGATCTTCCTGTGGCGGAGGATATTATACAGTTGAACAAGAATGCCAAGATTTAATGCACTAAACATTTCGGGCCTAACCCTTCATGAGAAGTCATGATTATAATAACACAAACAATCTTCTTTTATGCGTGTTGTACAATGTTTCATTGATAAATATACAAATAAAGTATTATTAATTGAGCTACAAACAGAGCTTATTTTACACGACGTCTCGGGCTAAAACCATTATCAAGTTAAAATATTGGATTTAATCCCGAAACGTCGGATAAAACAAAGCTCTGTTCGTAGCGCAATTGATAATACTTTATTTGTTTATTTGTAGTTATAATAGGATAGCGATGATTTCACTATAAATGAGAAATGTAGGATTCGAATTTGTCTTTCCATCTGGTTTTTCGGGTGGTAACCACGGCTTAAAGTGGCCATGCAGCATTTCATAAGGTAGCCAAGCTTTTAAGCTAGACGGTGAGACAAAAAATTGTCGATAGCTCTCGATTTACCTGGTGAAGTTTTTAGGTCATCGGATGGTCCCAATAGGTCCAGAAACCCAAAATTTTGGTGTCTTGGTCCAGAAGAAAATGTCAGCTCATGGCACTGTTAGCAGATATAGAATTTTAGTCTAGCTGAGAGTATCATTCTTTTTTTACGAAAATTGGTCTAGCCAATGGTATCATTTTGAAAATGCTGATGGCACATCTTTATCCCAGACTTGGTCAAGATTCCTCCCCCCCCCCCCCCCCGAGAAATTTGGTCGAGTATGATTAAGGATTTCGGCAAGAGATTGAATCACCAGTTTTTAAAACTGTCAATGTGTATTTTACATCCAAGTCCGTCAAAACTGGATAGTTTTTGGTGCATGCACCTAGTAAACGCCACAGTAAACATTCCAACTTCAAGACAACATCGCGTTGCTTTGCAGTTACTAATGAGGATCCTTTCTTCTCTTTTCATGTGCTTCTTTCTATCATTGGGAAAATCAATTTCAGGGGGTGAGTATAGATAAATATTTTTGCAGTTCATAGATTGATGAGGATTGATTACAGACTTAAGTTGATCTTTAATAGGAATAGAGATAGCTGTATCTCGTAGCCTCTATAAACAGGCTAAAGAAACGCCCACGAACCCATTGGCTGCGGTCACACTAGAATCTCATCCCGTTATAATCTGAATTCTTTCACTTTCTTGAAATTTATCTTTAAGGTCGGAAAGCACGGCGTTATAACGATAAGAAGATACCCGGTCACACTGTGCCCGTCACGTCTTTTGCAAAGCTGCCAGTCTTGTGGCTAACTATTTTGGCGCGAAAGTAATTGTCATGTGATTACCTTGGCAAATTATGATTGGTTAATTTTTCTTAAACAACGCTGTAATTTAGGCCAGAACCTTGTTTACCCCGTTTTTTGGGCACTATGGTTTTTAAAGAGTCTTGCCCCAAGAACGAAACGTTGTAAGAGCGTTCCATGTGTACAGGAAGAGCGGTTACATACAACAGCGTTATAAGCCCTTTGGATTAAGCGCCTAGTATGAACGAAGCCATTGTTTCTTTAGTTACACAAAGAAACCAGATGTGTCAAAATTGTCCTGTACAATAGATTATATTTTAGACCTGGCCCGGATCAGCTTTTAACAATGTTGTTTCCCTGTAACATTAGACTACGTTCAACACTGTTCCATTTCATTTCTATCCGTTTATGTTGATGAAAACGCTACCAGTTCACATTGCTCCATTTTCAAATAGATACGCTATGAAGATGATAGGCGTTCACAATACTCCAGCAGAACGGTCTTGTTAATCCCCATTTCAAAACAAAGCCTTTTGTTAATAGCTGTTAACAATGCGTCATTTGCGATTTTGAATACCATTGTAATCAACAGCTTATTAACAAAGGCATGTCAAGCGTTTTCAAATGTCTCCGTTTTTGGCGTTCACACTGAAAACGGATCGTTTTCAAAACGCACCGTTTTCAAATTTATGCGTTTTCATTAGCATTTATCGAAAAGCTCCGTTTTCACAGCGGAGCAATGTGAACACGAGGCAGAGAGGGAGAAGTTTTACTCCGTTTTCATATGATAACGGAGCAGTGTGAACGCTACCAATTCACATTGCTCCGTTTTCAAATACTTAGTGACTCTTAAATGCAGAAGCATACTCTACAATACACTCATGCAATGTAGTATTATTTGCACGTACCTGAGATTTACGCAAGAATGTTACACCGTCTTGAGAATATTGTTGAGTTTGATTCTGCATTTGATAGTCATTAAAGATAAAAAATCAATATCTCAACAGTCTATCACTGCTGCAAAATTTAAGTTCCTTAGTATCGAAATTTGGTTCATTCAGATGTCCATGTCTTCGAGACAATGAAGATTATTTTTATGGCAGATTTGGGGAAGGAGCCTAGGGGGGGGTGCTTCCTAATTTTCAATCAAGGGGACTCCATACCACTATTTCTTTGCTGAAACCTGAGCTAAAATGTTTGGGAGATTCCATAAATCGAGTCTAATGTTTTGGGGACCAAAATATTGCTATTTAGCTCTGGCCAGCATTTGTTGCAAATCTATAAATCAGTGTCAAAAGGCAGGTGTAAAATTCAATGACCCGTTTCTGTAAACTGAATGACTTGAAAGAAACTTTAGCAACTTTACTGTGATTCTGCCGTTCGACTTTTCATAAACCTTGAATATTTATCGAAATTACAGCGTATTTGATATTTCAACTCAATTTATGATGGAACATCATCAAATTTTTAAATCACAAATCAGAAGAGTGGAAGAGGTCTGCTTGATACCATATTGTAGACATCCATAAACTATGGCTTTCTTGAACATTATTTGATCTTTCGTCAACAGGTTTAAAAATTAAATAGTTTTAAGTTTGTTTTCGAAATTTTCTTGAATTCTTAAAGAAAAAATCACTGTAATTCTGAAAACATTGAAAATTTCAGGAAAGTCGTTCACATACTTCAAATATTGATTTAGCGCAGGATTTCGGACCCTAAAATTAGGCACGGACCTTATTGATAGTTAATGACTACTACTCCCCCACTGGGGGAAGTAATTTATGATGCTGCTAAACTCGAAATTCAAAATTCTCTCAAAATTTAAACTCTACTAATTTTAGGATGTTGTGATTGATATCCACATGGAATTTCTATATTTTTTTGTCCGCTTGCCATTTATTTCTAGTGCTCATACTTGTTTTGTTTTATAGCGTTGAAGCTATCGTCTCGCGTTTAAGGCCTCTTCATCAGTGGGTCAGTGTGACAAAATTTGTAGCCTGTGTTCCAGACCACTTAAAAAGTGATCTGGAACACAGGCTAAGGATTTGAGGAGTATTGTAGACCAGGGGGAAGGTACCTAACATATTGAGGATACTGATATATGCCGCCAATATGGGTGCCTTTGTGGACCAAAGTTCTCCAATCAACGGTTCATTTTCGGCAAATTTTTCTTAAACAAGGGTCGGTTTGCCTTCGAAATTTGCAGAAAATATCTGAAAATGGGTAGTTGTCCGCCAAAATTTATCATACAAGCAGGTACCAAGGAAAAACTTGGTAATTATAAGAGGGTATCTTGCTGAACAAAATATGGCAGACCCCCATCCATCCCGAGGTCGTGTACCCCCTCCCAGGAGTGTAGATAATACGCCTGCAAGGAAATCTGTTTAACTAAATTTTGGAAGTACTTTAATATGATTCCATCTGATGTTCAATCAAATCCTTTTCTCTCCTCTTATTCTATGTTTGATCTCAATCATCTGACTTCAATTTAACAGACGGTAAGTTCATTTGCTCATAATACACCACTACAGATATGCGGCTTAGTTTGAAACTTCATTAGAATTTCTTCCTATTCTTCATATGAAATGTTTTTTTTTGTTATTCTAGATTTATTGTTGTATTAAATTTTTGTAAATGTCGTTCGTAGTGAGAACTCGATGACCTTGTGTCCATTCTCGCTACGAACGACATGTTTTTCCCTTGTTTATTCTAGTTTAACTGTTGTTGTTGTTTGTGTATGTTTTAATATTTTAGGATGATATAAAAACAAAAAAAAATATGAAATTTTCATGCTTAGATTCGGATTAAGCACCGAAACTTTAGTCTCGTTGCGCGTTTTTAAACTGCTGCCGCTTCTGGTGTTGATTTTGTGACGATGTAAAGTTTAAAAATTTGCAAGAGATTTGACCGTGAAAAACCGTTCCGGGTGAAACTTTACATCCTAGGTAATTTTTTATGGTCAAATCCTTGATAGATTTTCAAACTTTACATCGTCACAAAATTAACATTACGACCACTTGCAGAATAAAAATTTGTACTAGAGTAAAGTTTGGGTGCTGAGTCCGACTCTGGTCACTAAGCTTTCGCATGAAATAATCTTGAATAATTTTTAAAACCAGGCTGTTGATAGAGCGAAAATCATTTGCAAATTGCAATTGATCCAATCGATTTTATACCTGATACTTAGTACCTTAAATCCTTTACATTGCTATATTGCCATAAATGTGAAAATTTGGCTTTTTACTAAACATTGTACGCAGAACAAAATTTTAGCCTCACAATTGCCAAATCTCACACAACGCACTTATTATCTTGAAGAGGTGGATAGGTGTGCGCCAGAAACACATTTCACTTTCGAGACATCACAATAAACTTTACTCTGGGTCAATTTTGAACATTTATGCCCGTTCTTTTGGCTGCACAGTTTTCAAACAGTGGATAAATTTTTTTAATTTTCGGTACATCGGATAGGCTTGTTTCAATGCAGACTCACGTTGAATAAACTGGATTAACTTTCCACACTTAGCGAAACGCTCTGTTTGGTCGAATTTATGTCGGACAATTTGTAGACAGTAAAGATTTTCCTGCTGCATAATATGGCAATGAATAATAGAAACAGGTCCTTTGAAGTAAATGTCCCATTTGCTCGTAAATTCTGTCTCACATTAGGTGCCAGGTACCGAGTGTCCCGAAAAAAGTTTCCCTGTTTGTACTGCCTGAATATTCCTTTCATTTCTGTATCTGCGCTCATGGATTTGCTATGATTGTTTTCCCGAAAAACAAAATTGAAATGTTCAAGAAAGAGCTAAAAGCGGTTATCAATAAGATCGTTTAACTTGCACCGCAAACTCTACGGAAATTCTACTTTTTAGATAAATTCCACCGGTACAGAGCTAGAGCTTCATAAGAGGACCCAAGAAAATTTAGATTTGTCTGTTTTGTCCGTAAACCGCACGATTTCGAAGAAAAGCATACTACGCAACACAAGGTCCTGTGGTCCGCACTTTAGCGTATTGCTGGGTTTGAATAAAAATTGATGAAATCGACGAGCGGTTGTATGCTTTCACACCTGTAATGTAAAACATGGAAGGAATGGAACATACCTCCGTCGCTGGACTTTTCACCTTTTCAGGGATTTCTCGAGCATAGCGTTGTAGGAAATTCATATTTTTTTGTCGGAAGTCTTTGGATGAAGATCTAAGTTAGTCTTTAAGCAAGAGTAGCCGTTCAAGACAGCGTTCAAACGAAAACGGCACATTTTTTGCCGACAGATTGCGAAAACAGTAGATTTTGAAAATGGAATTCTAATATTCTAACTGGCACATTTCAAGAAAGGCATCGTCTGAACTTTCAAGAATGACGAAAACAGAATACAAATCTGCTGGATTCTTAGGGTTCGGGAGCATTTTTTGGCGTCGCGATCTTGCAACAACATTTTAAGGTTACGGTAAACGTTTTCTGGGTGAAAATATCCATTTTTCGATTCTTCATATTCTGTTAGCCTAACTTTCAAGGCACACAATAATACATTGCTTGAAGCTAACAAAAGTTTTAAAAATGGAAGAAATTTCATGTAAACGAAGGTTTCCATGATTTTTCAATCAAAGTTTTCCTTTGTGGTCTTCATAATCTGTACCTAATCACTTGACCTGTTAAGCCGATAATCCCAAAGTCCTTGAGGTCTGTGTGCAATAGCACTGGGTGTTCTTGTATCGTTGTGTTTATAGGGTAATTATTTGAAGACTCCAATTGATTTTTAAGCCTAAATGGCATGATCCGGAATAGTTTGGTTTATGTGGTCCCGATGTATACTTCACTACTGCAGATCAGTAAACTCCATTTTTCTCAGGACTTGCAAATCCACGAGGTACAGGTACGTAAAAGCTATTTTGTACCCTTTTAGCCAATCGAATCGCTAGAAAATTTGTACATGGCTAGGACAGACTTGGAGCTTGGAAAGTGTGTCCCAACTTCTTTGTATGTGTCCTGGTCTGTCTTTTATAGCCAAATACAACTGTAGGAGGGCAGAAAAGTCAATTGCTAATTTTTGACAGCATATAGTTTCAAAGTGAGAAGGAATTTGAAAAATTCCAGACACTCTTTTAAAGCTTTGGATTTGCACTTCCTGCTGATGTAAGTCAGATTCTGTTACCTCAAACGCAAGGGTACAAAATAGCTTTTGAAGGTCGTACACTCTTTTAAGCAATAATTTGCCTGGAAAATATCATTTTACAATATTTGCCAATAATTTGATATGGTTAGAATCCCCAAATTCTTGTGCATCGAATGATGTATAGTTTACCTACATTCCTTTAATAGTTCGGCTTTTAGGGGGCGAAATCCAAATTTCGTGTCACAAACGTTTACCGTAACCTTAATGTCAAATTGTTACCGTTTTCAAATTATGCCAGCATCGTGTGAACGTTAGCTCAAATTTTGCTGCCGTCACATTTTTCACCGTTTTCAAAATGTGCCGGCTTCGTGTAAATGTAGGCTAACTCGTTCAAAAATAAGACATTTGTTACTGTTGTTAACTGTTTTTTGGGAGGGACACCCAATATGTTTCCGGATAAAATGAACAAAACAATTTGCTCGTGACTTTTATTGAGTTATTACAGCCCTAGGCTGAAATCTAATCTTAGATTGGCTCCAGCTCGCGGTACTTATCGTTTTCGATTTTTATCGTGTGTAGCATCCGTGTAGTTTAACTTTTTTTAATGCCATGGGGAAGTCATAGCCTCTTGGTCCTCATGGTATAGTTCTTGTAGTAGTATTGTAAAGTAGTTCGTATCTACAGTAATCCGTAATATGTATTGACGATTGCGCTAAAGATGGCGGTGAGGAATTTTTACCAAGATGCATTGCGCTCAAATCGCGAACCAATCGATCGTCTATTATAGAATTTTAATGGAATCGGTGGCGCCGCCAGGATTTTTTATTGGAGGGGCAAAACAGGACGGGGTCTGGGGCGGAGCCCCAGAAAATTTTCTTAGACCACGCCCTCTACCTTGGCTATAGATGCGACCAGCGCCCTTTTCAAAGACTGAAATAAAGATTAAATGAGTCTGTTAAACAACACAAGTAGGGTACAACACTGTTCACGATTAGAAAATGACGTCCAACCGGAGACCGAGCGTCCAACCTTTGGATTCCCAAATAATTCAGCGACCAATTTACCGCACGCCACTCTGTCATGAAATCTGTCACAAGGCTATCATTTACTCTCCGATTCAGAAATATGAAGTAATATTCATGGTTTGTGAAAAAGAGGCCATCGGGCTATGCAGAAACTTCAAAACCCAGTAAATACTGGGGGCAAAGCCCACAGGAAAATTTTTGTAGATTAACTCTTTACTTTGGCCTAGAACACTTCTACCGATAACATTTCAGCCTGTGCTGCATTGGAATTGTTGATCACTTCGCAACAGTTATTTGAATTAGCATCTCCCGTAAAATTTTTAAACATGATATTCTTTGGCTTAGAATGCTCATATCCTACATGCAATCTTCACGAAGACCAAAGGGGAAACCTTCACAATCTTGTAACAATTTCAATGGATCACCTCCGCAGGAAAATTTTTGCGCACACACACTTTACTTTCTCCTAGAATGGTCCCTAACGGTCCTCACAACCCAACTTCCAAGGTCTCAAAAAATGTAAGTCTTGGACAATGCTATAATAGTTTGTCTAGAAAAGTTCTCTAGGAGCCAACATATGCTATGGCTTAGAAGAAGTCTCCCGGTCACTTTCCAGTATTTCGCCGAAAGATTCTTACCATGCACCACCTACGCAACTACCAAACTTATTTCTCCTCGTTCGTGAAAAAGATCTTGACTTACGTCCTCAATAAGCTATTTTGATGAGATATGCAAACTTGGACCGTACGTAGAACGGGAACCTGGGGGCTTCGCCATGAGAAAAATTTCGAGTCAATGCCGTACAGATCGCGGGAAAATGCAATTGAGGTGGCAAGATTGTAGAATCTTGTTCTCGTACAAATTATAATTGCCAAGATCATCGGCCTTAACCCCCCCCCCCCCGAAATTTTTAAGCCGGAATTAGGAGAATTAGAAATATGGTCCTGGAGAACATTGGAGGGGCGGCCGCCCCCCCCTTGCCCCCCTTCCCGGCGCTTCTGAATGGAATATGTATAAAGATAGCAACAAGGTTTGGACAATAAGTGGAACAAAATTCGGCCTAATTTTGCCCCATCACCTGACTTTAACAGTTAAGACTTGCATCAATGAGAGGATCTTTTCAAAAGGATACAACACATTTCTCTTTGGTTGTATCTGCAGGGAAATTGCAGCTCTTATTTTCACATGGTAGAGCCAATATCGAAGCCAGATTCTGTAGCGTAAACATCTCCACTATGATAATTTCGAAATGCAGCGTGCTTTCTTCTTAAAAGTAGGTTCCATATTCCGTCCATCGTTTGTTATCGTACACCGAATGACATGTTTATTTCTTTTAGTGTCAAACTTGTGGTCATTTGGATAACTTGGAAGGTTGCGCGAGGGGATACCACATTTCCTAGAAGAAAGTTCTGCCACAATCAATGCCGAGGAATCTCAAGAATGTGACTGTCCACTCCCAATAACTTTGTTCTCCAATGTTCACCAATTAGCTACCTAACAGAATATCGTGATAGCAATTAAATTTGTAGCCTGATATTTTTTGTCAAGAAATTTTATACACGCCAAACTACAAATATTATGGTAACGTCTTTTTTAGCCTTGATTAGAAAGATGACTTTTATCACTCGATCGCTTACAACTTTAGTCTCTTCTATAGGCTGTCTCTCTCATGATAAGCCTCCAAGATTTAGACTCAAATATCTCTCGACCTGCTTATCATTGCAAAACAAATCAAACTGTTTCTCAAAGCATCGTAATGCAGTTGCTAATGGTCATTAGCTCGATACAATTAAGCAGTGAAAACGAAAATGGTCGAGGGGTCATCAATTCTGAAACTGGCCATACCATGATGGTCTGCCTGTATTTTTAATTCATCTGAACATCAATGACTCCCCTGCAAATGAAATACACGTATTTTTTTTATCAGAAACTCAACTCTCAGATCGCCAAAAAATTAAGAAACTCCAGTAGTAGGAAAATATAACTTAAGAAACTATTTATTTTTATAAAGGAATCATTAACATATTTTCACTTTATTTTCACTTGTTTCTTGTATCATATTACTATGAAGGTACTTGGGAAACAAATAAACATTGGGAAGGATTGAATAAACCTTGTTCTTGAGAGAACTAATTGTGAAGATGAAGCTTGTTATAAAACCTTTAGGAAACTCGTAAGAAACTCTGAGTGCTCAAAATCTGATAATTTTAAGAAACTTTCAGTATGGCCCAAATTATAAATTTCTTGTAGAAAAAGATACGTGTATGTTTCGAGTGAATCAAATTCCAAGTCTGTAAGCAATCAGATGTAACACGATCTCTCTGAAAACAGTTTGACCTCCAAAATCTATCTCAAATCAATCTTCTCCTCGTTTGAGAAAAACGATTTGGTATTGATTGTGTGTCAAAATAATGTTTTAGCATTTTCAGTCATTATTAGTGATTGTTTTGAGATATTTCTTGGGAGCCCCTTGAACAGAAGGAAATTCAGTCTACATTTATATCACTAACAATCAAAGAAACTTGCAAGAAACTTAAATGTCAGTGGAAGAATGAGCGATAGGACACCCAGTGTTTAGCAGTTTGAAATCCAAATCAGAAGCGAGCCACCTTAATTTATTATTTTTGTGTTTTGATCTTATTTTCACTCGATGTACAACCACCTATCACTGTTTCGGAATTTTTAAATTTTTCTGTGGTGAGCCACCTTAAGTGCAGAATCAAAGCTTTACGATATTGCTCTGCACTTAAGGTGGCCCTGAATTTTCATTTCAAAATGAACACAGAACGATTTCGTTACTGATTGAAAGGGAGGCAAATTATTCCTTTGTCTCTCTTTGAATCCGTAACGATATCGTTCCGTTTTCAAGCGTTTCCACTGAAACATTTCATGCCGTTTTCAAATCGTGCCGTTTTCAAAATTGTCTTCATTTGATGCCGGTTACGAACACGTTTTAGTGTAAACGGAAGGCCAAATATGCATGAATTCCAGTCATTTTCATTTGAAAACGGTATAGTATAAGGTCTTCATAGTATAAGTATAAGGGCCTAAGGTCTTCATCAAGTCTCATGTAAACAGAAGTGCACTTTCTATTTTCAAAAAAAACTTTATATAGAGAGGTTGGACGACAAAAAATACTAAGATTTAACACACTGAGGCCTTTCGGACTCGTGTCCTCATCAGAGTGTGATTTCGATTGAATTTAAAATATCAACGAGGTGTATATAAGAGCTATTACAAGGAAATTCTGGATGTGAGGATAATGTCTTATGACGTAGGTATTAATTAAGAGTTTAAAAGGGCGTGTCCCTCCTTGAATAATTTTTCTTCGTGATATAAAAGAGCAGAAGGGTCATTAAGTGCAAAGAAAACGAATATTTTGAAAAAAGGTTCTTTTAGTTTGTTGTGTCTTTTTCCGCATTCGTGAACGTGTTTTGGAAAGCTGCAAGTTGAAATTCCAGTTCTCGATTCTGAAATATGATTATTCATACGATTACGTAAGTTTTTTGTCTGGCCAATGTAACTCATCTCGTTGTTGCACATATTGCATGAGAGGAAGTAAACCACATTTTTGCTCTGGCAAGTAATGCTGGATTTGATTTCCCAAGTGCTGTTATTTGCGGTTGTGAATGACGTGACAGGCTGGAGATACTGTTTGCAAAGTTTGCATCTTTTGTTCGAACAGAGTGAAATTCCAGGGTTGCGAGGTTGTGGACGTATGTGATGAGTTTCAAATTTTGCTTTTGTGAGTGTCGATAATAGGTTTTTAGGTTGTTTCAAAGCAATGACTGGTTTTGATTTTGCGAAAACTGTTTTTAGTTTTTTATCATTGACATTTTTCAAAAGGTTTGATACATTTTGCAACACGTTGTTAAAACGGAACTGTGGGTAATATGTTGTAACCAGAGGAATGATGTCTTTTGAAGGGCATGGAGCAGGTCCTTGTAATTTTGCATTATGGAAGGCTTTTCGTATTACGTTTAATGGGTAATGACAGTCTAACAGCCACTTTTCGAGTTCTTTGAGGCGAAAATCGACTCTTTCTGAATCAGAAACGAAGACGATAACTCTTTTCGCTAGATTGTAAGGAATGTTGTGTTTAATATGTACAGGATGAGCGCTTTTAAAATCGAGGTAGTCGTGTGGATTCGTATCCTTGTAAAAAATATCCGTTTCGATATATTTGTTGTTCTTAATAATCACTTCTATGTCGAGGAAGTTCAGAGACTTTATGTTCTCTTCTGATTTTTGTTTGCTCTTCTCCAGCGTGAATTTTATATCCGGGTGTAGTTCGTTTAATGCATTTAGAAATAAATCAATGTTTAACTGTTTTGGAAGCGCAATAAAGCCATCATCCATATAACGATAAAATTTGTCTTCTATTAAAGCACATTCGTTTCGATTGAAATATTTTGGTAAAATATGAGGAAAGAGTTTCGTTTCTTCTAGATATCCTATGGTTAGGCAAGCATACGATGGAGCGAATTTTGTACCCATTGCGGTTCCAGCTGTTTGTTTATAAAGGGTACTGTCAAATAAGAAGTTATTGTTTTCTAGAATGAACTTAGCTGCATCGATGATAAAGTCGCAATTCAGCCTTTCAGGAATGAGATCGTGTTTTTTGTTTATCCAATAATTCAAAGCTTCAAGGCCGAGTTCGTGTGGAATGCTGGTATAGAGGCTTGTGATATCACAGGAATACAGTTCTACTTCTTGTTCAAACTTGCGTGGTAGTTTGCGAAGGAAATCCCAGTCGTCTTTAATGTAGGTTTTCAAGGTTGGGACTAAAGGTTTTAAAACCGTGTCTAAAAATTCGCTTAGTCTCTGTGTTGGTGCTAATGGACCTGCTATGATTGGACGGCTTTTTAACTCCTCGGGTGGATCAAGTTCAACGTATGTTTTGTTTTCTTCGTTTATTTTCTGAATCATTTCTTTGCATTTATGAGTTTTAGGAAGGACGTAAAAGTTACTTGTTTTCCATTCGAAGTTAGAAATGAAATCGACTTCCTTTCTTGTTAGACGTTCTTCGTAATTAAGTAAGAGTGTGTTCAATTTTTTAATGACTTGCCTATCTTCATTCTGATCGATTTTTTTGTATGCGTTGTCATTGAGATGGTTTTCTAAAACGAGGCAGTCGCGATAGTAAGACTTGTCCATAATTATGAAATTACCACCTTTGTCTGCTTTCTTTATGATGATTTCTTTGTTGTTAGCTAATTCATGTAAGGCGGTTCTTTCTTCGGGGGTTAAGTTGTCTGCGCATGATTTTACATCTGGTTGAAGCATTTCGATGAAGGTACAAATTTGGTTCAGCTCTTTGTTGTCTGTATAAATAGGCCTTTTTGATTTGTTCCTATGAAGGGAAGGGTCATTCCATTCTTTTTCCCAAAATACTTCTTTAATCTTTAGTTTTCTCGTGAAATCCTTTGTATCTGCTCGAAAATTGTTACGTGGGGGTGATAATGGTGTAAACTTGGGTCCTCTTGTTAATAAGGATATGTGGTTTGCAGCCAGTTTGTAGGAGGATAGGTTGATAATCTTGGCGGATACAGACGGGGAGGGTGTGGTTGTTGATTTCGACGCCAGTTTTTTGAGCTATTCTGTGATTGGTTTGCTGAAACAGGCGTGGTTGGTGTAGTTGAAGCTGGCTTTGGACGGGCAGATGGTTCTTGGTTATGTTGACTTTGGTTACGTAGATTGTTGCTGCGTGCTGACGTATTTGCCTTGCCGTTGCTGGTGTTATGGTTTGGTTTGTTATTTTCTTGTAGTTTTTGCCTTGTTTGTTGCTCTTTGTCTTTGTTGTGTGCAGCTTTTGTGCTTGTGATTCTTAAGAATCACAAGCACAAAAGCTGCACACAACAAAGACAAAGAGCAACAAACAAGGCAAAAACTACAAGAAAATAACAAACCAAACCATAACACCAGCAACGGCAAGGCAAATACGTCAGCACGCAGCAACAATCTACGTAACCAAAGTCAACATAACCAAGAACCATCTGCCCGTCCAAAGCCAGCTTCAACTACACCAACCACGCCTGTTTCAGCAAACCAATCACAGAATAGCTCAAAAAACTGGCGTCGAAATCAACAACCACACCCTCCCCGTCTGTATCCGCCAAGATTATCAACCTATCCTCCTACAAACTGGCTGCAAACCACATATCCTTATTAACAAGAGGACCCAAGTTTACACCATTATCACCCCCACGTAACAATTTTCGAGCAGATACAAAGGATTTCACGAGAAAACTAAAGATTAAAGAAGTATTTTGGGAAAAAGAATGGAATGACCCTTCCCTTCATAGGAACAAATCAAAAAGGCCTATTTATACAGACAACAAAGAGCTGAACCAAATTTGTACCTTCATCGAAATGCTTCAACCAGATGTAAAATCATGCGCAGACAACTTAACCCCCGAAGAAAGAACCGCCTTACATGAATTAGCTAACAACAAAGAAATCATCATAAAGAAAGCAGACAAAGGTGGTAATTTCATAATTATGGACAAGTCTTACTATCGCGACTGCCTCGTTTTAGAAAACCATCTCAATGACAACGCATACAAAAAAATCGATCAGAATGAAGATAGGCAAGTCATTAAAAAATTGAACACACTCTTACTTAATTACGAAGAACGTCTAACAAGAAAGGAAGTCGATTTCATTTCTAACTTCGAATGGAAAACAAGTAACTTTTACGTCCTTCCTAAAACTCATAAATGCAAAGAAATGATTCAGAAAATAAACGAAGAAAACAAAACATACGTTGAACTTGATCCACCCGAGGAGTTAAAAAGCCGTCCAATCATAGCAGGTCCATTAGCACCAACACAGAGACTAAGCGAATTTTTAGACACGGTTTTAAAACCTTTAGTCCCAACCTTGAAAACCTACATTAAAGACGACTGGGATTTCCTTCGCAAACTACCACGCAAGTTTGAACAAGAAGTAGAACTGTATTCCTGTGATATCACAAGCCTCTATACCAGCATTCCACACGAACTCGGCCTTGAAGCTTTGAATTATTGGATAAACAAAAAACACGATCTCATTCCTGAAAGGCTGAATTGCGACTTTATCATCGATGCAGCTAAGTTCATTCTAGAAAACAATAACTTCTTATTTGACAGTACCCTTTATAAACAAACAGCTGGAACCGCAATGGGTACAAAATTCGCTCCATCGTATGCTTGCCTAACCATAGGATATCTAGAAGAAACGAAACTCTTTCCTCATATTTTACCAAAATATTTCAATCGAAACGAATGTGCTTTAATAGAAGACAAATTTTATCGTTATATGGATGATGGCTTTATTGCGCTTCCAAAACAGTTAAACATTGATTTATTTCTAAATGCATTAAACGAACTACACCCGGATATAAAATTCACGCTGGAGAAGAGCAAACAAAAATCAGAAGAGAACATAAAGTCTCTGAACTTCCTCGACATAGAAGTGATTATTAAGAACAACAAATATATCGAAACGGATATTTTTTACAAGGATACGAATCCACACGACTACCTCGATTTTAAAAGCGCTCATCCTGTACATATTAAACACAACATTCCTTACAATCTAGCGAAAAGAGTTATCGTCTTCGTTTCTGATTCAGAAAGAGTCGATTTTCGCCTCAAAGAACTCGAAAAGTGGCTGTTAGACTGTCATTACCCATTAAACGTAATACGAAAAGCCTTCCATAATGCAAAATTACAAGGACCTGCTCCATGCCCTTCAAAAGACATCATTCCTCTGGTTACAACATATTACCCACAGTTCCGTTTTAACAACGTGTTGCAAAATGTATCAAACCTTTTGAAAAATGTCAATGATAAAAAACTAAAAACAGTTTTCGCAAAATCAAAACCAGTCATTGCTTTGAAACAACCTAAAAACCTATTATCGACACTCACAAAAGCAAAATTTGAAACTCATCACATACGTCCACAACCTCGCAACCCTGGAATTTCACTCTGTTCGAACAAAAGATGCAAACTTTGCAAACAGTATCTCCAGCCTGTCACGTCATTCACAACCGCAAATAACAGCACTTGGGAAATCAAATCCAGCATTACTTGCCAGAGCAAAAATGTGGTTTACTTCCTCTCATGCAATATGTGCAACAACGAGATGAGTTACATTGGCCAGACAAAAAACTTACGTAATCGTATGAATAATCATATTTCAGAATCGAGAACTGGAATTTCAACTTGCAGCTTTCCAAAACACGTTCACGAATGCGGAAAAAGACACAACAAACTAAAAGAACCTTTTTTCAAAATATTCGTTTTCTTTGCACTTAATGACCCTTCTGCTCTTTTATATCACGAAGAAAAATTATTCAAGGAGGGACACGCCCTTTTAAACTCTTAATTAATACCTACGTCATAAGACATTATCCTCACATCCAGAATTTCCTTGTAATAGCTCTTATATACACCTCGTTGATATTTTAAATTCAATCGAAATCACACTCTGATGAGGACACGAGTCCGAAAGGCCTCAGTGTGTTAAATCTTAGTATTTTTTGTCGTCCAACCTCTCTATATAAAGTTTCTAGTTATAATTCGTACCAAGTTTTTTTTTTTTTTTTTTTTTTTTTCTATTTTCATGTAGGCAAAGGTTCATGTCACCCAAAATTTCATGTTGGAGTTCATTTGAAAGGCTTCTTACATTGTTGAGGCTAAGTTGTGAGCCTCTAGGAATCCCCCAACAAGGGCTCCAGATTGCATGGGCAATAATGATTTACTTCAATGATGTTATATGCAAATTAGCTTGACCATTGGGAACAATTGGAGAAACAATCAAAGATCTGCATGACAATTTGAGCCCCAACGTTGACTCACTCTCAAGAAAACTGAAACAAAATGTGCCAAAAGATTATTGCCTATTGCCTATCGTTCAGCATATTGCCTCCCCACCAGTACACGACATTTGATAAAGATTTTGCAAAACATGCATATCTGAATCACAATTTTTTGTTCAATAGGGAAAAGGTAAAAATTTCCACCACAAACTCAGACCCTGAGTCTGCTAGGATTGTTACATTATATATGTCAAAAGATGCACTAAGCCAGAAAAAACAGTACAGTACCTAACCAAGAAGATAGAATACACTTTCTTACCACAATTGGTAACTATTTTTCAGATAAATAGCCAGATGTAGACCAACATTGTCATATAATAAATATTTAGTGAAACACTTCAGAACTTAATACAGCAGCACAGCGGTTATGCAATGTACTAATAAATAGTGAAGATGTTGCAAGCAGCTTTAAAATGTTTTTGAAAAGTTTCATTCATATATTGAATTATCTGAAGAGAGCTCATGCTCAAAATCTAACAATGCCATGGGGTCATCAGCAAATATTTTTGTCACTGTTATGGATCTTCAGCATGTATGCGAATAGACAGCGATCTAAGTGAGTACACCAGAATAGAGAGAGGAGTGCGACAGGGATGCGTTTTCTCGCCTGATTTGTTTAACCTGTACAGCGAAATGATACTTAGAGAACTAGAAGATTTACCAGGGCTTGTCGTAGGTGGACATAACATTAACAACATACGCTATGCAGATGACACAGTGTTGATAGCAAATTCAGAAGAAAAATTAAAAGAATTATTAGACAAGGTAGTTGAGGAAAGCAAAAATAAAGGGCTAAGTATCAATTGCAAAAAGACAGAATGTATGGTCGTGAGTAGGAAAGATAGCGTAAGGTGTGAATTAAAAATTGGTGACATCAAAATCAAGCAGGTAAAAAAGTTTAGCTATTTGGGAAGCATGTTGACTGAGGACGGAAAGTGTGACACAGAGATTCAGAGACGCATTGGTATAGCGAAAGATGCTTTCCAAAAATTAAGTAAGGTACTGACAAATCGAAAGATGACAATTAAAACAAAGAAAAGAGTATTGGACTGCTATGTAACGACCAATCTTCTATATGCGAGTGAATGTTGGACAATTTCAGCACATATGAGGAGTAAACTTGAAGCGGCTGAAATGTGGTTTTACCGGCGCATGTTAAAAATTCCATGGACAGGCCACGTTACAAATGAAGAAGTTCTAAAGAAAATAGGAACTAAAAGGAAACTGCTGCCAACGATTAGAAAGCGTCAGTTGGAATTTTTGGGGCATGTTATGAGAAAAGAAAGTGTGGAGAATTTAACGCTCACGGGACTCATTGAAGGGAAGAAAAACAGAGGAAGACCACGGATAAAGTACTTGACTAGTTTGAGCACATGGATGGCAGAACGTGTACCTGAAGGACAAAGAGGGGGAATGAAAGAACAAGAACTGCTAAGAAGAACAAAGGATAGGAAGCTGTGGAACGCCATGATCGCCCACGTCTTGAAAGGACATGGCACATAAAGAGAGAGAGAGTTATGGATCTTGGCAGCCAGAAGGGAGTTTGCTGATCTAAACTGAATCTATATTTTGAAAATGAAGTTTACTTGATAAATTGTGAACAAACATAGCTTGAGATTTTCAATCAGCTGCTTCATGCATTTACTTGACTTACACTCCTCATTCTCTTGTTAAGTTAGGCCAAAACAAGAAAGGACAGTAAAGTAAAACTATAGCAATTTGCAGGCCTTCCCAACTTTTACCAGCTGTTGTTTTACTAATTTTTATAATGCAAGATGCAAGCCTTTGCAACTTTTACCAATCTGTACAGTTTGGTACCAAGGGCAAAAATGTTTATCCATTAATTAGGGGTCCACATCTCAGCAAAGATATCCTATAAACAGGGACAAACATCATTTGTTGATGACCCGTGGTTGAACATAAAACTTCTGAGGTTCAAAGTCCAGGACAGTGACAGCACCACAGGGGCTGGAGGAACTTGTCCCCCCAAATCCAAAAATCAACAAACTTTTCCAAGAAAAATGGCATAAAGTTAGTTGGGTATACCTTTAGATTGAGAAATTACATCAAATCCCCCTATTTCTTTCAGATTTTTTAAAGCTGGTGCTACCACTAGTCCAGGAAGGATTAACTTTATACATCTTTTGTGCAATCTCTCTTCCAAATAATAGAAGACAATTTTTCACCAAAAACATACACTCCAATGGCTGCTACTGTTGCAAAAGTGACAAAAACAATAAACTCTGTCATCGTCTGATGTTGAAGAAAAGGATAAACCCAGATTCCAGTGTAATTACCAATATGAACCAGCCATGCCAGATATGCAACTGCCACAGTGGCCACCACAGAAATACCAATTTTTCTTCTTGGGTACTTGTGTGGGTATAAGTATAGCGCAGCAATGTTGAGGAACAACGGAAGGGTGTGCAGGAAATGGTTATAAAGGCTAGACAATGGCACGATTTTACGCGTCTCGTCTGACACGACTCCTTCAGACTCGATGAACGTAATTCCCCAAAATAAAACGACGACCATAATCCCAAACGGGAAACAAATTGCTACGAAAAGGATGTCTCGAAGATATTCAGTAAAGCTGTTGCCATCTTCTTGGCGTTTAGGATTGCTTGCTTTGCTTGTTTTCTTGACTTGTTCGTCGTCGTAGTCAGTAAAGATCTCTTTAATGTCAACAAGGACGGCAAAAGCGAAAAAAGCTGCATGCAGGTATTGCGACCAATGAGTCAAAAACTTGAACCTACCTCCATATGTATCAAATACTTTTAATTTGATATAAACAAGCTCATAACTACAACCAATAACGCTTATAAGCAAGCAGATTGAGTGGACAGCAAGTGCACGTCTTCGGAATGATTTTGCCGCCATTGCTATCTGCCTCCTTTTCGATTTTATTCATTGCGTGGGAGCGTGGGTGTGGGGCTGGAGGTAATAGACTGATTGCATATTCGCAGTTATAGTTATTGCTTACTCAACTATGACTCTAGTCCCTACGGTTCCAAAAACGGACATGGCCTAAGTCACCTGCAGTTTCAGAAAAAAGTAGTCGTCCTGGCGTGCTACACTGTAAAACAAATTATCAGTACTTAGAAAGATGTTTCTTCTGGCTATTTAATCAAAAAACTTCTACCTAAAAGTGATACTTTGCTTGTTTCGGGACGCAATAGATGGGCAAAAGATCTAAATTTGTCCGCTACTTCGAGATTTTGTTCGTCGCAGCCGTTCAATGTCGAACACACTTTTGTTTGCATTCGACAGGAAAGGGCAGGAAATTTTCGTCCGGTTTGAGCACAGTTGGGAAATAAGGCCCTCACTGAAGTGACAGCAACAATTATTTTCTCTCCAGATTTATCAAGCGTTTTTACAAAACACTGCATCATAAGTGGTGCTTTTTATAAAAATTCGACCCCCCTTCCATCCTTGACTCTTGAAAAGAGAGGCAATTTATCTGAGGGAGGATATTGTTTATAAGTTGATCCAGAGGTTTTTTGGGTCCCTTTTTGGAGCAGGTTGGAGTAAAAGGATTCTCTGGAAATTGTACGTTTGCAGAAACTGATATTTTGGAGTAGAGGTTTAACTTCCCCATAGTCACTACGATTTTTTTTCATCATTAATTAAAAACTTACAATACAAGATACTTGCTACACTACTTACATGATACTCAACGATACTACAAATACAATACCACGAGGAGCAAGATATTATGTCTACTCCGTGGCTTTAAGAAAGAAAATAAGAAGAAAAGAATAATAAAGCAAAACTACATAGAACTATACTCAAAATGAAAATTCAGTAGAAAGGGGACTTGAAAGGGGACTTGGTGGCTGCTTGGCGGGTGGCAAAAATTTGAACGAATTCAATCAAATCGACCAGTTTCATGGATAAAACGTAGAGTTAACTCAAGGATATTTCTATTGATTTCATCAGGAAAGTCCTTATTACCATACATTAACAGTTGCAATAAAACCTCATTTGAGGGGTTACTGAGTCCAAACGGTCGTATTAATGCTAGGACTCCAGCGAGAAGATCTCGTCGTTGGGTGTCAAAAGATGGACAGAGCAACAAAAAATGTTCCGTATCCTCAATACCATCGTTTGAGATGCACATTGGGTTTATAGTATCCCTAAAATTGTGCTTGAATTTGTGAAAGTTCAATTTGCTAAGACCAACCCTAAGTTGTGTAAGATACGATAATCCTTTTGGGTCATGAACACCAAAGATTGATTTTGGAAGGGGGCGAATTTTCGAGAGCAATTTTTTCTTAAATACGGCAAGTGAAGGAGCAAGTCTAATTTCTGGATCGAGTTAATTCCATTCAGAAAGGCAGTGAGGGTAGAAGCTAGATTGGAATTTTTCTGTTCTTGCCCTTATTCGCCCGATTACATCCGGTTTGCGGAGGGAGTACTGAGACTGATGAAGTGGGGGGATTGGATCCAAGGTATATTCAGGGGTTAAGTGGTTTGCTGTTTTGTAGAATAAAGTAAGGCGTCTGCTCCATCTGCGGCAACTTAGCGATTCCCATCCGAGCTCAGCGTACAGCACTACGATTTCCCATATAATGCACCATAGTGAGTGACTAGAGGCGACAGAAAAAGATATTTTACCAACTGATTGTATCCCATCCTAAAAGTGAACACGATAACTGGAAGTAAAGATTTCACCTTGTGTCGAAAAATACCATCTGAAAATAGTCTCCAATAAATCTATTTCCGATCTTCCTCTTCATAATCGTTTATCACAAGCATACAAAATGCAACAGCAACAAACAAGTAGTGTCGTCTTTGACAAGACCACTCTATGGACAACACAGAATTTATCCAGCATAGATTTCAAATCTTTAAAAAGCTGGGTGTAAAATTTCATGACCTATTTCTTAGAACTAAACAGACTCAAAGAAACCTTAAGTATTTTACAGTACTGTATATCTGGCGTTGGAATTTTTTATTTCTTCAATGTTTTTAGAATTACGCAGTGTTTCTCTTCACTTTTAACAACTCAAGAAAACTTCCAAAAAGACTTAGAACTATTGCAATTTCTAAACCTTTTGACGAAAGAACAAATAACTTTCAAGAAAGTCATAGTTTATGAATGCCTACGATATGGTATCAAGCGAAACTCTTCACCCTTCTGGTTTGTGATTTAGAAATTCGATCACGTCACATAATAAAATGAGCTCAAATGTATATAAGGCTGTAATTTCGATAAAAATTCAAGATTTCTGAAAGTCCGACGGTAGAGTCATAGAAAAATGCCTAAAGTTTCTTTCAAGTCATTCAATTTAAATGAATCGGTCATTGCACTTTACACTCACCTTTCTTCGTAGATTTAAAGGAATTGGAACCCATGCTAAATTATCCATTCTCGCCGCAGTATACAGTCTTCGGGGTGAGTGGCCGAGTGGCTTATACAGTCTTCGTCAGGTGACTGAAGTTAAGCTTGGTCGAGTGAGGTCAGATTTCGGATGGGTGACCACTGAGGCCTGACCTCGCAACTCACCTCGCCGTCCTTCGGAAGGGACGTTAAACTAGGGGTCCCGTGCCTGGATGCGGCATGCTCAGTGGGCCTAAATTAGCTTTCAGTAGCTAGAAATCCTGACAAGCCCACTCAAAACAAATTGAAAAAAAAAAAAAAGTATATTTGTAAATTAATAAAACTGTGTAACTCAAAATTAGAGTTACTTTATGAGATGAGTTACTTTATGAGATAATTGTGAAGTGATGTTATCGTAAAATTCTGATTTTTGTGACGACCTCTTTGTGAAAGAGCCAACCTGCCAAATCTCCAAAATTAAGAAAATTCATTGTTTCAAAAGTAAATGCAACTCCCTTTCTCAAAAAGCAAAAATCGTGCCCTTTACCCATAGCCTCATAACTCAAATTCACTGCAGATTTTCATGCAGTTTTATACAGATGTAAATTCGGGGGAAGGGGTAACCATGCAATATTTGACGGGAATGCATGGTTAAGGATTTTCGTTTCGGTAGATTTGAAAACCACCTTTCTTACTGATTTTATGGAGGGGATTGAACTTCCCAGAAGTAAAGTTTCATCTCATTTGATAGAGGTACAATCATGAACGATGGAAGATAACTTAGGGGCCGTCCAAAAATCCATTTCGCCACGGATAGCGGAATTTGGCCGTTACGGGGGAAGGGGGTTTATTACTAATCCGTTAAGCGTGACGGAATGGAACCTAACAATGTTTTCAATCATATTTTGCAAAGTTTCAACACTGGATAACGCAAAGAAAAGACAGAAACGGCCTAAGAAGAGGTTCTCCTTGTTAACAGTTGAAGGTTTCTAACGATCGCGATCAAACAGTTAGCGAGGTAGGTAAATACTAAATTCTGTATGTCCGTTACATGGAGGGGGGGGGAGGGGTCTCTGAAATTAGCAGCCAAATTCCGCTATCCGAGAAGAAATGGATTTTTGGACGGCCCCTTACTATCGAACAATTTTTAGAACTTAGACGAAGAATATCCAACGATAAGAATAATATTCGCGAACAGTTTTTGTTACATTTAAAACAGCTAAAACAGTTAAATTGCAAATCCATCGCTATTGGCGCACGTACCCGTTGCTATACACATTGAATTTACCACTCAGCGTGTAGAACACAAGAAACTCCCGAGAAAACCAAAATAAGTTCAAGAATCTTTTGAAGAAAGAAACTTGCTTCTTGTTTTGGCCGAAATTTGCAAACAATTATTCCTGAAAATCAGCTACTTTTTCCAACTTACAAAAGTATTTTCACATAATGCATAAGCCATTTTGGGTCAATTGGCTCAATTTGGGAAGAGGGCAGGGAGCCAGGGAGCACTTGCTCTCAAATAATAGAGAATGATCCCAGGGGCACTTTTATCGAGCCTGAAAAATGGGTCCAGTCAAGATTAAAGATGGTAAACACAAAATCTTGAAAATATCCTCAAATGCAAATGGTAGTGTCTATTTACAAAAATAAGATCCTCAAATGGTAGTTCATGGACCTGAAATTTGGTCATTTGGTAGCAGCTAGAAATAAAAATTTCTGTGGTTTTCATCATTTTCTATTATAAACTGGCGCGGATCTGGTGGAGGGGGACCGGGGCCATGGCCCCCTAAACGGTAACGGTTCTCGTAAAAACTGTGGTCTTTTACATTCCGAAATAACCATATGGCAAAGCTGCACGAAAAATCTCCTAACGACAAGCCAGTCTAACTACACGCATATTTTATAAGAAACTATGATTTCAGACAAATTTTGAAGGTTTCTTGAAGGGGCTTTCTTGAGAAAATCCATCGTTATTTCAGAATGAAGTGGCTGATTTCAGTCAGTTGAAATAATGGATCTGAGGCATGTCCATCATTAACTAATGTATTTGCCACAAAGTGCACCACCAACAGGGCCGTCGCGACGGGGGGCGTGGAGGGTGTGACACCCCCTGAAAAAAGCATCAGTTGGCAAATGAACCCTCAAACCTGCATTTTTCCGCAAATTGGTAAAATTTGGGCAATCTCTGCTCTGTAAAAATTAGTCGTTGCTCGTCAAGACATTGCATTTTGGGGTAACAAAGGAGAGGAGCATGGAAACTTTCGCCAGGTAGTTGCTTTGGTTGCAAGGCATTGCCCTTTACTGGAAAGATGGATCTCAAGCAGAGAGGTCGACCACACCATGTAACCTACGTGGCCCCAGATCCACAAAATTACATGATCCAGTTACTAGCAGAAGGCGTCAGACGAAGAATTATTAAGGAGATCAAAGAAGCAAGCATGTTTGGTGTCTACCAGATCTTTCCAAAAGGGGATCAAATGGCTATTGTTTGCAGATACATGAATGCATCTTTGCCGAAAAAGGGGCTGAACTTAAAGAACGAAGAATCAAGAATCGATGAACACAAACTACCGAAATTTTTGGCTGCTTGTTGGATTTTGATAGACACACGTTACAATGCCCTTTTGCTATCGAAGACTGCTTAATATCAAGCCTAGATTTATTCTTAAATAATGCAGTAACAGGTAACATTGATAAATGAGAAAGGTTTCCCATATCTAAGGAAGGCCGTTATATCGAATTCTGCAAACTGCAAAATAGTACTTTTGAAACTTCCAGAAAAGGGACGGGCTAAGCAGCGAGCGCCAAATCAGCGTAATGTGGAGGTCTAGGGATGCAGTCACGGGAAAAAATTTTATGGTCAAGCTCATTCGATTACCTGAAAACGCCCTTTTCATAATAACATGAAGAAACAACCACCATCATAGCATGAGCCATAGGACACGACCTGAGTAGATTGGGCCTAAGCTGGGGTACTCTCGTAGTGATGTGGCCGACGTAGTTAATTCAGTTTGCAATTAATATGTAATGATGTAATGAATACTCACTTTAGTTCTTCTCTCTCCGTTACTGGCTGTATTTTGCAGGAATAACAAGGTTGCGTGTAATAAAGTGAGTATTCATTAAATCATTACATATTAATTGCAAACTGAATTAATTACGTCGGCCACATCACTACGAGAGTGCCCCAGCTGAGGCCCATTCTACTCAGTTCGTGTCCTATGGCTCATGATCATAGTGAGTAGTTTCAAGTATTCAATTTCGTCTGCAAAATCATTGGATGCTATTGCCGTCCGAGGAGTAGCCCCGGAGTAGCAATTCGAGCTTTTCTTATACTTCAATGTTTGGCTGATTGAATCGTAGATCTATAAAGTGTTCTACGAAATCAAGAGCTTCAAGATGTATATCGTTCTGAATTCGTCTTTAACGGTTCCAGTTTCAGTTTCTCTTTTAGCCGACTAAGTGCTAATTATTTTCAAAATTTTGCCAACAAAAATAAAGCCATTTGTTGCCAAAAAGTGGGTTGGCTATAGCCCACCCAGGCTACCCTGCTCCGCGGTCGCTGTGAAAGCCAGAATTTGATAGTAACAGAAATGAATTGTGTCGTAATAAGAACTGATTGTTTCTCCCTTGGAAATAAACAGACTATTTGCAATTTGCTTTAATTCTGAAAGCTAGTATGAGAGCAAAAGATCTCGTTTATGTATACCAAGCAGAGCATGGCGTTAAAATCGAGTTAAGAGAACCAATGAATAAACACACCTCTCAGACATGACTAGTTATAATGACCACACCAAATGACCACGCCCTTTTCGGCAAATTTAGACCATTTCACCCCCCCCCCCCTGCAAAGCTACCTTCGCGACGGCCCTGACACCAAGGTCTGAATAGAACAATAACAAAAACAACAAAAATAAGAATTTTCTGCTGCAAACATTAGTACTTCTAATTCTATCAACAAGTTCAACGCTGAATGTTCATGTTAATGTAAATCAAAGCAAAGAATGAAGTGAAGAATATAGGGAATTCATTTGCTAGAATTATGAAAAGAACAAATAAATAAGGCAACGGAGGAACAATACCTTGGCTGAAAATAGCATCTTTGTAAATAGCAATAATGCTATAATATTATTCTATATCTCATATGAAAAATGTATGCAATCATATGGGATATCAAACAAGCTCCACACACAGTAAAACTGCTCTGCAACCATACCTTTCTATCTGTCTAGATATATTTGGTAGAATTTATAACATTGATTTTGGTAATATTTTTGACACATGGAAAGTTTGTCGAAAATATTACCAAAACTGATTTTGATTAGTTTTGTTTTTGTTATTACCAAATACTTTCTATCTGTGTATAGTTTCTTCGTGGCTTTTTTAGATTCTTGAAATTTCTTTTAGTACTTACCTATACTAAATAGGATTTTAAAAAGATCTGATTGTTGTTGAGTCTATCACTGAATGTCATGACACATTCCAAGCTTTAATTGTGCGGGGAAAGTGCAGAAATTCATAATTATGGAATACTGGATGCCACTATATCCAATCTATCGTATGAAAAGTGTATACAAATCGCTCGATCTAGACTCTTTGCTGCAATAGAATAAACAGCTTTCCGCGAGTCACCAGAAGGCTTCCTCTCATTTACTAAAAAGATAGGTGTAGCTCACAAAGTAACGTACCATTAATCTAAAGGTATGAAGAAGATACAAATCTGAATTCTAACAATGATGAACAAAATTTCATTGTGTGAAATCGAGATTGACACCTTTTATTTCATTTACTTTGTCGATGCATCGGAATGATCCAGGACCTTCTCTAATTGGTGGTTATGATAAACATTTCAATTTTAGCCCGTCAGCAAGTGCACAAAAATGACAGTTGTATTTCAGTAGGAATAAAGTATGAATGATGAGCTAAATGATCTCAGATGAAGCAGAACGGGCGTTTTCCACGTTTCCCGAGAGTCTGAATGGCGTAGCCACGAAAAATTTTCACGGGGGCTAAGCCCTCAAAACCCCATGTTACTTCCATGTGACCCGAACCAACCTCCAAGGCTGGATCTACCCCTGATTTGTAAGTGCCAAGATGGAACAAAGCAAGGAAGCTTCAAAATTCATTTATCATTGTCCTTACAGGCAGGACCGTCGAGAAGGGGGGGGGTAGAGGGGGTAAAAGGTCCAGGGCCCGGGCCTCGAAGGGGCCCGTAAATATTTTGTGTCATGAAAGTTAATATTGCTATATATATATTCAATGCATTTTTATGATATTATACATGATACAAACCAAACCAAACCGTCGTACTGATATTTCAATATCATAGAAACTGGTTGTTTCCCAGAGAATCAGTCGTTGATGTCGTAGGATCGTTGAGTTACCGTTCAAATTTAATCTTTTTGGTCTCTAAAGTAAGTCGTTTGTTCCCTCTAGCACCTCTAGTGAGTGCAAAAACCTGGTGTGAACTTGGCTTTACTAACGTAAAACAATGTCCGCTTGATTCATAAAGCAATTTTTGTATAACTTTACAGGAAATATTTACGCAATTTTTGAGGAAACTAATCGTAAAAAGGGCGTTTCCCTCATTTTCCGAGTGTCCAAAGGGCGTGGTCACTGAAAATTTTCTTCGGGGCTACGCCCCCAAACCCCCCATAGGGCCTATCCTCATACATTACTCCAGGGCCCGAGCTGGCTCTCGACGGCCCTGCTTACAGGCCCTTACAAAGGCCGTATTGCCATGCGGAGGCGCATACTGAGTTAAAATCTTATTTCTGGCAATGAATCTTAAGAATACCCCCAATTTGTTGCATACGGTTGATAAATAGTGCCATTTAGTAGCAATTTGGTAAAACCTTCAAATCAACTGAACCTCCTATTGGGCCATAATGGGAGTACCCCCTCCCTCTTGGGAGAATAATGCTTCTCTGAAATGATCCTCAAAATGATGTTCGGATGTTCGTTGTGGTCCTAATGCTACGATTCATAATAAAGCTGCACTTTCTATCCAATGTTTCAATAATGCTTCTGATTACACTGATGACTTCCTCCATAGACGTAGGAACCGGGGGGGGCACTGGGGGCACGTGCCCCCAAGATTTTCAATTAACAAAGAAGTGCCCTTTTCACTTTAAAATATGCCCCCTTTTTCTTAAAGAAAAAGTGCCCTCGAAGTGTCGTGCCCCCCAAGTTTGAGATGCTTCCTACGTCCCCAACTTCCTCACTTCCTGATTACTCTCGTTAGGGGTCAGAAAAGAGCTCACCAAATTACTCTAAGAATTTAACAATGAAAAGTTTCAACCAGGGTCAAGTCCCAGGGAGGGGGTACATAACATGTTGAGGGTACGGGTATGTGCTGCTCATATGGGTGGGTTTTTGGACTCAAAATTCTCTAAACAAGGGTCTCTTTTTCGGCAGATTTTCCTTAAACATGGTTGGGTTTTCCAGAAATCGGCGAAAAATGTTCAAAAATGGGTGGTTTTCCACCAAAAGTCATCATATAAGTGGGTATGACAG
Source organism: Aurelia sp. 4 Dawson et al 2005 (assembly GCA_964019985.1). Classification (NCBI taxonomy): domain Eukaryota; kingdom Metazoa; phylum Cnidaria; class Scyphozoa; order Semaeostomeae; family Ulmaridae; genus Aurelia; species Aurelia sp. 4 Dawson et al 2005. The sequence continues at coordinate 13,621,726 of OZ026502.1, forward strand.
CAACTGTCGGTAGTTAGAAGAGGGTACCTTTCTGAAACCTGGGCGGCAGGCCCCCGTCCACCTGCAAGTCATGTTGCCCTCCCCCGGGAGTCAAGCCTCCCAGTTATTGACAGTCAGGACTTCTGAACAAAATTAGCTGATGTTAAAGCTAAGATTAAATTGCAAAATAGGAGTATATGCTGGATGGATGCTCAAAAAGAGAAATCTTTGAGAAGTCACCAAATTTGATTATGCTACCAGTCTTTAGATTTTCTACTTACAAATTTGTGTGAAGGGCAAAATACATCTAATGGATTATCATTTTCTTGCATTTTGAGTTGAATTTCAATGAAACAGCTCAAAAAAGACCGGTATTTTGAGCATAAGTATTTTACGAAGTATATCCCATTTGGCCAAAAAGCTAAGCTATTTCTTGTGATCTTATATATTTTATGAACTGTCAAGTTTTACTTGATAAACTAACGTTGTTAAAAATGTAGGCAAGGAATTCAGGGGAAGAGTCCAAGATGATAATTAAATCCTGCGACTTAGCAGTAAACTTCAAAACCAGGTAGTTTGTAAAAGCATAAAATCCCTGCAAGTTCAAAGTGATTTCAAGATTGTGCAATATTTCTGCAATTAGTTTGATCCTTGGAAAAAATTTGGAAAAGAATTTTCAAGCTCTGCGATAATCTTTCAAAAATCTACAACTGGGTCACCCAGTAATCTGGAGAAAGGAAACAAAACAATCAAGACACCGCAACTTCATTGGTCAAAAAGTATAATGTATTAAAATCAGTACCATGTATGCAGTACACATGAAACATTCACTGTAACAGTGATAGATATGAGAAATTATAAAAAAATTCACAAAGGTTGACAATTTTTTTAAAATATAACCCATTGAAACATCAGTTTTGCATTTAGAACAGTCTGTTACTCTAGTTTGTTGATAGAATTCACTTTCTTGCATGAATTGAGAGAATGGCCAGTCATAAAGAACCCAAGACCAAGTAAATAAATACTTCCAAGAAATGCTGTTCTTGCAGGCCAACTGAGAACTTTCAAAACAGGATAGACCCATATATTAGCATGGTATGCAATCCACATTATCCATGACAAATAACCAACACAAAACACGGTGAAAAATAAGGCTCCTCTTTTCCTGGTTGGGTAATATTGATGCCTGACTAGTAACAATTCTGCTACTGCTATCAAGACTGGGGCTGTGTGTGCGCAATGATTGTAGAGGCCATGTACTGGTATGATACGTCGAAGATGTCTTGGTAACATCAGCTCAGGATTAACCATCATGACACCCCAGAAAGCTACAGTGACAATTGAACTAATTGGAAATATAATTGCTCCAAATATCGAATCACGAAACTTCACCATTGCTGTTTTGGGACAATCTTCTTCCGGCTTCTTCCGACGTAGACTTTGCCATGATGTTGGTAAACTATCAAGAATACAGGCATACCCGTAATAACTGACTGACATCAAGAGATTGATAAAGGTCAAGAACTTCAGTCTTCCTCCGTAACTATTCGTGATGCCTTCCAGGTAAATATTTGCAATGTTGTGGTAGACAGTGCTTGCAAATACCAGAAAGAACCCCAGATGGATGAGAAAATCTTTGGTGGCCATCTTACTTCTTTGGAAATTCGGAGAGAACAAAGAAGGACTGCCGTAAAGTTACGGTTATATCGTTGAGTTGAATCGTTGTTGTTGTTGTCACAAGGAAACCAGTTTATTGGTTTGAGTGAAAAATGAGCACATTACGTGATGGCCAAATGGGGCAGATTCTGCAAAGGAGGAAGGAAGGAAGGAAGGAAGGAAGGAAGGAAGGAAGGAAGGAAGAGAGGAAGGAGGGAGGGAGGAGGGAGGGAGGAAAGAGGGAGGAAGGAAAAGAGTTCAGTAGGTAGGCGGTAGGTAATACGAAAAGCGTCGCAATACCTACTAGGTATTGCGACGCTTTTCGTGCCAAAAGTGTAACAATGGTCAGGCCCGTCGGAAGCGGGGGGCTGGGGGGGCTTCAGCCCCCTCCAATAATTTGCTGAAGTTTGTTGATTTCGTAAGTGAAAGAGGCTGCAAAAGCCAAGGTCGTAGGAATGAAGATTCAAACTCGTATGTATTCGTGGAAGCTACCAGAATCCATCAAAAATGCAATGTCTTTTGATGTCATACAAGTCAAAAATTTCAAAATTTTCATGGAAAGACTCTCATGAGTTGTGATCCTTTGCTTCTGTCAATAGCACATTTTCCAAAAATTGGGTGTTTTCCAACGATCTAAGGGGCGTTGTCATGAGTAATTTTCCCAGGGGCAAGCCCCCGGACCCCCGTTTTTCTTCGCTTCGCTCGCACCTCGTTTCAGCCACCCCAATATGAATTTCGTTCTGACAGGCCTGATGGTTGGGCATACCTGAAATACTTTGACCATTGAAATTGTCATTAGATCCGCAGCCAATTAGGCTGTAAAATTTCCAACTACCTGGCAAACCCCACAAGTACACTTATGATGAAAATTAGATGTTAATAAAGTTAAGTGAGTGCAGCTCAGAAGTGTAGGGTTCCCCGAGGTTCCCCCTCATCCAGTACTCTTGAAAAGAAAGGAAGTCTATTTGCGAGAGAAGATTGTTCTAAGCTGATCGAGGGGAAATAAAAATTGGAGGAGCCTCGGCGAACTCCGATTGGAGTTCTTCGAGCCTCCTCGTAGCATCGAGATCACTGTGCTTGCACAGTTTATTACTTTCTGATAGGAGATCGCTTCCGATCACATGATCCAACCGCTATTTAAAGAGACAAATAACAATGGTCCTACGACGGTATATAAGCGCCAACGCCCGTATTTCACCTCAGTAATTCTGAGCGCATGTTTCCATCCGCTAATTCCAATACCTACACGACGATGAATTCAGAGGAAGAACAACGCTTGTTGGCTCCAGTTGGTGAAGAAGAAGACGATGATTCAACAACGCCAAAGCCCGATGACGTGCCTTTGTTCTAAGCTGATCGAGGGGAATTATGCTGCTGTTCGAAGCATATCGGAGTAATGTATTCTCTTGTTGTGCCCTAGCGGCAAACCCTTTGACAATATAACATTCTTTGATTGTATGCCAAGGCCCAATATGCCTTGTAATGAACACATATTATGACATGTTATCGCAATCCAAGTATAGTTGATGATTTGAGCGTTAGAGAAAGGAGTTGTTATTTACTGAGTCTTTCTTCGGAGAACCCATACTCTACACTCTGGGAATTGTATTCTTACTAAAACAGTTATTTTGGGGTAGAAGTTTGCGATCCATCGATGGGATCCATACTCTTGCTCTTAGAAACTGCTTTGTCTTGCACTGCCTTGGTGAGCACTGTTGTGCTAATGCAACTACATCTTCTTGCAGTGCCCTGGGCACCACAATTTTATCTGCTCTCATAACGAGCAGGTGTCTCATCACCGATAGCTCTGGAAATGGAAATAGAAGGTGTTGTGGCGCAGTGGTGTAATCCTCTGACTTTGAAGCCAGACCAGAACAGTCAGGCGGAGTGGGTTCGAGACGCGATACGGCCTCACCAGTTGAGCATCATGACAAGGGGTCGCGGACTCGATTAGCGCTCAGCTACTTCTGCTATCCCAGCGCTTGGCGCTAAAAACCGCAACTACACCTTCACCATACATGCTTGCATTGTATGGTGCCAGATCCAGATCTTTAGTGTATATATTCCCCTTGTGAAGTATGTCGGGGAAACCCCACCCTTGCGCCATCATGCATTTGCAAGCACATGGTAGTAGAGTAACACTTTAGTTATTTGGACTATTTTCATTGATTCTTGTCGGTACTTTAGTGATTCATGTTATTTTTTCTTTTGCGTTATATTTGAAGCCATTATACGTAATAGCCTCGGTTCCATGCAGACTCATGTGAGGTTCCGGATACTGACTAATTTACAATGTATTTTAAGTGTAAGAGGCTTACGCAAATGAACTTGATAAAAAACATACTAACTTGAGTTGTCAATATTTGATTGGCTATTATTTTTGAACTATTGTTAAAGTAATTTCCTTGTCGAAACCGCATGACTTCGAAGAAATAGTGTTGAAGATTCAGCATTGCTCAGATTGATAGATTGCTTGTAGAGATTGCAGACGTAACGTAGAGTGCAGATTGAATGAAAGTGGATTCACAAGGATACATGTCTTCTGTTTGAGTGCAATTCTGCAAAGTTATTTTCGCCCTTTCGAACGAGCGTGCTTGGAGTGTAAAAGCTCCAACATTATGGTCCACCAAGCCAAGGGATGATGATAATTTCAGTTGCAGAATTATAGAGAAATTTCAGAATGGAGAACGTCGATAAAGTGAAGAAGAAACGAACGACGCATCGAAGAAACGTGACGAAGATCGTGAACAAAGTCGATGAGCTTCTCAAGACTGACCCTGTGGATAAGAGAAAGCTCAAACATTATCAGAATGAACTTATCGAAAAACGGAGTGACTTGAAAGATTTGGACAATGAGATTTTAGAATTATTAACTGAACATGCAGACGAACAAACCGCGGATAGAGAAATGGACGATGCTCTGGAGTATAAGGAAAAACTGTCGTGCGCTTTAATTTCGATCGAAGAAGCCCTTGAAAAATTGAAATTGCCGAATCTTCAGAGAAGTGATTCAAGGGAAAGCCTTGCTTCAATCGGTTCATTGTCGTCAATCGGATCCCAAGGAAAAAGAGTGAATGTTAAATTGCCAAAATTAGAGTTGAGAAAATTTAATGGAAAAATCTACGAGTGGCAGGAATTCTGGGATGGGTTTTGTTCGGCTATACACGAAAACGAAGAGTTGGCCAACGTGGATAAATTCAAATATCTCAAGAGTTTCTTGGAAGAGCCTGCCAGAAGCGTCATCGCGGGAATGCCCATAACTGATGCAGAATACGGTACAGCCATTGATTTGTTAAAGAAAAGATACGCAAGACCCCTCGTGATTGAGAGAACACACATCAATGAGCTCACTTCCTTGTCACCAGTCTTCAGCGAGAAAAATGTTGCTAGGCTACGAGCGTTGCATGATCAGATCGAGACACATTTTCGCGGTCTCGAGGCTTTGGGTGTTGACAAGTACACATATTCGAGTTACGTTGTGCCTCTCTTGATGGAGAAAGTTCCAGAGAATATTCGAATAAACATGATTCGTTTCAGTGATAAGGAACAAATGGAGTGGATGCTGGACGACATGCTGGTTGCCTTAGAGAAGGAAGTATCCGTGAGAGAGAGCCATATGCCATTGATTGTGACGAAAGGGAATGGCAAAGCCGGCAACGAAGAGAGAGGTTCAAGGCCTAAACAGAATCAAGAAACCGGAACTGCAAACATGCTGTTCGCTGGAAATGGAAAAAGAAAATGTGTATTTTGCCTGGAAGAACATTCCCCAGAAACTTGTATTACGGTGAAGGACCCTGAGGAACGTAAGAAGATTTTACGTAAATATGCTAAATGTTATGTTTGCCTTAATTCAGCCCATAGGGCTTTTGATTGCCGTTCTAGGATCAGGTGTAGAATCTGCAATGGTAAACATCATGTTGCTATTTGTAGTGGGCCTAAGTCCAAGGAAAACCCTGTAGGACAAGATGCGAATAAGGAAGCGCAACCCAAACCCAGTTCACCCCCACTTAATGCAAATGCCACTTCCTGGGTGGGCAGTACTTATTGTGGGGAGAGTGTAGCCTTGCAGACAGCCTTGGCAAAAGTAGATGGAAAAAGAGAGAGCAAAGTGAGAGTGTTATTTGACACTGGTTCACATCAGTCCTTTATCACTGCCAAGGCTGTAGGTAGGATAGGTTTAAGGCCAACAAGGAGTGAAAGTTTGGGAATACAGGCTTTTGGAAAGAGTGAAGCAGAGGTGAAGATGAGGGATATTGTGGAGTTTTCCTTGGTTCCTTTGCATGGTGGGAAGCCTGTGAAATTGGAATGTTTTGTTGTTGATGAAATTGCCAGCATTCCAAATGAGCATGTTGAGTGGATTAAGGGCAATTACCACCACTTGCATAAGATATATTTCTCAGATGTTTGCAGGAATGAAGAAACATTGCAGGTGGATATTCTCATTGGTTCTAACTTTGTCTGGGAGTTTCAGCAAGGGGAAACAGTACGAGGGGGGCCTCAAGAGCCAGTAGCTGTCAAAACAACACTTGGTTGGGTACTTTCTGGCCCATTGAAAGGAGGTAAGACTTCAGATTCTACTTACAAAACTAATGTGAATTTTATTTCCAGCCATTCTAAGTCAGACAAACAGCAGATTGAGGAAAGAGTCCATACACTTTGGGATTTAGACAGCCTTGGAATCAGAGAGAAGAATGAAGTTCATGAAACCCTCATTGATAATATCTTTTTTACAGGAAAGCGGTACCAAGTTGGTTTACCATGGAAAGTTGGACATGGTGATTTACCCCCTAATTTTGAAATTAGCCTAATGCGTCTCAACAACCTACTAAGAAAGCTTAGGAAAGACCCCTCTACCCTTCAGAAATACAATGACATAATTCTTGAGCAGGAGCAATCTGGAATTATAGAAAGAGTTTCAGAATTGGAAAGTGCAAAAAATGTGCATTATTTGGCACACCAAGCAGTCATCAGGGAAGAGGCAGAGACCACAAAAGTAAGAGTTGTATTTGATGCCTCATGTAAAGCCAGAAAGTCAGGTGTGTCTCTAAATGATTGCCTTCATGTTGGTCCTCCCATGACACCCCTTCTTTTTGACATCCTTTTGAGGTTTAGGGAGAACAAGGTTGCATTGGTAGGGGATATAGAGAAGGCATTTTTGAACATTGAGATTATTCCAGAAGACAGAGACTGCTTGAGGTTCCTTTGGGTGGATGATGTACAGGCAGAGGATCCAAAGATTGTAGTGTTCCGGTATCAGACAGTGGTATTTGGAGTTAATGCTTCCCCATTCATTTTAAATGCAGTTTTGAGACATCACATAGAGCATTACAAAGAGATTGACCCCAATTTTGTCACTAAGTTAGTCGAAGGCTTCTATGTTGATGACTTAGTATCAGGTTGCAGCAATACTCATGAAGCTTTTGCTCTTTTCCAGAAAGCAAAAGAAAGATTACAGGAGGGTGGTTTTAAGCTTCGAAAATGGAAGACGAATGACCCTGATCTGCAATTAAAGATTCATCAGAATGAGAGTGAGAATGTATTGAAAGAATTGAAAGCCACCACAGATGACAGCACATTTGCTAAGGAGACTTTAGGTCAAGTTAAGGAAGCTGGTGAGAAGACCAAAGTGCTAGGGATAACATGGGATACCCAGAAAGACCTTTTAGAGTTTGATTTGAGAAAATTGTTGAATGAAGGCAAAGAAAGAGTGACAAAAAGGGGTATTCTCAGCACACTTGCCACCTTATTTGACCCACAGGGAATCATAAGCCCAGTAGCAGTCAAGGCTAAGGTCCTATTTCAAGAGTTGTGTGTGGAAAAGTTAGGTTGGGATGACCCCCTCCCTGCAGATAAAGCTTCAATTTGGGAAATGTGGCTGAATGATCTTTATCAGGTTGGTACAATATCTATACCAAGGTGTGTGTATGATGAAAGTGAAGGGGAGATTTTGTCTTGCCAATTGCATGGATTTGGTGATGCCAGTAAGAAGGCATACAGTGCAGTCATTTATCTAGTGTATGAAACAAGCAAGGGTATATTCACCAAACTGTTATGCTCTAAGACCAGAGTAGCCCCACTTAAGAGTCTCACCATACCCCGTTTAGAGTTGATGTCTGCCAGGATTTTAGCAGTTCTGATGAATACAGTTAGGAGTGCACTCAGCTCACAGGTGAAAATTGATTCAGTCAAGTACTGGCTTGATAGCAAGACTGCCCTGTACTGGATTTACAATAATGGCCACTGGAAACAATTTGTCCAGCACAGGGTAAATGAGATTTTGAGACTTACTAGGAGTGATGAATGGGGACACGTGAGTGGGGTAGACAACCCAGCGGATCTAGGTTCTAGAGGGGTAACCGCAAGCCAGTTAAGGGATAGCAAACTGTGGTGGGAAGGTCCACATTGGCTCAGGAAGGGAAAGGCACATTGGCCTAAAGACATACTAGTGACAGATTCAGATGAGGTAAAGGAAGAGAGAAAAAAGACCAATGTTTTGAGTGTAGTGACAGAAAAGCAGGCCAGACTGAGTCAAAGTATCACAGTCAACGATTTCAGTTCGCTAAAGAAGCTTTTGAAGGTGACAGCTTGGGTGAAACGCTTCATTGAGAATCTGAAGCTTAAAAAAGAAGGAAAGGAGATAAATGTAGGATTGCTAAGTGTAAATGAGATAGAGGGTGCAGAAAAGATGTTGATTAAAGATGCTCAGGAAGAGCTGAAGCAGAGTCCAAATTTTAAGAAACTTTGCACGAATCTTGATCTCAGGGATAGAGAAGGGATTCTAGTCTGTCATGGCAGACTAGAGAATGCAGACTTGGAGACAGAAGCTAAGTTTCCCATCATTTTGCCTAGAGATCATAAGATAACAGAACTGATAGTTTTAGATTGCCATAACCGGGTTCACCACTGCAAGTTAAGAGCCACCCTTTCAGAACTGAGGTCCAGATTTTGGGTCACTAGGGGTAGACAGTATGTGAAAAAGATCTTAACACGTTGTTTCATTTGCAGGAAACTTGAAGGAAAAGCGTTTTCTTCTCCACCAGCAGCTCCGCTTCCAGAATTCAGAGTGTCAGAGGCAGCACCATTCAGCAGTGTGGGAATAGATTTTGCAGGGCCATTGTACTACAAGGCGAATGGAGGTATGAGCAAATGTTACATTGCATTATTCTCTTGCAGCATTACCAGAGCATTGCATCTTGAATTAGTCAATGACTTAGCCACGCCTACCTTTATTTGCTGTTTACGTCGCTTTTGTGCCAGAAGAGGCACCCCTGCAATGATTGTGTCTGATAATGCCAAGACTTTTAAGTCTGCTGCAAAGTTGCTCAAGAAACTGCAGAAAGATCAAGTTTTTGCAGACTTCTTGGAGTCCAAACGCATTCATTGGAAATTCAATTTGGAGCTTTCCCCGTGGTGGGGTGGCCAATATGAACGGATGGTGGGGCTGGTCAAAAGATGCCTTAGGAAGGTTTTAGGAAATGCAAAGCTCTCATTTGATGAATTGAACACTGTCTTGACTGAAATTGAGAACACTTTGAACTTACGACCCCTCACATACCAGTATGAAGAACTGGGAGTAGAAGTTTTGACCCCTTCTCATTTATTGTTTGGGCGACGATTGTCACCATTGTCTGAGGGTATTGATCCTATTGTTGATGATGATGAAAACAATTGTAGCTTGTCTAGAAGGTTTTTGTATTTAACCCGCAAATTGAGTCACTTTTGGAACAGGTGGCGAAAGGAGTATCTTGTAGGTTTGAGAGAAGCGCATAAGTTAGGATCAAAGAAGCTTCCATGTGTCAACAAAGGAGACCTAGTCTTGGTTCACGAAGACAATGTCAAAAGAGGAATGTGGAAGACTGCAGTTGTGGAAGAATTGATTGTGGGAAAGGATGGTGTGGTCAGAGGTGCAAAGGTACGCAGAGCAGGAAAGGGTAAGTCAGAAACTTTATGTAGACCTCTTCAGAAACTTTACCCTTTAGAGACTGCAGGAAAGAAAACATGCCAGGAAGGACAGAAAGGTCAGGAAGGAATGAATGAAGTGGAAAAAAGTGAGAAGAATAGGAATCCCAAGGGCGGGCGTCCAAGCAGGGCCGCAGCTAAGGATGCGCAATGGAGGGTTCGCCTTATGCTTGACTCCTAATGAGTCAAGGAGGGAGGAGTGTCGGGGAAACCCCACCCTTGCGCCATCATGCATTTGCAAGCACATGGTAGTAGAGTAACACTTTAGTTATTTGGACTATTTTCATTGATTCTTGTCGGTACTTTAGTGATTCATGTTATTTTTTCTTTTGCGTTATATTTGAAGCCATTATACGTAATAGCCTCGGTTCCATGCAGACTCATGTGAGGTTCCGGATACTGACTAATTTACAATGTATTTTAAGTGTAAGAGGCTTACGCAAATGAACTTGATAAAAAACATACTAACTTGAGTTGTCAATATTTGATTGGCTATTATTTTTGAACTATTGTTAAAGTAATTTCCTTGTCGAAACCGCATGACTTCGAAGAAATAGTGTTGAAGATTCAGCATTGCTCAGATTGATAGATTGCTTGTAGAGATTGCAGACGTAACGTAGAGTGCAGATTGAATGAAAGTGGATTCACAAGGATACATGTCTTCTGTTTGAGTGCAATTCTGCAAAGTTATTTTCGCCCTTTCGAACGAGCGTGCTTGGAGTGTAAAAGCTCCAACAAAGTATGCAATACTTCAATTTTGCCATCACATCGCATTTGTTGGTGTAATCTTTCATTACTTTCATTGTTATTGCATCCGTTAAATCTGACTGATCTGACTCTATTACTAGGCCTATGTTAATATACAGCTCTTCATCATCATCCATGTCCATATCTGCCGGCAAAGTTGATATGCTGCCAGGTCTTGGTTTGTGTATGAAGACAAGGCAAGTGGATAGCGACTATTGTTGAAACCTGATCCACCAAAATTGAATGTATTGGTATGTAACAGAGGTCAATTTCGACTTTTGCTTTGCCTCGTTTTGAAATGATTCTCATTTATTTCTAACATGTAGCCAAGGAAATGACTACAACAAAGTTTCTTATCATGGCATTTTCCCACGTTATTTTGGCTGTTTACTCGAATTTGGTCTATTGATGTCCTCCAAAGAAGTTTATTTCACACATAACGCTGCCCCAATAGGAATAGTATATTGCGTTCGACGAGCATCGATTTCGTAACTGTTTTACGTCATTGTTATTTCGAGACTAGGCCTATTTATTTAGTAGTAGTAGTAGTAATAGTAGTAGTAGTAGTAGTAGTAGTAGTAGTAGTAGTAGTAGTAGTAGTAGTAGTAGTAGTAGTAGTAGTAGTAGTAGTAGTAGTAGTAGTAGTAGTAGTAGTAGTAGTAGTAGTAGTAGTAGTAGTAGTAGTAGTAGTAGTAGTAGTAGTAGTAGTAGTAGTAGTAGTAGTAGTAGTAGTAGTAGTAGTAGTAGTAGTAGTAGTAGTAGTAGTAGTAGTAGTAGTAGTAGTAGTAGTAGTAGTAGTAGTAGTAGTAGTAGTAGTAGTAGTAGTAGTAGTAGTAGTAGTAGTAGTAGTAGTAGTTTAGACATGGTTTTAGATGCTGTTTCGCAACAAGTCTCTGTAGTAGCGACAAATCAGTTCTACAGAGCATACAGAGATTGCGGAGCCAGGCCAGTCTGGTTGGTAGCTGCAAACTTGATGCGAAATTGATCTCCGTTGAACAAACGGAAGACAACTTTCTTATTTTAAGCTTATCATTTCTTTTCAAAATGGATTAAAATACTTTCTTTTGATATGACGTCGTTCCGGTAACTAGGACTGAGTTGATTCGAACAAATCTATTTTCATCTATTATACCGGGTGAGTCAGAAAAAACGGGTGGGGGGCCTTTGTCGGACTGTGTCGTCGTATTGAGCCATTCGATCATCATCAACTAAGTTTTTCCATGCATGAGAAATTAAATCAGTTTCTCAATGCATTTGCTAAAAATATTTTCTTCGTAAGGCCCTGGGAGTCAAGGAAACTGCTGAATTCTTTGACCAAGCCCCTTCAGAGATGTTCTTTTAACCCTATAGTGGTTGGGCTATTTGATAGTCCTATTTTGGTTGGGGGGGGGGCAAAAAAGCCCCCTACCTAACTCTTGACTGGCAATAGGTAGAGTGACCAAATTTTGTGTGCTAATAGCCTCAGGCATGTACTTTCTGAAAATGTAAAAATTAAGCTAAGATTGGCCCTTATTTTTGCTCACGTCAGCATTTTCCTTTGTGTGGTCAAGAAAAGCGGCAAAATTGACTAAAATCAGGAAAATCGCGATAAAATTAAATTTGGAGCACATTTTCCACCCAAACATGATAATTGTGATAGAATGCATCAAATAACACTACACTACAAAAGAAATTTGCAAAATATTCAACTTACATTCCTTTTTTCGCGATAATTGAGATTTGAGAATTTGCGATTTTTCCAGGGTCAGTCCCAGAAAATTATCTCCCGCCCCCTCATTTTTCAAAATAATTTAATGAAACTTTTTGAGAAGTTGTACAATAAGTAGTTGCAAAAAGTCAAGAAGTTTCATGGCTATAAATATCTTCCTAGCAGAGTTATTAAACAAAATCTACTAGGGGGGGCAAATTTGCCCCCCCAACCAAAATAGGGTTAACCGGACCCTACGACCATACGATCCCGGACCTTACGACCCTAGACCATACGACCATACGACCCTGGACCCAAGCTTAATATATTTACCTGGCAAGACTTTGTTATGAATTATTCATACTTTATGATTATGAATTATCTTGCTGTGATTCAGATGTTCAGAAACTGAAGCAGTAGATTTCAGAATAAGACTGACAATCAGATGATATCTGGAGGAAGGCAGTTTAAAAGCACTGTCATGGATCTTCAATAATGTGGCAAAGCCAGCTATTCTATTAGTCTCTTCGAGCGATCCGATCTAAGCCAATACAACAAGCTGATGGCGTAAACGTGAAGCGTCCTTCCGCAAGTAAAACTATATACAACTATTTACAAAGTCCAAGGCACGTTCAATTCTCATGTCTATCGAAAGCACCGCCTAAAAATAGCAGTACTCGATTCTCGAATCTCGAAATACTCGTCTCAATTCTCAATTCTCCTCGCTACAAATTCTCGTCAGTCTCGAGTCTCAACTGCAAAACTTCAAAATTCTACTTTGATCAATTCACTCTCCTCAACAACAACTGTCCTCGATCTTAGTCTCGTGGATAAAAAAGGTCCTAATTATGCTAATTATGCGGAACTATTCAACTACCAATAAACTAAAGTTACGTAATGACATACGCAATCTCACAATTCATAACAAGCACGTTGTTCCGATGTAAATATGACATTTTCTCACTGACTGAGGATCTAGGTGAGAATGCAGAAATATCTTTATTCAGGAGTTAGATTTCTTACTTCTTTACTATTTTCTCAAGCAGTTTGAGTGGGCTAGGAATAATGGCGCAAGGCGCAACTCCAGCGATCGAAACGCTTTATCGTGATCTGGAGTCCCCTCATGTCTTATGGTATTTTCATGACCTTAAACTTATAACTGAATAAATTTAATTTTATCATTTGACTCAAACAAAGAAGCATTTCTTTGTGGATGTTTGACATGGATTTTTCTCGATTTCATTGTCATTCATCGAGAGGAGAGTATTGTTTACAAGACTGGGTATTGTAAAGGATCGTCTGTTCGTCTTTATCCTTCACAGGTTTTGGGTTCGGGCAAGTTATTCTCTGCTCCAAAAAAAATAAATAACACAAAAATAAACACAAATTATTCGTCGTAATCGGCAATCTTCTTTAAACTTCGTATCGGCAGTAAACTATAACAGTTCGTCTCAGCATAACAAATTCTTCGTTTTCTCTCAAACTTAAAACTGAAACACAACAACAAACCCAAAGAAACTAGAAAGAGCGTCCTAATTATCGTCCTACTCTAACGGCTTTCAGTCAACAACTGAGGCATGGGTTGTCCATTGGATGCAAATACAAACTAGACCAAACAACAATTGTCAGATTTTCGTCATGGCATCACATGTTTTTCATCATCCTTGCATATTGGTATCCGTTGACTTTTGTTCACTGTTCGTGAATGTAATATCAGTTAACCTCACGCACACCATGGGTACCTTGTTTCTTAACATAGCCCTCCCCTTTAAAGAGAAGCCTCCTGGCTTCTACCTTTCACGTGATAGGGTTCCCGTAAATCTGGGTGGCTTGCGATTCATTCCTTCTATGAGGGCTAGCAAACATAAACGAAGAATCAGGGCGAACTTTACAAGCTGTCATATTTGGTCGCTGTTCATCGAGTTTGTGGTCGAGGGACATACTGACATCACTGATCTTGCTGACAATCTGGAGAAACCCTTGTCGAAAAATTACATTGTCCCCTTCGTGTTCATCTTTACTGAGCGTGGTTACTGTTCTTCTTGTTTCAATTATCTTTGCTACTTCATCAGCAATAGATCGCATTCTGTTCAGCAACTTGGTGACGGCGGCGAAACTGTCTTCAATTTCGGTTTCTAGCATAACTGCATGTTTTGCCTCGTCAACTTGGCTCACCATTTCTTCATTTGGCTTTGAAAAAGTTGGGCTAATTTCAGTGGAAGTTTGATTCTGATTAACGTTAAATAAACGACGTTTACAGTACTTCTTGACGTGACCAATTCGTTTGCAAAAGAAGCAAATTGGCAGGCCATTCAATGCTCGGAAGTTATCATGCATGTGTCTGCTTGCATCCACGGCTTTGACTTTCAAAATTTCTTCTCGCACAACGTCCATCAAACCCTTTTTCAAACTCTGATACCACCTGGGCGCTTCCAAATCTTCTTCCAACATATCTGCAAGATAGGTGAAACAGAGGGACCCACACTGGCCACCAATGTAAAGGATCGTCTGTTCGTCTTTATCCTTCACAGGTTTTGGGTTCGGGCAAGTTATTCTCTGCTCCAAAAAAAATAAATAACACAAAAATAAACACAAATTATTTGTCGTAATCGGCAATCTTCTTTAAACTTCGTATCGGCAGTAAACTATAACAGTTCGTCTCGGCATAACAAATTCTTCGTTTTCTCTCAAACTTAAAACTGAAACACAACAACAAACCCAAAGAAACTAGAAAGAGCGTCCTAATTATCGTCCTACTCTAACGGCTTTCAGTCAACAACTGAGGCATGGGTTGTCCATTGGATGCAAATACAAACTAGACCAAACAACAATAGTCAGATTTTCGTCATGGCATCACATGTTTTTCATCATCCTTGCATATTGGTATCCGTTGACTTTTGTTCACTGTTCGTGAATGTAATATCAGTTAACCTCACGCACACCATGGGTACCTTGTTTCTTAACAGTATCTAATGTCTTTGCTCATTACAACTACAGCGAGTTGTGCCTGGCCAGGTAACATTCACACGTACTAATGTCTTGCACGTTTACCAATTAACCATAAGTGCTGATTCAGACTTATCAGCTAAACATGTAAACTTGGGTCTGGGGTCGTATAGTCGTATGGTCCGGGGTCGTAGGGTCGTAGGGTCCGGTTAAAAGAACATCCCTAGATTGCCAATGCCATGTCGGCCATTTGTAATCCCCGGCATTCGGCATCCGGCATTCGGCATCCGGCATCGGCATTCGGCATCCGGCATTCGGCATCCTGCATCGGCATTCGGCATCCGGCATCCGCATCTCGGCATCTCGGCATCTCGGCATCGATATCAAGTATGCTATTTGGGCAAATTGATAGAACCGGAAATTCTATTCAGGGGGTAGGGCAGTGAGCAGATTACCACGGGAAGAAACCCAGGAGCAACCTATGGATCACACATAACACTTCAAGAAACTTTCCATACAAGCAAAGGAAGCCACTGCATATTCTCATTTTTTGTGCTTGTTCCTTTCCTTTCTACTGTTCATTCATTGGCTTTTCACTGTACAAGAGGAGGGTAAAGGGGAGAGGGTCAAGATCACCAATCACGGAAATCAAATGTTACATTTCACGTTTCACGTTATTGGAGTATAGCATTTTCACCAGTGGTTGAGCCACGGGGAAGGAGGGAATGGGGGTCCAGACCCACCACTTTAATAAAAACGGTTCCTGAGATTCACACAAACACGGAATAAATTGGCCTTTCAGGAGGGGCATGCAAGCTCCGTTCTTTCTATCGTGTAGTTATACGATCTTGTGAAATGTTCTAAATAAAAGGGTGTTGCCTGCATTTTCCTATAGCTTGAAGGGTGCGGTCACTAAAAGTTTTCCTGGGGCTACGCCCCAGACCCCCTCACTTCTCGCGTGCTGGCTCTGCCGCTGATTTTCACGCTTCATGAAAGTGAATGCTGGCTTTTCACGCCCCCCCCCCCACAAAGAGAATAGCCAAAAATATGTCAAATTACGTTTCACGAAGCACCCTTTAGCATCTTTTATAAACACCTCGGGGTGTGGAGGGTGGGGCATCTTCCCCCTTTACATTTCCACTTCTGCATAAGCCATGAAAGGGTTGTATCTCTCCATCAAAAAGGGAAGGAGAACCTTATCCTGTGACTATGCGAGAACAAGGAACTTCTTTGAAATTTCGTGGGAACTAAAATATTTCATTGCAAACGGTAAGGCATGTCTATGCAATGAGTTATTTTGAAATGAATGAAGAAATGTTTTTTGCGCTGTATATATTTTTGGACAACATTCCGTGTGAATTTTGATTGCTTATGACTTCAGAAATGCATCATTGTGCCTGGATAATGTCTAAATTACGGTGCTGTTGTGGGAGGGCATGAAGCGCACAAATCAGATTGCATGTTTTTTGAGCTTAATATGAAATTCAAAAGCATTTTTGCACCATTCAACTACCGCTTACAAAATTTAAACAAAACCATACATAACTTTATTGTTACCCTCCCAGAGCTCTGATACCCCCTTGGTAGGATTGTTGATTAGTACGATTTGTATAACTAACATACTTGATATCGATGCAGAGATGCCGAATGCCGGATGCCGAATGCCGATGCTGGATGCCGAATGCCGGGGATTACAAATGGCCTGGAATGTCATGTATTCCATTGAATGTTTATTCAAACACTCTAGCAGTTGATTACTGTATTCCAGTGTTCCATTCCAATTTTCAACGTTCCATGTTTTCAAGATACCCTCTATTGTTTGACCCAAACACAAGCATTCGTACGCATTCGTACGTCAACAAACACAGGGAGCCCAGGAATAATTGGCAAACTCAAAACATAAATTGTCGAGAATAGGAGCTCCGTAGGAAACTGCGAAGGATTTGCGAAGCCTTGAAATAAATGCTGCGAAGGACTCGAAGCGCCTTGAGCTGCGAAGGAACTGTGAAAAACGGAACTGCGAAGTTCCGTTTTTCACAGTTCCTTCGCAGCTCAAGGCGCTACGAGTCCTTCGCAGCATTTATTTCAAGGCTTCGCAAATCCTTCGCAGTTTCCTACGGAGCTCCTATTCTCGACAATTTATGTTTTTAGTTTGCCAATTATTCTTGGGCTCCCTGTGCAACAAACAGAAAAGAAACAAACCGATAAATGAAACAAAACAATTTTCATGCGTCCATTGTCGCTGTCGCCGAAAGGCAAAGTGTCTCCAAGCAACAGCCAGTTGCCGTCAACAATGCGATTTCGCAGCACTGTACGGCCTTTGGCCTTTGACCCTGACCCTTTTCTACCCTTTGGTTGACTGTCCACAAAAAGGGAGCAAGGAAGTTGGGAACGGGACATCTGGTGGAGGGGGAAAGTGGAAACTACAAGTTCAGGATTTTTTTACATGAAGTTATAAAGCCTTTGCAGGGTCTGATTTCAGTTTCCCATTTAAACGATTTCAGTTTCTTTCTTAGCAATTTTGAAATCTTTTTAGCATTTTAGCCCCTGAACAGGAAGACAGTTGTTATCTGAGAACTGAGATGAAAGGTGTTATGATGTTTTAATGTTTTAAACTGTTGAGCGAGCATGTCTCGTTCCTGGCTTCAAGCCTGTCTTTTTTCATCGAAAGCTTTTGCAAAAACAAGGGCCTCGTTCAGCGACGGGGGCACCCTTTTGCTAGATTTTGAGGACGCCCACAGCCCCTGGCCTATGGGCAGTAAGGCCAGATAACCAAGCCAAGCCTGGCATAGGCTGGAGTTGCCTAATCTCTTGGATTTCAGAAGGCAGGACTGTCACACGATGGAATTACTCAATTTTGAAAGTACCAGAGGTCGAGTTTTTGTTGGGTGTCTACAAAACGTGGCCTACACCATTGGCCTACCTCTTGGCTCACTCTTGGCTTACCTTTGGCCTACCTGTGGCCTACCTCTTGGCTTACCTTTGGCCTACGCTTGGCCTACCATTGGCGCACCTGTGGCCTACTATGCTTATTCTTGCATCAATTTTACATCGATTGCATGTGATTTATGAACTCCACAGCGCGATGGGGGCACATTTCTTGTTTTGTAGCACTGTATGCAGACTTTTGCAATGCAGTGTTTCGTTGTTTTTCTTAAAATAGATTGATGACTTTCGAGAAAATTTTAAGTCTAAAGAAGTACAAGAAAGAATAATTTTTTAGTACATCATTTTGTTTGGGAAAAACAATTCGCAGCTCGACCAAAAACATGGTAAACTGCAAATCTCTGCACTGCACTGCTCTTGTTGTTTCTGGGTTTCTTGCAAGCGATTTCTTTCAACAACTGCTGTTGGCAACGGGTTGACAACTGTTTACTGATACTTCTGTTGCTTTATACTTTCTAGTGGTAACTTCCTTACATAGAAATAGTTTGGCCACTTAAAGTTATCACGAGAGGAGTACCCTCATCACAGCCTTAATTAGGCAAGATAATTGCGAACTTTTATCTGGCAACCTGACAGCGACATTTGTTCAGTGAGGCTCAGAACAGAAAGCATTCTCGGTCCGAAAACACTTCTTAAACGACATTAATAGAATAAACGAAAAGTAAACACATGTGGGTTTCTACTGTTTTCGTCCGAGACCTCACTTTTTTGATTGCCGCGCCCAATTTTCTTTATGTGTCCGACTCAGCAAAAGGTTTGCAGTTATGCAGCTGATGTACGATGTTATATTTCCTAATTTCATAGAAATGAGATAAAGAGAAAGAAAATTTTGGTGCTAACACAACAGAACCAAACATAACCATCAATCAGTTACAATGAATAGCTAACATAACATTTTGATCTTGGCTGCATAGGCAGTCCATATCCAGTTTTTAGGGCCTGTTTATGAGGAAAAACACCTGACCTGCCAGACCCGGGGCTGAGAGGTGAGATTCCACCTTCCCCTAGAATCCTTTGTATTTTCACTTCGTGTTTACATGACAAACGCAACACTACCGGTATAGTGAAATCCCACCTTGCCAGAAGTGGGATCTCGCCTGGGTGATGTGAAATTTTTCCATTTAAACGAAACACCACCGGTATGGTGAGGTAAACTGAAT
This sequence comes from Aurelia sp. 4 Dawson et al 2005, assembly GCA_964019985.1. Lineage (NCBI taxonomy): Eukaryota > Metazoa > Cnidaria > Scyphozoa > Semaeostomeae > Ulmaridae > Aurelia > Aurelia sp. 4 Dawson et al 2005. The sequence goes on from OZ026502.1 coordinate 13,640,806, forward strand.
TATTCCTTGTTTCTTATTGGTCAGTTCGTTCTGATTTCACGGAAGAGAGACTTTACTTCACCTCGCCTCTCAGCCCGGTGCTGACAGGTGAGGTTTAAAGTCGCGTATAAACAGTGCCTGAAATTTACCTCGCCTGTCAGCCCCGTGTCTGGCAGGTGAGGTGTTCTCCCTCATATAAACACGGCCTTATAGCACAAAACACGTATTTTTTATAAGAAACTGCTCACACTCCTAACATAAAAAACAATTTATTTTAGCAAAGGGGATCCTTAAGATATTTTTCTTTATTTCGCTTGTTTCCTGTATCATATTACTCGGAATGTACTTGAGTGATGTATAAACATCTGAATGCTGTCCAAAAACATTGTTTGAAGAATCCAGGAGAGCGCAGTAAGTGAACATGAAGATTGTTATGGAACCTTTAAGAAACTCATAACAAACTCTGAGCATTCAAAGTCTGATAATTTTCTTAGTTTCTTATAAAAAATACGTGTGCACACAATATTACATATGACAAGTTCCAGGTAACTTAACCCTTTCTATAGCCTGCTAATGTTTCAATATGCTTTGAAAGCGGGGATCGTGCTTTGTGAATCACAACAATAACAAAGGTATGGCCTTCAAATACTTCAGTATGATGATAAACAAAATTGATATAGATTTTAAAATAACTACGGTTGCTGCGGAGAATTTCCTCCTCTCTTAGCAGTCCAATACCTAAACCCCAACCGCTCTCGACGGCCAAATGCCATTAAAATAACAACAATTGCAATATTGATGGCTCCTGAAGACATAGCAATGTATATACTTCACTTGCTTCTGATAATAGGTGGTTTCATTTATCAAGCTAATATATGTTTATTTACACAAGGTCCCAAGAGAACTGTTGGTTATACTGACATTCTGAACATTACAACAACAATCCTTTCCCTTGCTTAATAAACAATGCAATAGCCTATGAAATCTTACCTGGTAATTATGCATGCTAAACAAATTCAAACAAACAAACTGAAGCATACAAATTTAGTAAACAGCAATGAAGGCTGAAGGTATAAGCCTTAATGTCATTCTGATTGCAATCTTGACGTTAACAATGCCAACAGGTCAGCTGTGAGTTGGGACTTTATTTTCACTTTTACATCATTAGCATCAAACTTTGGATTTCGCCTGCTGATGCAATCAAAAGATATGTGATAATGCCTATTTTCGAATACTTCCTTCCATGAAGGCTCACCTCCTTTTGGATGAATAGGGGCGTAGTCCCGTTCCTTGTGGCGTACACATATCATCTCATCATATCTTGTTTTTGGACAATCATTTGGACCTTTCTTGAGCTCTCCATAACAACCAGCACATTTCCTTATGCAACCTGTGATATCAATCAGCTCAAACTGAGTATGAGCTGTTGGTGTGATTATAGGTTTCTGGGGCATTTTTCGCTTTATGACAACCTTTAAATTTCCTGGAGAGGATGCAACAGCATAGCTTGGTGTATGAAGGGGATTTCTGATGAAATCCCCAAGCGACTGACCACTTGAAGCATCAGGTGATCTCTTTCTGCTTTGTCTTCTGGGTGGCGCCTTCCTTCCAGCATTTATGTTTACTTGAAATGTTGTCAGCCTTGTCAAATTTGCATCATGCTTTTCTGTAACATACCACCTAATGAAATTTTTGGAGGAACCTGTGTGGATGGCAACTGCAAGGGTGTGAGAGCAAATCTTTCTGGTGCCAAATCCTAAGCACGAAACATCACAAACAATGCCACCATTCTTGAGAAGTCTTACTGTATGGGGGCTGCTGCTTGAGATACTCTTAACGAAGTAAGAGTCATCAGAAAATCCCTTCATGATGCAGTCATGTACTAATGAAGCTGCCTTTTCAGTGAGGGTGCGCACTTCCACAGCAGAAAATACCTTTCGCAATTCTTGGTAGTCATCATTGTCATCAGCAGGCAGGGATCCGTTGGTACTTAGTAACACTTCGGGGATTTGTTTGTGTAAGTCATCAAGCTTTTCCTCGCTATATTCATTGTTTGCCTCCTGTAAAATTTGTGGCACATGAGCATGGGGTACATAGCCTTTCACTGTCTTGAAAAGATTCTGATCAATGATAACACGCTTTGCTTTAATTAGTTGATCACGTTCACGCCCTTTTGGAACATTGAATGGATGATTTTGGGATGTTGTTTGGAACTCTTCCCGCACAGTGTAGGGAGATGAGAGTCCCAAATAAGCACGGTTTGTGTCATCTGTTTGCTTATCAACAAGAGATTTCATGTCTTCCACAAATTGTGCCATATCAGCAGCTTTAAAGTTTTGCCAGCGCTTTATCTTTGCGTTAAGTGACTCTGGAATGTTGTTTGATTGCAAATTTGTTCCGAATCCTGCGTCTGTTGCTGTCTTGACCAGCATGTGATTCAGTATGTCAGTCTCTTTGTACTTTTCAAAGTATTCTGAAAACTTTGGCTCACATCTTCGCTCTCTTTCCTCCAAGCAATCCCATTTCATTTTAAGTCTTTTCACCATCTCTCTGAATTCAGTTGTGCTTTGGCAGTATACAAGTCCTGACTGTGAAAATATATCAGCAAGTATCTCACTTGTTAACTGCTGGCTTAAATTAAATTTTGATCTGCACTTATCACTTATGTTTCGTTTTGCATGGATATAGCAGAGGAACTGCAACGAACGTGGGAATTCATGTGCCAATGCCTGCCGAAGTGCCTTTTCACTGTCTGTTGAATATCCTTGTAAGTACAGTTGCAGCCCTGGTGCCTTTGAGTTAAGCTTCTGGAAGAGAGTGAGGTAGGTTTCTTTGTCCTTCAACAGACAAAGCATCATAGGCCCAATCATTGCTGGGGAGCTGCCACTTTTCCTGTCAATCAATGCTGTATTTTTGTAGCTTGTTGTTAACAAGAAAAAAGGACCCAGCTCAAATGTGATGTCAGCATACAGTAATGACTTATAACCATCACTGTCATTACAGCAAAAGTTTATGATATCATCAACTTGTGTGTCGGTGAAAAGAACAACCTTTGCCGAGGAATCATCCAAAGAATATGCTCGAACATATCTTTCTTCATCATTATCACAATAAGCTCGCATTTGTGCAGTTATCGAATAAATGGGATCTTCAACTTTAGAAGCTATCTTGCTAGCATAGTATGACACTTGCCTGCAGTTTCTTGGGAGCTGCCCAGCAGCTTCTGCACCTCCAAGCCCTCCAACATCCCTTGAAACATTGTGAAAAGCTCGTGATGGCACACTTTTGCCTGACTCTTTGGCAATTTTCATTTTGGTACTCTGGTAGGTACGCAGGAATGGGATATTACACTTGCTATTGCCATGGGGCTTTACAGTTACCACGTGCTCCTCACCAGTGAATTGATAAATGATTGCAACAATGTTAAAATTTTGACCTTTCGGATCAGTTAGGCTCACCATAGTTTTCTTCAAAGCATTATCAGAAAGATTAACAAAGGGCCTTCTGACAACTTCATAACTCCCTTCTTTTTCTCTGGCAAAAGACAGTGATACAGCATTGCCGGAACTGTCTCTGTTGACACTGTACCATTTTTTTGATGTTCTTGATTGATCCCATGCTCCAAGATCATCACACATGACATCTCTGGGATCATTCAACTTATCAAGGTCCACTAAAAAGCACACATTGCTGGAAACGCTTCTTGGCTGGCTTGTACTAACATGTTCTGGATACTTAGTCATGGCATTTAAGATAAATGGAACAAGGAAATCATTGTCAAATGACTTTATAAATGCATGGGAAATTCCAATCAAGCCTTTGTTCTCCTTATACTTAATGGCAGTCTCATCAATGAGGAGTGAACCAGGATACAGAGCAGCTTCAGTCTTACCAAACAGTTGTCGTATGGTGTTTCTGTTTGGAAGAGAAAGACATTTACTGGTAACTATTTTTTTATCTTAAAAGTAAGCTGATTTACAAAAGAAATTAAATCCCGGGATTTAACCCTATCTAACCTGGGGGGTGGATTCCATCCCCCCTCTTACATTTTCATTTATAAGTTTTTCTGTGTTTGCAGAATGCCTCTGAGATTTAGCAAGTTAAACTTTCTATCATACAGCAATGAAACTGTAACAATTTTGGTGTTCTACCCTTAGCCTTGTCTCCGTGGTAACCAAGTTGTCATGCCACACTCTATGAAAAATATACATTGTATCTCTTTTAATCCTTTTAAATTGGTCCAATTAAGTCTAAACTATGACTTTACATCTATTTTGATCTATATATTTCATTTCTTTACGAAAAGCAACGTTTTACGACATTTTAAGACACTTTCATTTTTATGATGTCATATGACATCATAATGTTAATGATGCTCTAGCAACAACAACAACAACGCTAATTAAACCATTGTTTCACAAATTCATTGTTAATATAATGGACAACCTTTGTGCCAAATTTGGCTGCCATATCTCAAACAACAACAGAGATAAATGGGGGGTGGAACCCACCCCCCCAGGCATTGAGCGTTTCAAATCGCCCAGATGAGATAGGGTTAACATAGGCCTAAGCATAAGTTCAAGCAAAACACGTGCTTGAACAGCTCCTATGCACTCCCCATAATATGGGAGAATTTGCTTCCCTAAAAATAACAACTCCTCCATAGTAAGCAAGATACATACAAAGACTGTGCCCCAAAGCAATGCCAGAACATCAGCAAATTCTCATTACATCCTCTGTAGTAACAAGAAAACAGACAAAAAATTGTACTCAGCGTTTGCTGGCATTGCTGTGAGGCTCAGTGTTCATCTATTTTCTGGTCACTATGGATGAGCAATTATCTTCTCAGAATCTGCGGATATTCTGGTGTTGCTGCAGGGCACAGTCTTTGTCTCTATCCTGATAAGTATAGAGGACCGGTTACTTTTGAGGAAGCTAATTTTGCTGATATTCTGGGGATTGCAAATGAGAGATTCAAGCATTGGTCTTTGTTTAGGTCCACATGTTCAATTGCTGCATTTAATTTCTTTTGTAAATTGGCTTGCGCTGAAGGTCAATAAATCCATTTGGGTTCAAATGAAAACTTGTATTGTCTTCTTCCATGTGGTGGTATCAGTTATTGAACTTGGTTGTTTACAAAGAAGAGGTGAACACAACACATCTATACATAGTCTGGCTCTTGTTTATATTCTGTTTCTATTATCAGGCTAGTTCTACCAACATCATCTATCTCTTGGACCAAGAGAAACAATCCGACTTAAAAGCAAGTCAATATGACTTATGGAAGTTTAGCATTGAAGATATAGGGATTGCCCAAGTCTTCATGAAAGAATGAACTTGTCCCTAACAGCTCCTCATTAATTATTCGTAAGATGTATGTGACCTGACTTGACCTGATGTTTGTAATATGACCCAGCCGCAAAGAATTTGAAAACCAGAGGGTCAATTCTAACTGTTTCCCAGGTGCACTGTTTTGGAAGTGGTTGCGCAAATGTACTGAAGAAGCAGTACTGGTTTTGAAATGATAGCTATTTCTGTTTGAATGTTACTTTGCTACCATCATTTTCTTTCTGGGAAAAACAGTATCTTGTCCACCAGTGATCAACATTATGATAAAAGGCACTGCCTACTGTACCAAAAACTGCCTGGCTAGATACAGCTGTGCTATCCAGCTGTAAACTACAGTATTCATTCATTACAAGTTGTCTCATTCCTTCTTACAAGATGACTGGGGAAAGTCCTTGAAAATATGGGCTAGATAATGAGAGATAATATATTTCTCTATGGCTTTAACTCTAGATTAACACATAAACAAACTTTGTGACTACTTTGTGAGAGACTTCCAAAAGCTTCAAATCTGTTTTTAGAAATGTGTTTGGTGAATACAAATAATCCTTACCTGGAGCTCCGAAATTTCAATTTTGGAAATTCATCCTCAAAATCTATAGATGAATCATCACTACCACTCTAGAAAAATAAATGAACTGTGCGGTAATAATTAAAGATCAATTAAATTTTGAAATGCTAGAGTGCTATAGAGGTATGTGACCATGAAATGCCCCTATCTGAATGGAGGGCACAAAGAAATCATAAAAATGCTATGGTCTATCTTTGCTCAAACAGGTCTTTGATTTTGATTTGCAGTCACAATTTTCCAAACAGTCTGTAGAGGTTAAGGGGGTGGTATGTGGACCTGTAAACAGATCTCAAAGAACCCTTCAAAATGAGCTATTGTTCACCCTTGTAGGATGAATAATGATGGACTTACACTAATTTGAGCGTGTGGGGCTGCAAAAAGGGGTGCGACAACCTACAATTGAATAGCCCGTAACTTGACAACCGAACAAGATAAAAAGCTGAAATCAGGAGGAATTCTTTTTGACATTGATACAAATCAGTGTACCAAATTTCATTGATATTGAAAGACTTTATTATTTGTTGCTGTGATCACTTCATATGGAATGACACAGAGGCTTTTCATAGAGGAAGGCCCTTGTTGAGACTAAGAATTTCTTACACAAAATTAGTTGTGTGTATGTGTTCTTTGGTCCGGCCAAGAAAAGATGTTACACACAACACCGTCTCTTATGATTTGAAGAGAGATAGCATTGCAAAGAAGTATGCTACATAATCTCTTGGTTTCATGAAAGTAGCAGATAAATTCATACCGTTTAAATATATAACTGACTTACACCTGAGGCCTTTGTTGCGACAGCCTTGCTTGGAGATTCCAATCCTTTAATTGCATATGTTATCTTTGTTCTAAAACAAGATGGATCAAATTATCCAGTTTATCATTGCACTGAGGAAATTGTGTTAAAGTCTCATATCATGTTGTCTTTCAAACATAATTTGTTATGTTCCATATCACCACCAAAGGCTATCAGACTATATAAGAGTTGTGAGATTTCAATGTAATGCATTGGGTTTCATTTGAAATAAATAAATATTAAGTCATGTGGACTCACATTTCTACATCTGAATCATCTCCACTTCCTTTGATGTCCATTGCCCTAGGAAGATGACAGCATAAAGCTGTGATATATTGCAATCATAGTGACTTGGTCAAACATCAGTCATAGTGCTATCACATTCTTTCTTGGAAATGCACATTTCATACAAGTAAAAGTGAAAATTATCTCTGAAAAATCCTGAGAAAATGAAAAATCCAAAACCAATCTGTGATTCAGTCTTCACATTACTAAGTACTGTATAAACCTTATTATATGTCTTGGTTATTTGGCAAATTGTTTTTGCTGGTCATAAATGTGACATTGCTTATTGTGCTGATTTGCACAGTATTGGTAATCCATCTGGTCCATTCTGGGCCTTATATGCCAAAAGCCCCATTTTTGAGATGGGGCTTTATACACAAGGAACAGTCTTCAGTCTTCTCCTTCATTAACTCATAAACAGTCTCTCCGCTTAGAATGTTCATAAAGACATTGTGATCAACAAGAAATTGTGATCAACGAGTAATTGTGATCAAAGAGTAAAAGGAGAAGTTTATACATACCTTCGAGACTGAGCACACAGCAACTCGCAATGCGGGATCAGCGTGGTGTGGCATTGGGCGAGCCACCGAGCGAGGTGGGAGGTTGCTGTTGCTGCTCAGCCTCGTCTTCACATTAGAACAAACTTATGCCATGAATGCAAAGATGGCGACACGTGATACAAATGCTGTCTCGAAATCTATGTGAATCTTTGCGATCCTATAGCGGAAACAGTTGGAGCTTAGCTTAAACACTCATTTAGGATTACTGCAAATGATCTGAAGCAAACTTGTACAAAATAACATCGCAAGAAAGGCAAACAAGAGCCAAACAAGATGTCGCACTTAGGCCAAGCAAAAACAAATGAAGATGAATCGCGTCGAACCAACGACAAAGATGTACATGTAACAGTCGAAGAAATTTACACTTATTACCGAATCGATAAGCTCAAGATAAAAGCGAAAAACACCAACCATGGATTTGAGGAGTTCCATGATGAAACGTTCGAAAGCCACAGCCTTAGTAACGCCTTCAAAACATCAAAGGACAGATTAGGCCATTGGATTTTTGCCCTTCAGAACCACGTCTACATTGACCTTGCGAGCAATGGTTTCGATGTGAGGTGGAATAATAAAACTGATAACAAGAACAACATTGTCGAAATTGAAATTCACCTCACTGAAAAAAGCAGGCAAGATACTCCTGAGAAAAAGTCATTGGCCATTCATGTGTTTTTAACAACAGCATTGATACAAATAAAGGGCTCCATGATCCATAAATTTATCAAGGAAATCTTCCCAGAGCTGAAAGCCTTAATGCCAAACAAGACAAGTGTAGATATCACCCTCCTCAACCAACAGAAGCACCAAGAAGAGAAATTTAACAAAGAAGAATCTACCACCCCAAACATGTTACATGATATTGAAGAGACACTTGGGGTCCTGAAAAAGATCAACCTCACTGAATACTTCCATAATCTCCAAGAGTCAAATGAAGCCCTCATCTCAAAATTTTCAAAAATGGAAGAAAGATATGCCAACCTCGAAAAAAAGCTAGTCAGTAAATTTGAGCTACATAAAGAAGAAATGAGTATGATTGTTAACCAAAAAGATGAGGAGCATGATCTTTCCACCCTAAATGAGCTTAGAAATGCCATATCTTCTCTCAGTGCACAAAATGATCTGTTAATGGGAGAAGTTGATGAAAAAAACAGATCAATAGCAAAATTAGCTGCAGACAACAAGCACCTAGTTGCCGTGATAAAAGAGAAAGAAGAGATCATTTATAGAACGATGCAGAAACATGAAGCATCAAAAGAGAGCAATGAGCAAGTGATAAAACTTGAACTTGTAATCAAGGGCCTAGAAAAAAGATTGGATCTCTTGGCCACTAGGAATGAGAGCCTGGAAGAGCTGAATAAAAGTCTAAAAGACCATCTGGAGACAACAAGAAGCTTCTTGTCTGGAAGAAGTAGCCACAGAGAATCATCACCAGACCCTGAACAACTGACAGGGAAACCACAAAAAGCAAATGATGTCATCTTATTGGGAGACTCTATGTTCAAAGGCCTGAAAGCAGATTGGCTCCTCAAAAATGAAGGCAGAGTAACCAAAATAAAATTTGCACCCACACTCCAGGAAGCCAAGCAAGAGCTCCAAAGCATAGCTGAGGCAAACTGCATCATGCTGCACTGTGGCACAAATGATGCAAAGTCAACCGCAATCGATGAAATGGTGAAGTTGACAAAAGAGTGTGTAGACACGGCATGCCAAAAGGCTGAAAAAGTTGTTCTTAGCACCATCATCCCAAGGTATGATGACTCAAGCCTGAGGCTGAAAATCCAGCTCTTTAATGCCCGCATCGCAGAAATGTATTTCAATGATGACAAAGTTGTCATCTGTGATAACAGTATTTTGACTGTTCGTGAAGACCAAGTGGGACGATATTTCGATATCAATGATAAAGTGCATCTTAGCAAAGATGGCAACTCCACTTTTGCATCAAATATCAAGATCAGTATCTGCAAGGCGATGAACCTAACCGTTATCAACAGAATCAGACAAAATTCACCTGATGCCCCCAGGAGATCCAGACCAAGAAGAAACCTTCAGTATGAAAGGAGGTAATAAATATATATATATATATAATTATATATACGCTCTAGAACAATTTAACTATGACAATGTTCTGTTCTTTCATATTTCCATGTTCTGTTAAAATTTAAATTCCAAACTGTTTAATATATATAGATCAAAAAGATAACATGAAGCAACTTTATTATAATCATATTGATGTGGGTACATGGAACATACAAGGCCTTTTTGAGAATACCAATGGATTTAAAACATGCAAACTTAATGATGATGAATTTCAACATGTCTTGAGAAAACATGACATTCTGTGCCTACAAGAAACCCATTGTAAACAAACTGACATAAAAACTATGTCCCTTAAAGGCTTCACAATAAAACACTTTGCGCGCAAAACAAGTGCCAATAACCGTGCATTTGGTGGTTTAATGCTGATTTATAGGAATTTTCTTGCCAAAGGTATCAAAATTATTGAACAGTCAACTCCAGACAAAATCTGGATAAAACTTGATAAAAACTTCTTTGGGTTATCTTCAGATCTCTACATTTGCTTTGTTTACATAAGTCCTGACTCTTCTCCATACTTTAAATCTCTACCTTACGATATTTTTAATCAATTAGATGAAGAAACAGCTAGGTTTCGACTTAAAGGTAATGTATTATTAGCAGGTGACCTCAATGCAAGAACTAACACAAGAGAAGACTTTGTAGATGACAATAATGATAAGCATTCACCCATAAATGATATAAACTCTTATAAAATTGATAACCCCATAAAAAGAAACAATAAAGACAACAAAGAATGTGATTCCCATGGAGAAAAACTCATTGAATTCTGCAAAACAAACTACCTAAGAATCCTAAATGGTCGGTTTCGGGGCGACAAATACGGCTCCTTTACAAGGTTCCCTATGAAAACAAGTGATAATCCTAGTGTGATTGATTATATGGTGATTGATGCCTCCCTATTTCATGCAGTTAATGACTTTAAAGTACTGCCTTTCACTCTACTATCTGATCATTGTTGTATTACCACTATAGTTAATACTAATGTAGCCAACTCTCAAATTTTAGAACCTACATCCAATAACCTAAATATTAATAGAGAAGAGAAATTTCTTGCAAATAAAGAATCGTTACTACTATTTGAAACTGCACTGAAGTCAGATACCAACAAAGAGAAGTTAAGTAATTTCACCAACAATCCTTTTAATGAAAGCCAACAAGGAATAGATGATGCCTTTAACACATTAAAGGAAGTAATCATCACTACTGCTGAACAAACACTAGATGCAAAGAAACATATTAAGCTGAAAAATAAGAGACCCAAAAAACAACAGCAAAGCAAAAAGAAATGGTTCAATGATGAATGTAGGAAGCTAAAAAGTAGATTGAACTCAGCAAAAAAGCTTGTCCAGGCAAACCCATTAGACCCAAACTCCAGGCTAAATTTTTTGCTTGTAAGAAGAGAGTACAAAAGATGCCTTAGAAAGTCTGAAAAATCGTTCAGAAACTCACTGACAAACAAACTACTGGACATGGAGGGCAAGGACCCCAAATCTTTTTGGAAAATAATAGATGACATGAGATCCTGGGGCAGTTATAAAAATGATCCAGGGGATTGCATTGAACCTAGCAAATGGGTTGATCACTTTAAAGCTCTCTTCAGTGATAACCAAAGCCCTGTGAGCAAGGCAGAAACCACAATTAAACTTACAGAACTAGAAAAACGAGTAAACTTCTGCCAATCTGACTATCGCATAAGCAACAATGAAATCTTGGAAGCCATCAAAAAACTCAAATTGAACAAATCACCTGGCCCTGACAGAGTAATAAGTGAGTTCATTATTTATGGCAAAGAAGTACTTGCAGAACCACTTTGCAAACTTTTCAACATGGTATTTAGATCTGCAGTACAACCATCTGAATGGTCATTAAACTTCCTTCGCCCTATCCATAAGAAAGGTGCCACATTAGATCCTGATAATTACAGAGGAATCGCAGTTAACTCGTGCTTTAGTAAACTATATAGTCTCATTCTTTTAAGAAGGCTTGAAACAGAAGTCTCCCTCAAATGCCCTATTTCTATAAACCAAATTGGGTTTCAAAAAAGCAAGCGAACAGCTGATCACACTTTTGTGCTAAAAACACTGATTGATAAGGCAATTAGAAAACAAAAGAGAATGCTTTACACGGTATTCATAGACTTTAGAAAAGCATATGACACCATTAATAGAAACCTCCTTCTTCTTAAACTACAGCAGAAAAATATCCAAGGATTTCTCTACAAGAATTTAAAAACCATGTATGAAAACATAAGCTATTGTATAAAAACCCAAGGGGGATTTTTGGACCCAACCCCTAGTGAAGTTGGCCTCAGACAAGGATGCGTTTTGAGCCCATTACTCTTCAACATCTATATTGATGACATGAAAAATATATTTACTAGAGATTGTGACCCTGTTGACCTTGATGGAACTCTCATTAATCACCTACTTTATGCTGATGACCTAATCGTTATGTCGAGTACATCTGGGGGTTTAAAAAGGTCTCTGGAAAGAATCGAAGAATTTTGTTCAAAATGGAAATTGACTATAAATATTGACAAAAGTAAATGCATGATATTTAATGCCCAAGGAAGACTCATGACAAATGAAACATTTAAGATTGCAGGCCAAGACCTTGAATTCGCACAACAATTCTGTTACCTTGGAATAGACATTTCAGCAGGTGGGAGTTTCATAGCTGCTAAGAGGATCCTGAAAGAAAAGGGTATGAAAGCCCTCTACCCTATTACTGACACCATTTTCAAATTTAACCTTAAACCATCCAAGGCCATCTTGTTATTTAATCACCTAATCAAACCTATTATCACGTATGGATCAGAAATACTTGCTCCATTTACCAAACATCAATTAGATACACTTAATAAAGATAATGAAATGCTCAGCGAATATGCGTTGAAATCAGAAGCTGAAAAGGTACATATAAAATTCTGTAAAACTACCCTAGGCTTGAAGCGAAACTGTCCGACATTAGCAGTGCTTGGGGAGTTAGGCGAGTTCCCCGTAACAATCTATATGTTGGCCACAATGGTGAAATTCTGGCATAGGATTGCCACCCTAAGTGACAACTCGCTCGTTCACCTCGCGTACAATGAAGTCAGAATACTCCCTGAAGATAAAAATGATTGGTTAAACTCTGTTAAATTCATCCTGAAACTAATCGATATGGAACACATTTACATAAATGCAAATCAAATCTCTAGTAATGTGTTATACAAAAAAACCCTTAAAAAGTTGAACGAAATTTTCAACAGTCAATGGTGCAAGAAAGTGAACCAATCGTCAATTAACAGCAAAAGTAACTCTAAACTACGAACTTATAAACTTTTCAAGAAGGAGCTCAGAGCAGAGACTTATCTAAACCTCCCTCAATTCAAATTCAGGAAGCTTATCGCCAAATTCCGATGCAGTGACCACCAACTCCGAATTGAAACTGGCAGACACCAAAAACTAGAGATATCACAACGAACTTGCGGCATGTGTAAGTCTGGCAAAGTAGAAAACGAAATTCATTTTCTGATTGAATGTGAGGCATACTGTGATCTAAGGCAGACTTTTCTTGGACCTAATTTAAACAGCATACTAGCAGCAACACAAATAGAATATGCATTTATCAACGTATTGACAGCCCAAGATATCAGCAGGCAGAATAACTTCGCACAATTCTTGCAACAAGCAACAGAACTTAGAACAAAAACCTTAATGAGTATTCAGCCAGAAAATGTTTACCCGTGAAAATGCTCCGAAACAGAGTTCCTTTAAGCGAAGTGTATGTTCCATTAACCCACGAAAGTCACTCGTTTTATTACGCTTTTATTGCATTTTTTTCTCTCTTTCGCTGTAACATTCTATCGTAGTTTGTTATATCTTTAAATTATGTTCTGTTCAGGCGATATACGATGTATTGTAAATTGTATTATGCTTTTAGTAAAAATGAAAAAGAACACAGGGAATCAACGAACAGGTGCGCCAATGGTAGGCCAAGCGTAGGCCAAAGGTAAGCCAAGAGGTAGGCCACAGGTAGGCCAAAGGTAAGCCAAGAGTGAGCCAAGAGGTAGGCCAATGGTGTAGGCCACGTTTTGTAGACACCCGTTTTTGTTATTATATTTTTTGTCCTTGGGATCTCATACGTCCTGCTCTTGGCAATGAACAGCAAAGCAGACCATTTCAAAAACCCTCAGCCTCTACCAAGGCGGTTCAATAATGTGGCAAATAGGCCAACCAAGAAGACGGTTTTGAAGGCAGCAGATACATCAAAGACGTCAAAGAAGACAGACCATTTCAAAAACCCTCAGCCTCTGCCAAGGCGGAGGCCAACAAGGAAGACGGTTTTGAAGGCAGCAGATAGGTCAAAGACGTCAAAGAAGAAGAGTCCCCTTCCGTCACAGAAAAGTATTACTCTTCCTTCTGGAGAGATTTTCAAGTACAACTTCTATGTCGCTATGGCTGCAGATAACCGTGCTTCTGTACTCAAAGCTGATGAATGTTATGCTGGAACAAGATCTCATATGAAGAAAGGGAAATTTGTTTTGTTGAGCAATTTCATTTACTACCAACTAAAGAACTATAAATCCAATCTAGCCATCCATGGTAAATCACCAACAGATGAAATTATTGATGCAAGGATAATGGAAATCGTTGATGTGATCCAAGCAAATCTGTTGCATCCTTATATTCAAGAGGTTCACATTCTCGTTTCCGAACAAGAAGGTATTGATTTTCTCAAGAGGATTAATTTTCAAAATGCGAAGAAGTTGGTACTCAAATTCACAAGCGGCGAGTCAGTTACTCTCAAACTTCAACTTCTTTATGCATCAAAATGTTTCAAAAACAGAATCATCGCAATTAGTAATCAAGATAATAAATTTGGTAGCGGATGGGATAAATTGAATCCTGAAATACTCCACAGGAAGAAGATCATGTATGCTCTAACAAGACACACTGCTCTCTCACGATGTAAAGGTTCAACAGGAAGTGCCAATTGTGACCCAGGATATCCATATATTGGTAGCCATGACACGTTTGTCTTGGATGTTAGAAATGGATTTACCAGTGAAGAGCTCAGACCAATGGACAGAGTCTCGGCAAATCTTGCTGGAATGGAGAACCTTTTCATATGGATGTTTACAACAAAGTTGGGCTTCACTGTGCTGAACCCTTGCCCTATTCTAAATGTAAATCATCACCACTGTGTGCCAATTAGAGACCAGAACAGGAGAAGAGTTAATACTGGGGGGAGAAGTAGGACGGTAGGGTTTACAAATAGGTTGGAGTAATAATAATAGGAATATAATAATAATAGGAATATTTATACAGGATAACCTATCAGCATAATTACAATGCTGTTATCTTAAGGGTCCTGTCATGAAAGTTAAAGGAAAAGAACTTAAAGCTACATTATGTGTTTACTGTTTTTTAATTAAAATTATGTACAGATAGTTTCTTCACGAGAAATGTTCGTTTAAAAACGAAGTAAAAACAATCCTTGACTCAATCTTCCTTGCCTCAAGCGGCAATTCATTAAAAATTCTCCCACCAGCAAAGGCGACACATTTCTGTCCAGTTTTCGTTTTCATGAGTGGCAGTTTAACTGTATGATTATTATTCCTTGTACATTTTTCATGCTTTGTTCTTTCAAAATATTCCTTAAATGGTTCACATACATTTTTCTGTAGGCAGTCAAAAACAAATTTGCAGACACTTTTCTTCATTTGACTGCCTATGTTTGGAAGTCTCAAATCTGCGTTTGGGGGACATTTTGATTTGATAATGTTTATGCTTCGTTTCTCAACACTATGCAACCGCTTTAATTTGGATTCTGGCCATCCAAGTCCAATTGATCCACAGTACGTGAAAAGGGGCATGATCATAGCATTGTAGATTACTATGGCTGTTGACGTATCAATGGAACTGCGAATGCGCCTGAGAAGGTTGACCCTTCCTGCTGCCTTTTTGCATGTTTTATCAAGATGAGTATCAAGCGTCAATGAAGGGTCTAATGTTACTCCGAGATATTTATATTGCGTTGTACAATTGATAGTGGTCTCACCGACTTTGATGTTAAGCTGTCTCTCTTTGAATTTATTTAATCTCTTTGCTGTGCCAAAAAGCATAGCTTCGGTTTTCCCTTTCTTCAGATTTATGATTAGCTCGTTCTTGCGAAACCAGGTGGCCAGGCTGTTAACATCTTGATTAAGATGACTTTCGATGATGTTCATTTCGCTGCTTGACGTAAAAATAACAGTGTCATCTGCATATGTCACAATTTTTGTATGCTCCAATGATCTATGTGCATCGTTAAAGTGAATAAGAAACAGGAGAGGACCAATGATGGATCCTTGCGGAACACCTGTGTACACTGGGCATGAATTGGAAAATGTTTCGTTGTACTGAACAACTTGCTTGCGATTAAATAAATAGTCTGTGAGCCAATTTAGTTCATTATCTGTTATTCCGTAGGCTTGAAGCTTGGAGAGAAGGACAGAATGACTAATAGTGTCAAAGGCTTTAGACAGATCAATGAATAATGCACCAGTTAGCCGCCCCTTGTCTGCTTCCCTTCTAATATGGTCTAGGAAATATATTACTGCTTGCTCTGTCGATCTTTTAGCTCTAAATCCAAACTGATAATTAAAAAGAAGGCCATTTCTTCCAAGATGGTTCATAAGCTGCTTGTGAAACAGTTTTTCGAGAATCTTTGATAAAGTTGGGAGAATTGATATCGGTCGATAGTTATCTACTTGAGAACGGGGGCCAGACTTATAGACTGGCACTACTTTTGCTTCCTTCCAATCTGTAGGTACCACTCCCGTTTTAAATGATAAATTGATCACGTGTGTGAGAGGCTTCGCTAAGATAGAGGCTGCATCCTTCAGTAGTCCTGGAGGGAGGTTGTCAAGTCCAGTTGCCTTTTTGGGTTTGAGGTTGTTTAGTTCTTTATATACATCAGCATCGCTAACTTCAATGAGAGTGAACTTCTCTGAACATGGAGGAACAAGGTTGTTTTCACTTGGTTTCATCCAAGTAAAGTCCCGCAATAGGAAAGATTTAGACTTCAGTAAATTTGCTACATTTGAAAAGTAACTGCATAGGGTGTTTGCTATGGTTCCGTTGTCAGATGTTTTCGATCCATTTATGTCAAAAACCGAGCCAGCAGATGGAGCAGTTTTCTTGGTCGGATAAAGTTTCTTGACGGCGCCCCAAAATTTGCTTGGCGAGTCTGCATTTTCTTTCAGAAGGTCTTTATGGAATCTATTTTTGCATTTTTTCACGAGACTAGTAACACGATTCCGTTGATTTTTATAGGAAGACCAATCAATTTCTTGGTTTGACCGACGAGCCTTACGTAATAGTTTGTCTCTAATATTCATCTGTTTTTTCACTTCGGGTGTAAGCCATGGACTTAGTTTTCCTTTCACTTTCTTTGCAGTCAAGGGTGCATGTTTGTTAAAATAGAAAATGAGAATCTGTTTCAGATAATGCCATGCTTGATTAGCACAGGTTGCGCTAAACACGTCCTCAAAATTGGCAGTTTTTAGGTCATCACAAAAGAGTTTTGGGCTGTAGTTGGTGTAATTGCGACACGTTATTGTTTTTGATTGGAATTTCACATTGTGGATTTTGCGCGAACACCCAATCAATTCATGGTCACTCAAACCAGCAGGGATTACTTTGACTGAACTGATGTTTTGTGTTTCATTGCTGCAAATGACATCAATCAGTGTTTTCGATTCTTTAGTTATTCTCGTGGGGCTACTGATCAATTGTTTCAAGTTGAACGACGAAAGTATTGATTTTAGTTCTTTGTGATCTGAATTCTCCAGGTAGTTGCAATTTATATCACCTGTCAAAATGCACTCCTTTTCTTCGGAAACGACCGTTGATATCATGGATTCAAAAGTGTCTCATCTTGTAGCCTTATTCCCCGGAGGGTACATATCATGTTGAGGGTATGGGTATTTGCTGCCCATATGGGTGGGTTTTTGGGCCAAAATTCTCTAAACAAGGGTCCCTTTTTCGGCAGAATTTCCATAAACATGGGTGGATTATCCAGAAATTGGCAAATGATAGCCACAAATGGGTCGTTTTTCACCAAAATTCATCATGAAAGTGGGTATGACAGCAAGTTTGAGTAATTAGAAGAGGGTACCTATCTGAAAACCGGGGCAGACCCCCATCCATCTGCAAGTTAGGTACCCCCCATGGGCCTTATGCAATGGTGAGAATCTCCAGCAGGATGCTCCCATGATGCTCCAGCCAAGGTTTTTTGTTTCCTACCAGTGTTATATCTGGCTTCAAACCAGACTCAAATAAAACAAAATTTTGGCAGCCTTCTTTTAATGCCAACTAAAACCACAGTTAAGGCCGGTTTACACGATCATATTTGCATGAAATTTGCTTCATATTTCTTATGTGATCACAGAATGTGATCCTGTAAATGGGCATCACAAGTTGCTTGAAGTTATGTGAAGCAATTAAAAGTAATCCCCTTTAATTTGCCATCACAGATTTTCAACTTGAAGGCTGGTCAAATGGAAAATATGTGATGGCCAATTAAAGGGGATTGATTTTAATTGCTTTACATAACTTCAAGCAACTTGTGATGCCTGTTTACATGATCACATTCTGTGATCACATCAAAAATGTGAAGCAAATTTTATGTGAATATGATCATGTAAACCAGCCTTTAAGCCAGAATCCCTAAATTCCCTCTCACTTTTACTTTATTATATATTATCAAATTCTTATTATCAAATTATATGATCAAATTATCATTATTTTTATTATTACTATAAATACAAGCACTGTCCGATATATAGCATAAAATGTTCTGCTTAAAAAATGGTTTTGATTAAAATCTTCCTCAGTATATATCTATTCTATCATTATTAATTATTAATTATTATTATTATTATTATTATTATTATTATTATTATTATTATTATTATTATTATTATTATTATTATTATTATTATTATTATTATTATTATTATTATTATTATTATTATTATTATTATTATTATTATTATTATTATTATTATTATTATTATTATTATTATTATTATTATTAAATAATTAAAACTGAACCACCATCAAAATAAACAGAAAAAGATTAATAAAAACAAGACTGTTTAAAATCACATACGTTTCGATATTCAAATCTTCATCAGTTCATTGAAGATTTTGACTTGACTGATGAAGATTTGAATATCGAAACGTATGTGATTTTAAACAGTCTTGTTTTTATTATTATTATTATAATTATTATTATTATTACTGAAAAATGAACCACCATCAAAGATAACAGAGTATGACAAATAAAACCAAGGCTGTTAAAAACAAAGGTGTCAATCTTAAAATCTTTGTCAGTGCTTTCATTTCCAAGACAGCCAGGTATTCAGTAAACGTTACTGACTAGAAATTACATTACATAAAATCACAATGAAAAAGTCCCTTAAGATTTAAATTACACTACCAAACAAAAACATCCAGACCACCTTTAAGGTGAAATTTTGGAGGTGTTAATCCATATTGACCCTAGGGTTGAATTGCTATTGATGCATGCTTGTCACACTGTACCACCCATATGAAAAAGCTCAGCTTGCAAAAAGCTTGGAAATTTGAAAGGAGCATGATTTGGCTTGAAGGAGCTATGAGTATGTTAACACAATTTTGGCCAATTTTCATGTATGATTATAGCTTGATCAAGCTTGATAATAATCACATGCTTACCTAAGTCATTCTCGAACATACTACAATTAAGGGTGATTGAGTTTCCCTGCCAGCTCAAAATATTAATGCCGCAAGCTAGCGCAAGCAGTGCAAAATTCTTACTCAAATCAAGCTCTCACACATACCCAAATCATACTCAAAACAAATAAGTTTCAAACTTGAAGCATGCTCCAAACCTACTAATTATTTTGCTAAGGGTAGCTGAGTCAAAAAAGTTTACACGTTTGGCAAGGTGTGATATAAAAGTATGTGGCTGATAATCAAAACTGAAATTTTAAACTTATCGGTCAAAGGCAAAATTTTGTTTGGTAAAACAACTCATTATTTAAACCCAGAAATTTGGAAAATGCTGGTGTAGGTGGTGAAGGGCATATTGGAAACTAGAATTCCACGTTCCATCCTTGTCCAATTGATTCATTTGCTATTGAAATTAAATTCTATTTCAGAAACTAACTGTACAAACCTCAAAACCTCATAAATCATGGACCAGAATGGAACATGGAATTCTTGATTCCCATACAAATCTCTTCCAAGTATTTTCTAATTGTTGGGTCTTAAAGATTGTGATTTTACAAAACCAAATTTTTTATCTAAGCTGGCCTTTGACTGAAAACTTACCACATAAGTTTTTAATATTAGTTGCATGCTTTTTATCCCATAGCCCACCAAATGCGTAAACTTGCTTTTGAGTCAACCAGTGCTTGGCGCGATTTTTCATCCCCCGGGGATGCAATGTTATGGCTCGCCTTTTCATACTAGAGGGTGAAAATACAAATGTAAGAAGCAAATTCATTTTAACAAAGTGGATTGAAACTCAACCGTGGGTTTGAAAAACTGTCGTGTAATCAGGCCTTTAACGGATGGGCTTCGTTTAGTGGTTTGCTAATTGGATGGGCCATATAATCAGTCTGGTCTCTGCTTGACAAGCACCATCATTGCGTCAAAGAGCAGAGGGCAACAAGACATCGTCATAAGTCTACTTGCATATATCTTTGGCAGGTTTTAATGAATATTGCTATCGAACGACGAATTCGAAGCGATTGAACATTTCGCAAACTATTGACGTTCGAGTTCAACTTTCACACTTTCTTTGTCCCGTCCACACGCACATATCCGGATCTTTTTGAAACGCCTCTTTTTTAATCATTTTGGATTCGCATCCACACAGCGTTCTCAATAACCTAAATGAATCTTTTCGAAAACGTTCTCCAGACTGGATCTTTTGAAAACGCCGTTTTCATGTTGTTGGTTGGACGGGTGAAAGCAGAGCTTTTCGAAAACACTGGCGTGAGTGAGTGTCCATGGGGTCAAAAAATTAACCACTCCTCCTCGCAACCTCGCATTTAAGAATCCTCACAAATACGCAGTTCTCCAATTGTCTCCTCCTCCCATAACAAAAATTACTACATTCAAATCGAAAACTTTCGGACGGAAAGGTTTCGGAAAAACAACTCCGGATAAAAAAATTCGGAGGCGCCTTTCAGGAATTTTGGACAAAAAACTTTCGGACAAACACAACATCAACAAACAAGCATGATACCAAAATTTATGGTAAAGCTAACTGTGATTCTATTACACAGTGGCGTCATCGGAGCATAGATTTGGGGGGGGGGCAAAGGTCAGAATTTTTTCGACAAAGAGACATTTATCCGACAAAGTTTAATCGGGAATATAACGGACTGCAAAGGCCAAATATCTCTGAACTGCCGTCACTTCGAAGTGCCATAACAGCAAAGAATCTATCAAAGTACAGAGCAACCCGTTTTTGGACGAGATTCGTGTTGGGAGTGATGCTAAAGCGAGATGGAAGTGGAGAAAGTAAGACCGGGGGTCCGCGGAAAAATCTTTCATGACTTTACCTGTAGATTGTTGGAAAACGCCATTTTTAGTGAATAATTGTAACTAGGTCTTCTTGGGAAATTAGAAGATGGTATGCTTCAAAAGTACTTAGAATCAGGTCGTTTTTAAATTTTGGATTCAAGAAATTTGCTTACAATTTCCTTTAGCATACATAAGTTTAAATCTGCGTTTCCATAAGCATGCTTTCACCGAAACTAAAACTAACTCTATCCTAGCAATCATTTGTATTTCATTTCATTTGTATTTCATTTCATTTCATTTCAAATTTTTAAGGAGGGTAGCCCTTCATCAATAACAATGATGATTTACAAGGGGCCCTCCACTCTAAAACTTACAAATTAAGATATAATTGGAAAAAAGACTAAATTAACTTACTTACAATTTCATGAAATACTAATAAAAAACACCATGATCTAGAATAAATATTAACAATAAAGAGAAATCCAAATACATATATACGCCTATTGATCGTCAAGTTTTTTGAATTTGTAAACAGCGGATGCTTTCTTACGCTCAGCTGAGAGGCCATTCCAATATTTAGCACTTCTAAAAGAGAAGCTTTTCTGTCCATTCGTTGACTTTTTTTTGGTATCCTTAGATCAGTTGCTGAATTCCTAAGGTTCCGTGAGGCTAGCTGGGATGTCTTTGTGAATAGATTGGACATGTATTGTGGAGGAAGACCATGAAGGGATTTGAAGACCATGATATTAGACTCACTACTGATTAGCTCATCAATGGTCTTCCAGCCAAGTCTTTTTACAAGTGGCAGGCCCGGTTTATCAAAGCGACTGCCAGTTACAATACGTGCAGCCCGGTTTTGTAATTTTTGCAACTGGCTAATCTCAGTCAGACCGCAACAGCCCCAAACAGAACAACAATAGGGAAAGTGTGGCTCAACAATTCCTGTGTACATAGTTCTCAGAGTCTTTTCTGGCAGAAATGATTTTGCATGCTTCAAAAAGCCAAGCTCTTGAGACCTTTGAGGAAACTGTCTTGATGTTTTCCTTCCAATCCTACTTGTTGTCAATCTGCACCCCAAAATATTTTTTATTTTTTTTACAACATCAAGCTCATCATTCCGAATTTTTAACTTCAAAGACTCTCCTTAAGATTTTAGAGTTTTATGCTTCGGTTTAGTGGAAATGAGCATGGCATGTGATTTCATTACATTAAGAGAGAGTTTATTACCTTTGAGCCATCTTTCAACTTGTGCAAGGTCACTGTTGATGGCCTCATTCAGCTGAGCGATATCAAAGGATTGATGGCAGATACTCGTGTCATCAGCGCACATGGACACTCTTGATCCCTGGATTGATCGTTGGAGGTCATTAATATAAATGAGGAAAAGAAGGGGACCAAGACACGAGCCCTGCGGTACACCAAGATTTATTTCCTCAACTGATGAGTCAATGCTATTCACCCTACAAAAATTGTTTTCTATTGGTAAGGTAAGATTTGAACCATTCTAACTGCCGCTCCTGAATACCATAATACTCTAGTTTTGTACAGAGTATGCCATGATCAACTGTGTGTCAAATGCCTTTTTAGGTCAATAAATACGAGTCCCACAAGTTTTCCCAGATCCAGCCCATTTGAACCAGCCATCAGTGCTTTTAAGCAAGCAAGTTACAGTAGAATGAAGGCGCAAAAAGCCTGACTGTTCTGAAGAAAAGTACCCATTATCATTCATGTGCTGGTACAATTGGTTGGCCACAAGTTTTTTAAAGAGCTTTGAGATGACTGGTAAAACTGAAATAGAGCGATAATTTGACTTTTCTGCCTTGTCTCCCTCCTTGAAGATTGGTGTAACTCTGGCCAATTTCCATGAGTGTGGAAATTGGGTTGTTTCAAGTGACGTATTGAACAAACATGCCAATGAGTTCTCACTAAAAGGCAAAGCTAGTTTCAGGAAATAACAGGAGATACTTTCACTCCCAAAGCTCTTTGAAGTTTTGGTCTTGGCAATCATATCCCTGATTTGCTGCACTCCAATGGTCTGAAACTGAAACTGGACACTGTTACCCCTTTCAGTGAAGTCCCCAGACAGAATTGGGTTAGAGGTGGCATCAATTTTACCAGCTAATTTCTCATCAATTGTACAGCAGTCAGGCGCGCTACTAGGATATTTCAAGGGCAGGGGTTTCGTGGTAGAAATTGGGCATAAGATGTAGGCTTTCCAATGGAGACATTCAGGGCAGTCGCATGATATGTGTACATTTTCCTATGTTTTCAAGGGAGTCAAACAATAATCGAGGGGTAAACTACTATCTGCCAATGGGCTAGTTTTCCGAAGATAATGATAACAGAATCAACTTTAAGTGAACAAATTCAGTCAACAGCTAACGTAGAAAGACATCTGTCTGGTTTAAGTCTGTACTGACATTGACTGTTCAAACAAAACGTTCAACAATCTAATCGACTGGCCTGATGAGAAGAGGGCAAAATTACCTTCTTGCCAAAAAGGGCAGGGGTTGTAACCCCCCACAACCCCTCCCTTAGATGCGCCCCTGAGAAGAAACTATCATTGCGCTCGAAATGTCTTTTTTATTAACAGTTGCATTCCCAGAATCCTTAATACAATCAATGTTGCAGGATTTGGATATCTTGTTCAGGACTTCATTGATTGTTTTCCAAGATTCTTTCATATTCCCTTGACACTCAGAGATTCTTATAGAAAAATATTGCTTTTTAAGTTTGATATTGACGGAATTGACCTTATTTCGAGCCTGTCTGTAAGAGTCCATCCGCAAGTCTCAAGGATAACCACTTCTAGAAACTTCTGGTCAACCATCCCTAAAATGAAGCACGATTCATGAATAAAAAGCATCTAAGTCAAAGCAAGCATACCAACTGTTAATGTATCGTCCTTTAGTCAACAAAATTTGTGTAATAATATCTGAAAGTTCGCTAAAAAGTTCCAGGAGTTGTTGACCAAAAAATATTTGGTCCGAAATCTATTCCTTCGAATTTTTTGCACATTGTACCTCCTTTTTCAAAGATAAATTGCACCTTTTGCCAGAAAAACCACTTTTTAGTGGGAAAAATAATTTTCGCAGAAAAATCGGTCCTTTTTGGAACAACAGACGTAGTTGTTTCACCGAAAAACCTACTTTTTCGGTAAAAAGTCGTGGCTCTTGACCGAAAAAGTGGCGCTTTCAGTTGTATTTCACTTGCAATAGATGAGCCACATTAAATTTAAGAATCGATTACTCAAATTTCAGTTTTTCCGACAAGAATGGAAAATTTCCGAAATTTCCGACAAAATTTTCGCAGGGGGGCCATGGCCTCCCTGTTCATTTTCATTTCATTCGTAATTCCTTATACAGGGTAAAAGCTTCAATAAATATATAATTGCTGCTTTACAGCTTGCCCTGTCAGCTAAACAAAAAGAACGTTAATGTTAAAAAATTCCTATTTACAATTTTATGTCGCAGCTAACGTAAAAAAAGTAAAAAGATACAGAATCAGTTTTGCATGACAGCTTTCTTAAAAGCAGAAAAGCTGCTTGTCGTTTTGGCTTCGGATCCTAATTTGTTCCAAAGTTTTGCTCCCTTGAATGAAAAGCTCTTTTGTCCAAAGGATGTTTTCAACAATGGAAGGTTCAAATTCAGTTTGGAATTGCGTAATTCCCTGACGCATTATCAGAGACCCAAAACAGACCTTGCAGATATTCAGGTACATCATTGCGCAATGACTTGCGAACAATCTTTGTTGTTTCAAACTCAATCATTCGTTGAATATTTAGCCAGCCAAGTTGTTTAGTTAGTGGTAATAAGGAGGCGTCAGGGCACATTGTAAAGGCACATTAACAGGGCACATTGTAATGTGCCCTGTTCCTGACACATGCCAATGTTACAGGGCACATTGTAATGTGCCTGACATGTGCCCTGTAAAGGCCAGGGCACATTAACAGGGCACATTGTAAAGCAGTTTTTTTTCCGTATGAACTGAATGTTTTTACCCTGTATAAATAATTTAGAATGAAATGAAATGAAATGTCATAGGGACTATTTGTGACTGTCCTGACTGCTCTATTTTGCAGCTTTTGCGATTTTTGAAGAGCCGTAATACCACAGTTACCCCGGACAGGTAAATAATACCTGAAGTAGGGCTCTACAAGACTCTTACACATCCTTTGAATGGTGAACAATGGGAGGTATTTTTTTAGTATTTTAGCATTCTTAAGCCTCGAGAAATTTTTTTGGTAATAACGCTTAAATGCTCATCCCATAGCAGGTACTGATCAATCTGAACACCCAAATATTTAGTGTGTTTAGCCATAAAGATAGGCTCCTCTCCTATTTTCAGGGCTGGCTCTAGGTTTGCAGACATGCCGATCTTTTTGAGCCTATTTCGACTACCGATTAAGCATGCTCTGTGTTTTTGCTGACAGAGCAGAAACTGCGTAAAATGACGTTTTAAAGAATCTGAGATAAGGAATTGTTTGGATAGATAAGCTTTTTGAAGCGATAAATCAAGATTTTAAGGCTCAAGGAACAAAATATCAAGTGTTGCGGAAGTTTGGGATCTGTTGCAGGGAGCTAGGGGGACTCAAAGTTACGAGCTTTCGCGCATGCGTGCGCAGTTTCTGCTCTGTCATTTTTGCTACATGACTTATTACTCTCCAACAAGTTCTTAAGGTGATCCAAGTCTTCATTGACTGAATCCTTAACATTTGTAACCGAGTCCGACGAGTAGGAGATGCTGGTGTCGTCTGCATAGATACTAACTTCTCCAAACATAAGTGAGAGGGGAAGATCATTAATATATATCAGAAGAAAATAAAGGCCCAAGGCAAGAACCTTGAGGAACCCCGTATTTAATTGATTCCATGCTGGAAACGTGCCCATTAACCTTGCAACACTGCTTACGATTTTGCAAGTAAGATTTGAACCAATTAAACTCTTTCCCCGCAACTCCATAAACACCTAGTTTTCTTATCACTATTTGGTGATCAACAGTGTCAAAAGCCTTCTTTAAGTCTATGAAGGTGACAGAAGTATATTGTCTCTTCTCGATGTTCAGATACCAATCATTTTTACATCTTAACAAACAGGTTAGCACGGAATGAAATTTCCGAAATCCTGATTGTTTTAAAAACAGTTTTTGTGCGATTTGGTCAACTTTTATGAAATTATTTACAGAATTCATTTCTTTATTCGTAACTAGCATGCTCGAATTAGGTCATGTACCAATTTTGAGACAATTCTTTGCAATTTGATTCTTTGGTCATTACTATCACTTTATGTGCAATTTGGACAATGTTGGTGACAGTATTTTCGAAATTCATCCTCATATTCGCAATCAGCATGTTTGAAATAGGCTTTATACCAATTTTGAAACAATTCTATGAAATTCAAATTTTTAGTCGTTTGTGACACTTTTCGCGCTGTTTGAACCAATTTGGAGACAAAATTTTAAACAATCATGCTCATATTCGTAATCAGCATGTTTGAAATAGGCTCTGAACCAACTTTGAGGCAATTCCATGTAACACAAATTTTTGATCATTTGTGCCACTTTTTGTGCCATTTGGACCAATTTGGAGACAAAATTTTAAAATATCATGCTCATATTCGTAATCAGCATGTTTGAAATAGGCTCTGTACCAACTTTGAGACAATTCTAAGAATTTTCAATTTTTCGCAAAGTTTTTTGGTGGGTCTTCAAGTGGACCACAAAGACGGAAAGGGTTAAAGTCTCCTCCCAACCTTGCTCCACGTATTCGCCACTATCAAGATTATAAGCCATCCCCTTTTAAGAGTATCCATCTCGATTAAGATGACGTCCCACCCCTGCTTCGCGTATCCACCACTATTAACATAATAACCTCCCCTTTATCTAACCTCCACTATTAACATCCCCTTTTAAGCGTAGAAACAAGGAGTGAAACTAATCTTTGAGCCAAATTCAATAAACTGTTTTGTCATCGCTCTACCTGTTAGAATACCAGCAACTTATTTTGTATCTAACTCTCGTATTCGAACAATGATGCAGTGCAGTGCAGCAGTCAATGAGAGACAACACAGCCATGCAGCAGTGCAGCAAACAACAAACAAAGGTAGTATACAATTACAGATTTTAAGATTGTAAACTTATCATTGTTCAGTTACCTAACTGCCTGGGCTTCCTGTACTCTGCATAACAGTGGCGACGAGTTGATAAAATGATTGATAAAGACGTCAGACGACGAAGGAGCTGCCAATCTCGTTCCCAGAGTGAGTTCGTTGCTCTACCTCTACTCTGGGATTCTGGGATACAAGAGGCCGTTCGGCAATCTAATTGGCTGTTCGCCATTTTCTGCAATAACTCCGTTTTGCGTTGGGTAAACGGCCACGGCATGTCAAAATTCAGTGTAAAACGATGTTCTTTACGTATTTAGACCATCATTTACAATTTATTTGCGAAATTCGAAGAATAACACGCCATTGCATTTTCGAAGCTGTGGTGAAAGTTTCTCGAATTTACAACTTGGGCCAAATTTCGCTCCTAACAAATCGAGCTTATTTTCATTAAACATACTTACCAACCCCAGATTATTAGTGAAATACGTTCAAACGGTTGAAATAGGGTCCTCGAAGTGTTTGTTTTTAGTTTCTCAATTTGTTTTCACCAGAATTAGTGCTAGAGCAACGGCCATTTTCCGCAGCTTAGCGTTGCCTAGCCAACGGTGAAATCCATAATAGCTTCCAAATGCACCCAGATTCTGGGCGCATTTCATCGAAGTGTACAAGGGTGTTCATTCGGCTTCGTGATCAGCGTATGACGTAAGAACACCCTGGGAACGAGGTTGAGGAGCTGCCCCACAGAAACAGGCACAGCCTGTACAGATTGTCATGGCGCAATCAATTCAATTCGATTTTATAAGCATAACTTGCTACACTTTTTCAAAAAGCGTCATTACTAACAGTAATATTAACAGCAAAAAATATATAACATACAACTAAACGACGATACTACATAGCATGAACGAAAAAGAAATAAACTAAAAATACACTGCAAATTCAGCGAAAACAACTTCAAAACTTCATCAAAACACAACTCTCGTACAAAATCGATGAATGAAAATCAATGTGTGTCCGTCAAGTTCCGCTTTTGATCCTTTTGTTTTCTTGTCTCGTTCTGCGACGGGGGTAATGTTTATATTATGAACAATGGCTATGAATATTATCATTACAAATAAAAATAAATGGGGTCCAGTTTTTAGTCTTTCTCACATACGCCCCTCGTTCGAAAAATGTTCTCCTGAACATTTGGCTACGGCTATGCGAATCTGATTTCCACTAACGAAGTCATTCTCAACAATCCTTGCTGGAGATGGCCAATCTCTCAATGAAAACTTTACTACACGACTTCCTCTTAATGACTGTTCAAACAGAAGAGAATAGTACAATTAGTAACTTCTTGAATCAGTGTATCTGATAAAAATATCAACGACTGCGCGTTGCTTCGGAAACTTGATCATCTCGACGAGTATATAAAGCAAATGTTAAATCAGCATAGATGAAAATGTATTTGAGTCTTGTGGCTAAGCTAACATGTAACTGTGACATGACGAGGGTAGATTTGATTCTGCATAACCGGTGAATAGTACCATGGGCAAAATGCTGGTATGTTGAACATTGGAAAGTTTGACATGACTTGCAATGGTTGAACGCTAGCATGTTGAATGTTCGATGGAGATCCAAACCGGTCATAGTTCAGCATAATTGGTGGGTTGCGAATGCGCAATGGTCTTCGGTGTTGATTATCTGCTAATGCATCCGATGATTCTGACGATACTGAAATTGATGGACTAAATGTTGGAGCTAAAGGTGATAATCCCGACTGTGGTGGCGAATGCTCCTCAATGTTCCGTGGCGGACTGGCTTGGTCTGCTTCAGGTTCTTCACCAGCCGTTTCATTCAGTTGGGTAACTTCTTGATTATCTTCATTTGATGAGCTGTTGTCTGTAACAATTGGTTCGGGCTGAAAAGCGGGCAAGAACATTGGAAATTCTTCCGAATCAGCGTCACTTTCATCTGTAGCACGTTCTGTCACTCTCAGTTCTTTTGGCTTGGGTGTACGGACGTACGGTTTGCGCTTTGGTAATTCTTTCTCAGGATCTGTATCAACTAGCATGTTACAAGGCAAGAGTAAGTTCCGATGTAGTGTGCGCTCTCGTCCCGTTCCAATCTCTGGTTTCACGACATAGACTGGACCATCTTCCTTCCGACTAACAACTACATGTACTTTGTCTTCCCAATACGAACGAAGTTTGTGGGGCGCCTGCCTTGGTGTTAAGTTTCTTACAAGAACACGATCACCAACTTCAAGGGAAACATGATGCATCCTGTTGTCGTAATGAACCTTTCCCGATAACCGTGATTTTGCTGAATTTTGCGATGCAATACGATGTGCTTGGCTCATTTCTGAGTACCATTTGCTGACAGATGGTGTCACTTTAGGCAGGTTGTCCGTAGCTTCAGGAAACATAGCATCAATAGGCAACTTAGGCTTTCTTCCAAACATCAGAAAGAACGGTGAATATCCAGTTGCGGAATTTCGAGTGCTATTATACGCATGTGTCATCTTGTTGAGAGCATCCTTCCAATTTGATTTTTCCTTGTCAGATAATGTTCTAAGCATACCAATTATCGTTTTGTTGAAGCGTTCTGTTTGACCGTTCCCCTGTGGATGGTAAGGTGTAGTACGCAGTCGCTTGATACCCATTAATTTCTCTAATTGATGGAACAGCTTGTTCTCAAATTCTTTCCCTTGATCATGCAATATCTTGTCGGAAAAGCCAAAACGTAGAAAGAAATCGTTGAATAGCTTATCGGCTGCGGTCTTTGCTTCCTTGTTTCTTGTTGGATAGGCTTGCGCAAAACGGGTGAAATTATCAACAATGACTAGAATATACTCGTAACCACCAACACTGCGCTCCAGGTGCA
Organism: Aurelia sp. 4 Dawson et al 2005; assembly: GCA_964019985.1. Classification (NCBI taxonomy): domain Eukaryota; kingdom Metazoa; phylum Cnidaria; class Scyphozoa; order Semaeostomeae; family Ulmaridae; genus Aurelia; species Aurelia sp. 4 Dawson et al 2005. Next base: position 13,670,958 of record OZ026502.1, read on the forward strand.
AGAAATCGATTGAGATTAACTCTAGTGGCATGGTTGATACGATATTCTGAAGTGGTGCTCTCGTATGTTTATTTGGAGCTCTGTCTTTCAAACACGGGCATACTTTGGTGACGTATTCAGTGATCTGGGTATGCATGCGTGGCCAGTAGAATCTCTCTCTTGTCACGTCAAAAACTCGATCAGCTCCCAAATGGCCCATGTTGTTGTGCAGTTCTTTCAAGACTAAAGGACGATACTTTGCTGGTAATACAAGCTGGTCCAAATCTACTGAGCGATGTCTCAATATTCCAGCTTTGGTGAGATGCAATCGGTCCCATTCGCGAAGCAAGATTTTAACATCTGGCGATTCCATTCTGATTTCATCAGCTGATGGCTTTTGATTCTGTTGTTTGAATTTGAGCACACGTGATATAACTGGATCTTGCAACTGTGCATCCATTATTTCGTTATCACTAAAAGAAGTAGCATCCTCACAGCTTGCAACATGACTCTTTGGATTACTGTTTGCATTCACAGCAGCGATCCAGGTGGAATTTCCTGACTTTCCTACTTTTATGCCATTGATAATCGCGTCGATTGTATCGGTTGAGGTTTCTTTTGAACAGAGTTCTTGGTAATGAAGAGGTAACCTGGAAAGGGCATCTGCATCACCATTGCTTGTACCCGGTCTATATCTGATCTTGAAATTAAAGTCTGCTAGCTCAGCAATCCACCTATGTCCAGTAGCATTAAGCTTTGCAGTACTTAGGACATAAGTAAGCGGGTTGTTGTCAGTATAAACAACAAAATTAGGTGCGTAGAACAAGTAATCACGAAAATGATCACATACAGACCACTTCAATGCGAGAAACTCGAGCTTACCAGCATGCATATGATAACTTCTTTCAGCCTGTGTCAAAGATCGTGATCCATATCCGATTACTCTCAGGACACCATCCTCATCTTCTTGGTACAAAACTGCACCAAGTCCATCTTTGCTTGCATCTGTGTGCAGAATAAACTGACGTGTGAAATCAGGATATGCTAGGATTGGTGGTGAGGTCAGGGCTTGGATCAACAACTCAAGAGAAGCCTGATGGGTGTCCTTCCATTGAATCTGGGTGTTGGATGGCAACTGACCTCCTCTGGCGTTGTTTGGTGCTCGTTTTCTTTGGTTACCAGGTGGTTTCTCAGTACCATCTGTTCGCAGCAAGTCTGTCAATGGCTTAGCAACCTTGGCAAATCCAGGGATATACTTTCGATAATAACCTACAAGTCCCAGGAGCTTACGAAGTTCACCAATGGTTCTGGGTGGTTTGTCTTGAAGCGATGTTATTGCTTCAATATTGCTGAGGTTTGGCTTGTAGCCATTTTTGGAGACGACATGTCCAAGATAACAAACCTCCTGCTGAAAAAACTTGCACTTACTGGCTTTCAATTTCACGCCACGACTGCTAAGACGATTCAGGACCAGTTGTAGATGTTCCACATGTTCTTCAAAGCTTTTACTGAAGACAATGACATCGTCTAAGTATGGAACACATATCTCATCACGAAGTCCACTCAAACAGTCCTCCATAAAACGCTGAAATACGGATGGGGCATTAGTTAAACCAAAAGGGATTCGTTCCCATTCGTACAAACCCCATGGTGTTATGAATGCAGTTTTGTGACGACTTTCTTTCTCGACATAACCTTGATGATATGCCTTATTCATATCAAGCAATGTGAACCAGGTGTTACCTCCTAAATTTTCGACTGTCTGTTGAATCCTAGGCAATGGATGTCTATCAGGTATTGTTTTTCGATTTAGCTGACGGTAATCAATGCAAAGTCTAAGGGTACCATCCTTTTTTCTGACGCAAACAACTGGCGATGAATATGGTGACTGTGACTTACGAACAAAACCTCGATTCAGTAGATCCTCAATGTAACCTTTTACTTCATTAAAAAGTGGTTTAGGCACATTTATGTATGACTTCTGAACAGGAATGTTGTCAGTCAAGTTTATCTCTAACTGTAAATCCGGGATGTTCCCTACATCATATTCATTGGCTGAGAAAACATTTGATTCCTTTTTGAGCATATCCAAAACAACTTTCTGCTGGTCTACTGTAAGGGTGTCAAGATTAACCGATTTTAGAATGTCATTGTTGCTTGACACATTCCCAGAAACTGAGGAAACATTAGCTGACTTACCACTGCCTAGATTTCTTTGTGTTACCTCCAATTCAGTTACAGAACGAACTCGTTCCAGGCGGCCTATCTCTAAACGTCCCTGCAATTTAACATCATGATTAGTGTGGTTGGTAACATGAATAGATACCCGGTTTTCATTCTTTTTGAGCAAAATCAGTTCTTGAAAAATGTCAAGTCCACTGGGCCATGTTTCAATGTCATTTGGCTCAAAGAAAAACAAAGTTGCTTTTGACACTGGCTCCACATTAACACGACAGGTAACCTTTGATGAAGAATTCTTTCCAATGATCAATGGATTTTTGGATGTTTTTACAGTCAAAGGGGACTCGTTTCTGGTTTCTTTTACAATGTCAACAAAAGCAATGACATCTTCATCACTGACTTTGCTTAATGACGTTTTCAAACATGCCATGAAATCAAGTGAATTATCAGAATGACTGTTAATTATCTCCTCCAAAACATTGTACCCAATGATCACGTTGTCGATATCGGTATTTGTGACTAACATGGGCACTTTGAGGCCATTACTTGCCCCTTCTTGTAAACTAAATGATAACACGACATATCCACTGTATGGTAAAGTGGAACCATTTGCTGTTTTAAGATCAAGGGCTGTGTCACTGCCTAAAAGTTCTGACACATCATGAATTTCTTCTTCTGGGAAATGCTCAGTCAAAATTGATTTTGAAATGATTGAAACCTGTGCTCCTGTGTCCAACAGTGCCTGCATTTTAGTACCTTGAAGTGAGCATGTAATGAGACACTTATCACCAATAAGTTTCACAATTTTTTGATAGTTTTTATCACTTAAATGTGATGGTTGCAAAAGACTGTCATGAGAGTCACCAATTTGGATTCTAACTGTGTTTACTTGTTTTTGCTCCGAAGCAATGACACAACAAAGTGGCTCATGCTTTTGCCAGTCCCTTTTCTGGCATATTTTGCTACAATAAAATACAGTTTTACACTGGTTGCATGTTCCAAAAGGCATGTCCACAGTTTCTTCTTTCAAACAAAAATGACACTGATGGGGCGTTTTAACAGATTCAGCTATGGGTTGCCCCTGGGTTGCCATAGCCCTCTCCCGTTTTTTGGAGTATTTCTTTTCCTACAACCATATGCAAAATGACTCGAATCACCACAAATAAAGCAATGTGTACACTCTTCAGGCTTATTTTGGGCTACGCAAGACTCACAACCTCTTGGCGGGCGCTTGGGGGGTCGTGGCTTAACTTCAGACTCTTTGGTGGGTTTAGCCTTAAATTCTTCAAATGATGCCTTCAATTCTGATAACCCTGCTTGAACAGCACTTAAGGTGGCTTCCAATGACTTTTGACTTTCAGGGGGTTTCTTTTTGTCGGTGCGCTGAATGCAGGGCTCTTGGGCTGGTGCAACTTGGGTGATATTTTCCACTCGACCAATGGTATACTTCTGGCCCTTCTTCCCCAATTTGGCCTCCCTTTCTTGCTCTTCAGAAAAAATCACGTTCATTTCTGCAATCAATTCATCATCAGGGATGGCTTGGTTTTGCAAAAAAGGCCTTAATTTTGAACGCACGGATTCATCCCTCAGTCCAGTTTCAATTGAATGAAGGAACAGATTTTGAATAAGACTTTGGTCGTATTTGATCTTGGAATCAGCTTCTTTACACGTAAAAATCACCCTTTGGCGCAACTCAAGAGCTCTGAAAAGAAACGCTTGGGCATCTTCATTGGGCGCTTGCGTCAAAGTTGAGAGGGCCTTGTACAATTCAGTGGAAGATTTCTCTCTATAATGTGAGCGAAGAATTTTACGCAATTTTGAGAGGGGCAAATCAGGGGTACACTCTAAAAAACTTCTCAATGGGAGCCCTGGACTAATAGATCGAATTATTGCCTCATTAACTTCCACTTCACTATACCCTTTTGCAAGGGCCCCTTCAATTTGATGTACCAGGGAAATAAAATTTAATTTATTGGTCTCCCCTGGTTGGCCTATTGTTCCTGAGATTTTAAATTCTCTCCTAAGCAAAGAACTATTATTAGGCTCATTGAATCTCATATCTGTAATCTCTCGTACCTGGTCTGGTCGCTTTTTCACCTTCAAACTCAAGTCTGCAACTTTTTCTCGTAACTCTTGTTGTTCTTTAACCAATCTTTCTAGTTCCTCCTTGGCTGCTGTATCGTCGTGTTCTTCCTCCCTTTCTTCTTCGTCTCCTTCCAAGTCGGGCATGCTAGGCTCCATGATAATTCCTGCGATGGTTTCCAAAAATAGACGAATGACACTCTCCTCTGCACCACTGGTTTTGGATTCGATTGCAGCTCTCACCTCCTTTAAAAGATTTCGTTTGGTCTTCCCTTCCTTGGTAACTTTTAAATGTGTACACAAGTGGGTCAAAACATCATCTTGTAGCGTGTAAAGCTTGCCTAAAATCACAATTTCCAGCTGGTCGAGGTCCATCATTTGTTCCATGTTCGAAGTAACAACAGCCTAAGCAGCGAGACAAAACATCAATTCTCGTGATTTCTTCTTTAGTCGGAGGTGCCAAAGTGTGAGCTCGGGCATAAAGCCCTTGCGTGAGGTTTAAAACAGAAAATACACTGCAAATTCAGCGAAAACAACTTCAAAACTTCATCAAAACACAACTCTCGTACAAAATCGATGAATGAAAATCAATGTGTGTCCGTCAAGTTCCGCTTTTGATCCTTTTGTTTTCTTGTCTCGTTCTGCGACGGGGGTAATGTTTATATTATGAACAATGGCTATGAATATTATCATTACAAATAAAAATAAATGGGGTCCAGTTTTTAGTCTTTCTCACAGTAAAAATACCAATAATAGTAAGGGAGCAGTCATTCGTAATCCTATGGGTACAGGGGCGGAGGATTTTTGGCACGGGTATGAAACGTTTTCCATTATTTTCTGGGGGTTACAAAATTTCAAGAGCATTTTGGTGGGATACAAAACTATTTTGCTTGAAAAAATTTTGGATGAAGTCATCAAGCAAAGATTGAAAGAAAAGTTAAGAAGCATCTGGAAATGACGAATTACTTACTTCACCAATATGACAATTGCCTGGGACAATATGATATCTCTTCAGATATACATGTTTTATGAACAAAGACTTCTAGGTACTAAACCATTTTGCTGAAAGATGATGGGGTACGAACACATTTTCTATGTTCAAGATGGGGGCATGAAATTTTTTCTAATTGTGCGAAATTGTCCTCCACCCTGGTACCCAGGATTAAAAATGACTGCTCCCTAACAATAGTAGCGTGGGAAATGTCATCAGATCATTTGGTGTTCGAAGTGAAGCATGTTTCAAAAGTAGGCATTGATTTAAGGATTTTTCATCACTGCACAAAATAGCTTAAATTGAATTTTTCTGCTTGACAGGGTGTGGCAAAGGGGTGTGACAATGGGTGCAGCATAGTTTCTTGTGTCCATAAGCTGGGCGAAGGGCTAAGAGTTTTTCGTTCACTGGATAGGATTTGTTCATCAATTGCCGAGCGATATTAATTAATTGTATACTAGGTGGCAAAACCACCGGTAAATACCAGAATTGTACAATTTTAGGGATCCAGGGGCGTGTATCCCTGGAAAATATTTTAAATATGACTTGCAGAATGCTTAGGATGCAGTTAGTTCTCATTTGTTCGTGGCAGTTTGTCACGCAGCTGATATGCTGAAATATGAGCTAGAAACAGACAAGCAGGGATCATTGAATAAGTCATTGACATTCTGTTGTAGATGATGGTAAGCATCCAGAATTTTTCTGCTCTACAAGAGGAGGATCCGCTAGATTTTGAGTGGGGCATCTTACTGATAGGGTGTCAAAGGTACAAGGGGACGAAGAAACACGCCGTAGGCGTTAGAAGGCAACGTCGATCTAGGAACTAGTTCTCAGGTCACGCCTTTCGAAGGGCAGCGCAGTTCAAAACATTTTTAGGCCATGCAAAACCGTTGATAGCAGTCTGCTGTGCTCCCAAGACAAGAACAAGAAGATAAACAGTGAATTGAAGACAAGCAAGGTACATTTAGGAAAACATTGGCATTGGCTATTTTGGTTCCGAGAAATTTCCCGTCCTCTTATTGTCCTCTTGAATCTATTGGCACATCATGACAAGGTGAGCCTCATCTCCAGGGACTTGTATTCCAAATGGAAGGCAGTATTTACAATGCCTATCAGATCTAGGTATCTTATTTCCAACCCGCCCAGCTTCAATTTGAAGGTAATGTGTACTCATCAAGAGAAGTCATTCTTTAAAGCAGCTTACACTTAGTGGGCAAAAGTATTGGGAAGACGAATTCAAAATGGCGTTGCAAATGTCCTATCATCCATTAACCTCGTAGCAAAATAAGCGATTTTCACTCCAACCGAGACCTCAAATCAACAAGTCTGGCGGGACAATATTCTTCATGTCTTTGTCTGTTTACCAGAATCAAAGGTTGAGTTGATGTCAATGTTTTTCTTACTGTACAGATTTTGATAAAAAGTTTGTTTTCATGTATTTTGGAGCGGGCAGTCTTTCTAGTGCAAAAAATCACTTGATATTGGGATTATCCCAGTTCAAGAATCGCGTGCTGAAAAATTTTGACCATGCTGGAAGAAAAGGTACGACATGTAGTCAGTTTAAAAATGCAGTCCGTTCGAAGTGAAGGTCGTATAAGGGGTCCTAGGGAACAGGGGAACATGGCAAATAACGATTGGGGGACCAGGAAAAGAGCAAGAATCTGTAGAGGGAACAAGAGAACAATTCGTTTGCTTTCAAGGAACCGGGAACACTAAAAGATTGAGAAAGATTAAGTTTTGACACAGGAAAGCAAAATTTGTTAACAGGTACAATACAACAAAATCCTTCTGCGCTTTGTATTTTTGACGTCAGCTCTATGTCCCAGGCGACTGCCTGCCTCCTTTCAAGAAGTGATGCATTAAAAATGGGCAAAAGATGTATTATAAAAGAGTTTCACGATTTTTGTATGGCATAACTTTCCAGAGAACATTTCAAGATTTGCTAGGGAACATGGGAACAAAAGAGAATTTTATGGGGGAACAAGGAACCCCCTATACGACCCTCTGAAGTAGAAAATTTGCTAACTGTCGCCTCAGTACCTTGGGATTCGGCACACTTCGTAGACGACAAAACTGACCACAGTCAGAGAAAATCGTATTTTTGATAGTAACAGATTTTCTGTGAATTGCAAAGTGATTTAATACCGCATTCACATTCTTGCAATCAAACCAGCTTTATCTAAACCAGGTTGAATTTCAGCCAATCAATCGCACTCGATTTGTTAGGTTGTCCAATCAAAAGGCTCCATTCGATAACTTAGTTTAGTTTAAACTGGTTTTACTTGCAAATGTGAATAGAACATAACTGCTTTCAGTGTTCGCAGACGGTAGTGTGTGTTACCATCATTTTGACAAAAATTTTGCCGCGTAAAAACTCACTTTTGATGAAAAAAGTGCCATTTGTGAGCATGTTTTCATGGTGCTGAATGGAAATGAAATTTTCAGCTCGTCTAGAGCTGAGACTAAAATCTAATATGGAATCATGCTGAATTTTACTTGAAGTAGCCCTATGTAAGCATATGAGTTTTTAGCATGAAGTAGCTGTTGCCAAAAGATAGCAAAATCTTGCCCGTCCGACATTGTCCGTTCCACAGACTGATAGCATGGGCTCAATGTCTGCATATGCCATGCGAATAATCATTTTAAACAATGAGATGGATCGAAATTCAATTCTGAAGAGCTGAGCAATACATTGATACGAAAGCTTCAAAGGAAATGCAATTGAAAACCAGGCACTAAAAATCTATTTTCTATCTAGTCCGTGTCCCACCGACGAGGAAAACCTGGATTTTCAAAGCATAGAAAGGGTGGAATGCAGGTCTACAGATGAAACATTGTGACGTTAATATGTATGCTGATGACACAAGCCTTAGGTTTGCGTCGGATTCGGTTACACATATTAACGACTGCGTCAATGACGACCTGAGTAACCTTAAATCTTGGCTACAAGGAAATAAATTGTCCCTGAATGTTGCTAAGACTAATAGTCTTGTAGTTGGCAGCAGAAAGCGACTGAAAGATATAAGTGATGATAGAGTAGCAAAGCCCTCCTTCGTAGTAGGCGAGGAGAATGTTTCCATGGTAGAAAATATAAAATACCTCGGGGTAATTGTTGATAAACATCTGAGCTGGGACGAGCAAATTTCAGCAGTGACGAAAAAAGTTTCACGTGGATTAGGGATGCTACGTTTTTCCAAAAAGTATCTGCCCATTGTTACTCTACAAAAAATGTACAGAAGTTTGGTGGAACCATACTTCAGATACAGCTGCCCGGTATGGGGAGTTGCCGGTAGCAATGCTATCAATAGGCTGCAAAAACTCCAAAATAGGGCGGCAAGAATCGTCACAAACAATGCTTATGATGCTTCTGCCCTACCCATAATCAGAAAACTTGGTTGGCCCACCATCAATGAGCTTATCGAATCAGAAACCTTGAAAATGGTGTAGCTATAAATCGGTAAACAACCAAACTCCCATTTACCTTACAGAAATGTTTGTCAAGCTGTCCGATGCATGCAAGAGAGAACTTCGCAATACTAAAACAGATTTTGCCATTCCTCTTCGCAAATCGGCTTTCGGCCAGAAATGCTTTTCATATAAGGGTGCTAAGTTATGGATAGCCTGTGAGCAGACTTTACTACTGCGAAAGTTATGGAACGATCTTTCGGTTGAAGCCAAATCATCAAAATCTTATGAGATATTCAAAAAACGTATCAACAATGCCAGCATCGAATGCTAATTCTCTCTTTCATGTCATAGTTAGAAGCACTTTAATTTGTTTATAAGATAATTTTGTAAATAAGGCTTTTTAATCATGTATGCTTTTCTTAGTTTTGTATTTATTTGCACGGCCCACTGTAAGTCAGTCCTTTGACTGACGTGGCCACCGTGCCTAAAGAATTTAAAATCAAATCAAATCAAGTCAGGAAGCCATACTCATTAAGGTTTGGGCTGTCGGTAGCTCCAAAGTATCAAATGTCCATCTGACAGGTTTTTGAATTAAGAGATGGTACAATTATACAATTATACAAAAGGAGTTTAGTATTGCTTCAGTTTATACACATGCAACTTTTTATTTGCCTTTCTAATCTATCAGTCATAAATCTCATTAATCAGAGCAGCGAATCAACTATTGAAAAAAACTGCAAACTTCGATATGCAAGGTCGCAAAAAACGCTTACCTGGTTGCATCTTGGCTCTGCAACTGTTGTGGAACAAAATTAGCTAACAACGAATAGAACGAAGAGAAAAACGGCCAGAATACGAACAAAACTTCCTTGTGCATGGTCTGAAGCATGATTAGATCTCCTGCGACTCCTCCTGCGTCGGCTGCTGCGTCTTCTCCTGCTTGTGCTCCTGCGTCTACTCGAAATCAGCTTCGCATACGTCTTTGGATCGCAGTATTTACAAAGCTTTTGTGCATTTTTCAAGACGCTAGATGTGCAGCTTTTAGACACTTGTCGACACTTCTTAGCAACTTTGCAAAATCTGCAGTAGTACTTGATCGCCTTCACAGCTCCTTTAATGATGACGCCAACGAGTTCTTCATCTTGTTTGTCAATGGCACCTAAGTAAGAATAAGAATTAGAAGTAAGAATTAGAGTAAGAATTATTTTTAGTCATCATTTTTAAAATTATCTTTATTATTTGCGTCAGGCCGAACAAATCATAGATCTCAGCTAAATTTGCAGTATTATTGAGTGAGCCACTGTAATCATCAGCTACCTTTGACGAGAAGTCACAGTTGGTATCACCCAGATAATCGTTTCTTTGCTTTCCATATTACAAAATTCTAAATTTTCTTCCAGTTTTTTTGAAAAAAAAAGTTTAGCATCCATCCAACGTAATACTAAACTGTTTCATCCAAAAACAGCAATTGCCCGACATCCAATGTGAACCTAACTGCAGTATTTAATGAGTAGAAATTGTTTATGCGTAGCCTTTTGTATTAGTACTTGATTGTATATTTAGATTTAGCTTTAGTTATCTGTCTCTATGTTTGGTCATGGGGTAGTCATGGTCTCCTGCTCCTCATGGCGTCGTTCTTGTAGTGTAGTAAAGTAGTTTGGAAGTGTTGTTGTAGGTAATTACGTTATTGTAAATTTTTATATTGGATATAAAAAAAAGTTTTTTTGCAGGACTCAATTAGGGCAGATGGAGGTCGGTACCAGGCGAATTTCAAACTGCTACACACTGGGTGTCCTATCGCTCATGGTCGGACAACAGACAAGTCACCTCTGTGAAAGTAGCTCCCAATCCTACCTATGTCATGTTCTGCACCATCCTCCACCGGATTCAGTTCAGCTTCGGTTTCTTGGTCGATAAGGTCCGCATCGTTTCCAAAGCTTTCAATTTTAAGTCCACTCTCGTAAAGTTGCTCGTCGTCTTCATCTGTTTTCTTCCCTGAAGTGGAATACGAATGAAATCTCATCAATTGTAATGAAGGTTCCCAAGAGGTCGAATGGGGTCCCGGATGGGGTGTACTCAAATATTTCTCCGCACGGGGACGTACCGCTGAGCTTGAGCAGGGTATCATTTTTACGATTCAGACTAAGGGACAGGGTATATATCGTCTTTGTATGATACTCCATGACAGGGCTCATATTTTGCATAATTGATTCCAAAACGTCGTTTTAGGCTCTGCGACTTTAATTTAAATCATTTTGATCGTAACATTTTCGCATATTCTGATAGATTTCATACAATTTTCCAGAGAAGTGTACAATTTCATTTGAAGAAGCTCAGGGACAGGGTATTGTTAAAGAAAATGTTTCTCCAGGACAGGATCTCATCTTTAGAATAGGCTCAGAGACAGGGCAGCTTTTCAGACTTGGGGCCCCTTCCAGTATGCCCGTAGACCAAGTACCAAGTACGCCCCCCCCCTTAGGAATGGGGCTTTATAAAACTTGTGCAATAATAGGGCCTGAGACTGGACTGGGAATGCTGACACAAAATGCAGTACCCTGGGGAGAGATGTTGCTCATCAACTGTAAAGCGATGCAATTTAGTTTGTTTTCCTCCAGACTGTGTTCCTCGTTCTGAGAAAAGGATTCGTTTCATGTGATGAAATTGTGGGTAGAATGGACTGAAGGTGTTGTGGCGACGTGGTGTAATCCTTTGGCATTGGAGCCAAAAGAGTCAGGCGGAGTGGGTTCGATACCCGATAGGACCCCACCACTGGAGCGTCATGAAAAGGGGTCGCGGACTAGATTAGGTCCGCTCTATTTCTGCGATCGCAGCGCTTGACGCTGAAAAACGCTACTTCACCTTCAGGATCAGAAATGCAAGATTCATAATTCACTCATTTTTTGGTAAGAAAACTACTGGGGCTTGTGAGGAGATTAAAAGGCATTTCTTATAGTTTTCTAGCTGGAAATGTACCGGGTGAGCCAGAAAAAGTTCCCATTTATGAAAATTCATAGCATCGAGAGTACTTCACAGATTTGAATGATTCAAACTCTAGTTAAAAGCCAAAAGATCGAAGTATTTTTGTGATTTTCCTGGCTATCTTACGAGCATTAGAGATATAGGAAAATTTAACTTTAAAAAATTTCATAGCTGCAAAATGGCTGAAAAGGGCCTAAAACATTGATGAAATCATAAAGGATATCGCACCCAGCACTCTTTAATCAGAGTAATTGAAAAATGGAGGAAGTGCTTAGATTCATCTAGAAAAGTGGGGACTGATGGATTTCTCATAAGCGTTTGACTGTTTGCTTCATGATCTTCTAATTGCTAAGCTGGAGGCCTATGGATTCAGTGGAAATAGCCTGTGGTTGATCTATAGCTATCTAAAAATAGGATGCAAAGGGTTAATATTGGATCGGTAAAGAGCTTACAACGAATCGTTAGAGCGGGAATCCCACAGGGCTCTGTTTTGGGATCAGTATAATTTTATATATTCATCAATGACATCTTTCTTTTAGAATTAGACTTGTGCAGTTTTGCAGATGATACAACACTTTTTGCGTGTGGCTGTAGTCTGGACGAAATTTTTCCCCAAGACTGGAAAATGACCTTAGCGCACTTATAGAATGGTTTTTTGAAAACGCAATGGTAGCAAACCCTGGCAAATTTCAAATGATGTTTCAGGTTGGAAAGAAAAAATACCTTGTGTCTCAACATCAATGATAACAAAATACTAACTACGAATAAGGTTAAATTGCTGAGCATAGAGATCGACAACGAGTTGACTCCAAGATAAATAGAAAGATAAATGCCTTCTCAATGTTAAATACGTATATCTCAAGACCACAGGCCTTGTTGATATGTAATGCCGTAATACTGTCCAATTTCAACTATTAAAAGTTGATCTGGTTTTTTTCTACGAAAACTGCTAACAACGAAATACACACACGAACGTGCACTAAGGATTCTCTTCAAAGACTATGACTCCTCCTTTGATGAGTTACTGGAGAAAAGTGAAAGCGTGAAAATGCATGTTCAAAATCCCAGAAACTGATGATCGAAATTTACAAAACAATGAACAGCTAGGACCCGTCATATATCTGGGAATTTCATGAAGAAAAGGTTGTGAAATACGACCTACGAACAAAAAATTTATGTCGATTGCCGAAAATTCGAACAACAAAATTTGGAATACGAAGCCTCCTTCAAGCACTGGCTTGGCGCTAAGTGTAATTGCCGGATTCGTAAATAGCCACGATTGTAAATTTGTATATTTTTTGTTGACACTATTTTTTGTAAAATAGTTGGCATAAATTGGTAATTATATTACTATTGTAAACTTACCAACTTTAATGAAGATTATTATCATTATCATTATCATTATCATTATCATTATCATTATCATTATCATTATCATTATCATTATCATTATCATTATCATTATCAAGATTGGCTGGAGCAAATTTGAGCAATTTCAAATCTCACATCATGTCTAATTTGAGACAGATTACCGTACTTACCGCTTAGAAGACAAGCAAAGCCAAGGATGACGAAAACTAGCAACTTCATATTGAAACCCGTACAAACAGCCAACAGCCAACGCTTTGATCTCTGAAGTAGATGATTTGAATATAAGTAAAAAGGAGAAGGTATAGAAAACTTTTAATTCAATGAATCGAAACTTGATTGCAGTTTTACAAAATTGGGACCATTCCGAAAATGCTACGTCAGGAAGTTAGATCTAATTGCCTCAGGTTTGTTTACACCTACTTCAAGTCAGATCTATCTCTTGGTGAAACATCCTTTGAATTCTTCAAGGTCAACTTAACTTTATCCAAACTAGGTGGAGGGGGGGGGGGGCAAAGTAAAGCAGCTCCATGAGTAACTCTTACAATAGTCTGATGTTAAGTGACTTTTAGTTTCGATTCGGAGGACATCCTTTTGTGTCAATTTCAAGCATTTTGACATTGATGCTGGATTTTGACACATTTTAAATTCGACTTCTGTTCAAGTGTTTCTCCGCATCGACATTTGGGTGATCTATAAAGGTGATGCTTTCTTCGAAGCACTTATCCCGCAGAACATAATTGGTCCTCTGTCTTTTCTGCTCGAGTATGTCACCTCGCGTAATCAAGCCTGAGACGCATACATCAATCCCATTAGATCCTATTGATTTGGCTAAAGAGACAATTTCTGAAGCGATCATAACTTCTGATTGGCCCGTTTTGTTGAGATCGTTAGTTCCACAATGTATGATTATAGTGTCCGGTTTCTTTTCAACGAGTGGTATGGAGTGGCTTCCCATGTCCTTAATCGTAGCTCCCGGGAAATCGTAAACGTAGATATGTTCGTTTTTCTCGCACTGTTCTTTGAGTTTCCACGCTTTGACGTTTTTGACCATAGAATCTCCTACAACTATCGTTTTGCGTTGTTTGTTTTGGCCCGTGCTTCTGGGTCTTGGCGAAGATTGGTTTTGGCATCTTTATTGTCTTTCTTACCCATGCTAATTTCGCTTGTTGCCTTATTGTCTTCAATATCACCATTCTTTTGTTCTTCGACTTCGATTGTACTTTGTGCGATACCTTGTGATGGTCCCTTGGTGGCATTTTTCTTCTTCTTATTTTTCTTCTTTTTACCTTGCTTTTCCCTTTGAGCTTTGATTTGGCTACTAACTTCAGACTCCGTGTCTTCATACACAATAGATGTCTTGTTTTTCACTCTATCATTTTCTTTGGATGACATAGAATCTGATTCTTTTTCGCTTTGGCTTGATTTTTCCACGTGGCATTCTTGAGACTTCTCCTTGGTGCATTCTTTTTTCGCAACCGCTTTGAGTGTGTCCATCAATTTTTCAATAACTCTTTGTTTCTGATCTAGCTGCTTTTCCAAAGAAAGAATCCTGTCCTCCAGGCTTTTGATAAAAATTCTCTCGTAATCTAGGGGGGTCCTGGTGGGGCAAGGGGTGGTTGGAGATTTGCTCGCATCCGATGTTGAGTGACTTGACACCAAAGCCTTCAGTGAGAGAATCTCATCATGAACAGATTTACCGAGGTAAGTAATATCATCTACATCTCGACAATGATGGCCCACCTCATCTGTTGCCGTCTGTTTATCTTCGGTTAATTTGGCTTGGACACTCATCCCCATCTCATCTGTTGCCGTCTGTTTGTCATCGGTCGATTTGGCTTGAACATCAGGCTGGGGCAAGGGAACATTGTGCATGAGGTTCACGAGAGACTTAGTAAGTTCAAATCTCTGCTTGTAATCAATGTCAAGCGAACCCTCATTGTTGCACAATATACCCTTGCTCAATAACTCTTCGATAAGCGAGTGCGAATCGACTTCACTTAGGCCCAATTGCGCTTCAACATCATGCACAATTTGGACCCTTTCCAGTTTCTTTTTCTTCACTCGTTTGATATTATCGATAACATCCATTATGAGTCGCAGCTGTATATCACGTTTAGTGGTCATTCTAACAAAATTCGATTGAAATTATCTTCAAACAAGTAGAAATTCGAGGATATCTCCAAGACACGTCTGACTCCACCAACAGCACGGTCTTTATGTTTAGAAAAACGGTCTTAGAAAAACGTGAATGACCCCGCATCGGGCCCGCCTATCCCGGGGCGGGGGGGGGGTCGGTTCAATAAAATGATAGCTGCATAATTAAAGTTCCATTTCCATGACTTCTTTCCATGTGACAACCAGGTGTCATGGGACATGTCTAACAGAAAGCTTTCCTGGGAAAATTTATTAATAGTAAATAAACTTGACTAGAGTCTTTTTCAGTGAAAAAGGGACACATTTGAGGCTGAAGTGAAAACATCCAATGCGAAATGCATAATCCATGGTTTGTTTGATGCAAATAAGTACTATCTATCAGTCATGAAAAACTTTCCGTGTTATCAAGGCTAAGGGATATATATATATATATATATATTTATATATATATATATATAGAGTAAAACACAGAAATGACTCAGAACCTCAAGTGACTACAACTTTATAAAAACGCTACTAGTTTCATCCGTTCACGCGGACTCTTCAGGCTACAGTGAATGTTATGCATTCATATCGCTAACTTTATACATGTTATACTTTGATTAATGTGACGTATTGATTGAATATAACGAAATCGAGGCTTTGTCAGTTGTTCTGAGCTCGATTTAGGGAAGGCTTGAATTTCTGTATGAAATATTCCTCCTTTTCTTTTCGAAATGTTTCGTCCTGGTTTTGGAGCTTGTAGAAAGGACAAATAGTAAACATGGGGGAGATGTTTTTTGCACAATTATAAACATGATTACTTACATTTAATTTTCTATACTGGGCTTGAATTATTTGGTTTCGATGAACCGCTGCTCTGTGTCTTAGTGTATCACCTGATTCTCCGATGTAGTTTTCTTTGCATGCGTTGCATGTTAACACATAAAGGAAATCTCTTACTCCGCAATTCATTTTTGTTTTGATATTAAAGATTGCCTTGTTATCTTTGGAGCCTATTTCTACCTGGCTGCCAACAAGGATTTCTTTACAGGTTTGACAGCGGGGGTCCTTACATTGAGATACTTTGGGTTCGTTGGAAGTGCTGTAGTTTGTTGCGAACTTAGCTCTGGTTAGAATTCGTTTTAGATTTTCTGGTTGTCGCCTGCTAGGTATTAATTTGATTTCTTTCATTGCCTTATCCATTTTGGGGCTTGTCTTTAAAATTGATATAGATTCTCGTATTACTGAGAACATATCAGGGTTTCTAGGATTATATGTTGATACAAATGTTAGCAGATTGTCTGTTGTGTCTTTTGGTGTATTTGAGCGTAATGTTTCTTGTGGAATATTTTTGGCTTTAATTATACCTTGATTTATCAGGGTTAGTGGATAGCCAAGATGAATAAGAGTACTTGTAAGTTGTTCTAATCTTTTGTTCAGTGTAGATCTCTCGTCAACAATTGTGCATAATCGTCTTGCAAGATTGTATGGGATGTTTTTAAGTGTATGTTTGGGATGGGATGATTTAAATGGTACATAGTTTTGGGTATCTGTTGGTTTGTAATATATGTCTGTTATAACTTTGTCATTTAAGATTAGGAGCTGTACATCCAGAAAATTCATCTTATTAGGGCTTGATTCCATAGTAAATTTGATGCTTGGATGTAAATCATTTAAAATTTCATGAAGTTGATCCTCATGACAGAGTGTAGTGTCCCAATAGATGAAACAGTCATCCAAATATCTTAGCCATTCATTTTCAAATTTTTTTCGGTGTTCCTCGCCAAATCTGGCCTCAAATTTTTGATATAATTTGACTTCTAGGAAGGCTACCACCAAAACCAGAAAATCTAAAACGAATTCTAACCAGAGCTAAGTTCGCAACAAACTACAGCACTTCCAACGAACCCAAAGTATCTCAATGTAAGGACCCCCGCTGTCAAACCTGTAAAGAAATCCTTGTTGGCAGCCAGGTAGAAATAGGCTCCAAAGATAACAAGGCAATCTTTAATATCAAAACAAAAATGAATTGCGGAGTAAGAGATTTCCTTTATGTGTTAACATGCAACGCATGCAAAGAAAACTACATCGGAGAATCAGGTGATACACTAAGACACAGAGCAGCGGTTCATCGAAACCAAATAATTCAAGCCCAGTATAGAAAATTAAATGTAAGTAATCATGTTTATAATTGTGCAAAAAACATCTCCCCCATGTTTACTATTTGTCCTTTCTACAAGCTCCAAAACCAGGACGAAACATTTCGAAAAGAAAAGGAGGAATATTTCATACAGAAATTCAAGCCTTCCCTAAATCGAGCTCAGAACAACTGACAAAGCCTCGATTTCGTTATATTCAATCAATACGTCACATTAATCAAAGTATAACATGTATAAAGTTAGCGATATGAATGCATAACATTCACTGTAGCCTGAAGAGTCCGCGTGAACGGATGAAACTAGTAGCGTTTTTATAAAGTTGTAGTCACTTGAGGTTCTGAGTCATTTCTGTGTTTTACTCTATATCTAACGGTGCACAGACCTTTTCTCGTTTTAACATATATAAATATATATATATATATATATATATATATATATATATATATATATATATATATATATATATATATATATATATATATATATATATATATATATATATATATATATATATATATATATATATAGTTTTTAGACCTCCCTGTTTAAATCAACTTTATCTGGAAAATTTCTCCTACAATAGCAACGACGAGGGCACGTGTTCTTCGGCCATGGCCCCCCCGGGCACGACGCCCCTCGTGAGAACGGCCACTTATTCACTCAAACGATTTCCTTCTCTGAACCGTTGTACGCACAAAATCTGAAAGTTTTCGGCCGGCCCATTCAGTTTTCAACTTCATCCGTGCCGCCCAATGTTCACAACAACGGACACAAAATTCAAATAGTTGCAAATTCCATCCACTCATGAAACATGTCATATTGGAAAAATCCCACCACCTCCCTCACCCCCCCCCAGTCCACATATGTTGACTGGATGGATGGACCTGAAAATGATTCATATGAAACTACACTTTTGTGACATCTAACAATTTAGAAAAAACCGACAGCCTCACGCCTAGCCCTAGCACATGATAATTGCTGCCATGAAAGAACAAGTGTCCCAAAACAAATTGTCATACGAACTAAAATTACATATCTGAAACAATTCGTGAAAACTTGAAATTCCTGGTCCTTTTCCGCACAACTTTGGTCGACGAAAAAGGACTGTCACGGGAGAAACTCCCACTTACAATTCCAATTTCAATCCTTGCTGAAAACTTTCAATAAATTTTCCTATGTACCAACAAACTTCCTTCCTTTCAAATTGAAAAACTATTTTTTACAATTCCAATTTCAATCCATCCTGAAACTTTCAATAAATTTTCCTCCTCGTGACAAATCATGTACCAAAACAACTTCATACCTTTCAAATGGAGAAACTATTTTTTTTATAATTCCAATTTCAATCCATCCTGAACATTTTCCTCCTATTGTCCGATCTGCGCTCCTTCGCATTTCCTCCCTCGCTTCACGCTCCCTCGCAGTAAAGTTAGCTGCGCGGCACATTAGAGGTCAGGAAAATGAATAAGAAATGGAGCTCCATAGAAAATAGAAGAAATTACCAAATAATAAAGTTAATGAAAATAATATAGATCATCAAACAATAAATGCAACGGTTAATATTTAATCTGATTTCCCAGTGGAGGAACCTTTGATAGCGAAGATTGAACACGCCGATCCCAAGAAAATGTATCACACATACACATAGAAACTGAGGGGGCACTGGGGCATGTGACCCCCAAATTTTGCAATCAACGAAGTAGTGCCTTTTTGACTTTTAGGAAATGCCTCCTTTCTCTTAAGGAAACATTGTCCTCAAAGTATCGTGCCCCCAGTTTGACATGCTTCCTACGTCCCTGTCACCCCCGCCCAATGCGAAGGGGCTCTACTCGCTACCTCCTTTTGCTTAAGTTGAAAAGACGAAATCCTGAGCATTGCGGTGATCCACCACTTTTTGTACAAATGTAATCTAAAACGATTTTTTATTACAAACTGCTTATTAGAAACTCAACTCTCAGATCGCCAAAAAATAAGAAACTCCAGTACTGGGAAAATATCACTTGAGAAAATATTTATTTTCATAAAGGAACTCTTTGACATATTTTTGTTCTTTTTTCAGTTGTTTCTTGTATCATGTTACTCGAAAGTTACTTGAGTGCTGTCTACACATTGGAAAAGCTTCAATAAACATTGTTTTGAAATTCTCAGGAGGGCACAGAGAATGAACATGAACATTGCTATGTAACCTTTAAGAAACTCCTAAGAAACTCTGTGAGAACTCAAAATCTGATAATTTTTAGTAACTTTCAGTACTGGCCCAAATTCTTAGTTTCCAATAAAAAACTACGCGAACCCACTTCCAAACCAGAATAGATCTTTTCTCAGATTGAGCAGTTTCTTCAGAAGAAATTAAGAACATTCATAAGAATTCTCTCAAGATATGAAAGTATGATAATTTGCGAAGGCCTGGTATTGCTGATGTTCAAGGCTTACTATACATTCAAGATGATTCATCAGTTGGGATAACAAACCTACACTTGGCCTAAATCCATTCCGTCAATCCGTTATACTCTTCCCTTTTCGGTTGTTCCTGGATCCGACATGCCAACATTCCAGCAATCAATGAGATACGGCACGTGTAAGCTGTTTTACCAAAAATGCGGGCCATACGAGAATAACCAGACCCAGGACCAGTAGGACCGGACCCTAGCAGACCAGATTCTTGAAGAATAAACATTTCATTCCATCGTGAGTTTGCAATGCCAGCGTAGAAAACTTAGTCTAAAAGAAGACAAAGCCAATACAATCATCGCTGGAAATGACAATAACCTGTGGATACCGCATCAAATAAGATAGGAATCAAATGTTTTAGCCGAATTTTGCTCGTGGCCTATGACCGAAAATCGCCAGAACCTCAATTTTACGGACCAATCAAATGGTGCACCACTCGCAACACGACGAGGTCTGGGGAAGAGGCGGGAAGATGTCAAAACATCACGTACCACGTGATCACATGCTGTGATTCGTGATGACACCGATGAGTGCCTGGGCGAAGAAACAAAGTTAACGGATTTTTATGTGCAACTTACAGAATTATTCGTGAAAGAAAATCGTCAAATAGAAACCAAGCACAGTCTGGTAGATGCACAGAACTACAGGATGCCTTGAAAAAACGAAGAGAGGTGGGTACTCTTGAAATTTCTTATTAAAAATGTAATTTAGCACATTTTAGAGCTAGGCCATATTTCGGACCCCATAGAAAGCGTGTCAGATTTGCTCATCTACGAAGCAAGAAAAGGTCCCCAACCCCACTGTATCAACTTTATGGGAATGAGTGATGTTTCAGGTACATTTTAGAAGACCTTTTAGGATTAAATTGAGTACTAAGAATGCTAGAAGCTCAGAATTGCTGAAGACGAACAAAGGTCGCGAGTTTGAGGCGCCATAACTCCTTGGAATCGGGAGATATTTTCACCGGCATCCAAAATTGACTGCCCAAATGTATGGAGAGTAGATTTCTTCAAAAAAATTCGGAAAATTTCAAGCAGTTTTTTGTCCTGGTTGCGTTTTATGAGGGTAGGTAAAATTTATAAAAGTCTTCACACGTTTCTTTTGTCTTCCCCACGTATTCGCCATTTGATTGGTCCGTAAAAATGAGGTTTTGGCGATCTCCGGTCATAGGCCACGAGCAAAATTTGGCTAAAACATTTGATTCCTATCTTGCATCAAATACAACAATGCACCATAAGTTATTTAAGTTATCTAATCGACAGACAAAAGCAGTTGAAGGAACTTGAAGACTCACGCATGGCCTATAGTCTAGCAAGGCCGTGTAATTTACTTTAGTTTCTTCAGAACAAGATTCATATTGATGTCCAGACCAAGATTCTGGTAACACGAAATTAAAAAATCTAATACCAACCAAATCTACCAAAACTGGTTTACTGATTAAGTCTCTATGTTGGTTTTTTCAAGATAATACATTTTTACACCACAAATAGCTCTGATGTGCACAAAAAGCAAGAAGCCCGTTATGAATATACCTGAACTGTTATCTCGCAACATGGAAATGTATAGGTATTCATCAGGGGTCTGGTCCGTTGGGGTCCGGTCCTACCGGTCCTGGGTCTAGCTTTTCCGCTATGCCAAAATGCGCGGTATGCTGTTTTCTATACAATAATCCAGGATGCTTACGATTATTGAAAGACAATAAGCAAAGATAGTTATGCAACCAAACGGAATGGTGGAATGGCTGAGCCAGGAACTACCAATGGGAACTACAGTAAGGCCCCGCATTTAAGAAACCACATAAAAGAAACTTTTAGGCTACTAAAAAATGATTAGCCCCCCTGCCTATAAGAAACTCTTGAGGCTCGCACCCAAAATAAAGTTTCTTGTATTTTGAGTAACATTAATTGCTGGTCTGATAGAGTGAGAGCATTACACTTCATACATGATTCATTAAGAAATTACTAGCGAGATATTTTGGATTTAACAGATTTTTGCCTAAATTTTAATTCATGTCCTTGACAATCATTGTTGACATACATCTATGGCTGAATATGGATAATATACCAATAGACCGTCCCGTTTTGGTTTAACTTATTTGCCTAGGACTTCAAAGAAATTAAAGTAGCAATTTAAGAAACTTGACCTAAAACATGAGAAGTATCAGAGATATAAGAAACATTTTAGGCTATGGTGTGAAAAAGTAGTTTCTTAAATGCGGGGCCTTACTGTACCTACCGTAAATGGAGCGGTTTGAAGGACGGAATGAACAGACTTTGAGCCAGTCTACGAGAAAGCTCACCGCACGAGAAAGCTCACCGCACGAGAAAGCTCACCGCAGGTGCTAGGAATGTTGAAGCGCGAGCGAAGCGAGCGCTTAACTTCCTAGTAATATGTAGAAGTTTGGTAGAGCCCTATTTCAGATACTGCTGCCCGGTTTGCGGGTAATGCTGGTATGTCAATTGTAGGAAAATTGCAAAAACTGCAAAATCGAGCGGCAAAATTGATCACTAACAGCCCATTCGATGCTTCACCACTCCCAGTCATTCGTGCACTTGGATGGTCCAGAGTAAGGGAAATAATTGATCTTGAATCTGCTAGGATTGTTTACAAATCCCTGAATGGTGATGCACCATCCTATATGAGTGACATGTTAACGAAAGTCAACGTCTCTACAACACGGTCTCTCAGAAATTCGGATTATGACCTAAGAGTCCCTTTTCTAAGAACGACCACAAGACAGAGATACTTCTCTTACCAGGGTGCAAAGCTTTGGGATAGTTTGTCTAAAAAGACTAAAAATACGTCAACTTTAAAAGATTTTATGAAAGCCATAAAATGATCTTCTGTTCTCGAAGAATCAACGAAACCTCCCTTTTCGTTTTCAATGTTTCTTTTTGTAAATTGCTTTTAATGATTGTAATTAGGTTATCGATTAGTTTTATTTTGTGTAAAGTATTCAATTTAGTTTTAGTGTGTTTTAGTACGACCCCTTGTAAATCAGCTTTCTCTAACCGAGGGGCTACAACGCCTAAAAAATTGAAAAAGGAAATGACATGAAATGAAATGAGAAGTCATTTATGCATTGATCGATGTTTTAGGCCATTTTTCAGTCATTTTGTAACCATGAAATTTTTGCAATGTTGAATTTACCTATATTTGTAATGCTGGTAGGACAGCGAGAAAAATCACAGAAATACATTGATCGTTTGAATTTTAACTAGAATTTGAATGATTCAAATCCGTGAAGTAGTCTTAGTGTTATCAATTTTCAAAAGTGGGAACATTTTCTGGCTCACCTGGTATGATTTTGCAGGTCCTTTCATCTGCACTGAGCATTTTTTGCTGTTTTTTTTCAAAATATAACGAATTTTAGACAAAACTGTTCTTTTTCACTTACGAAATAGATAAATGCTGATGTAAGCAAAATACTAGACTTACGAAGCAAACATTTAAAAACAAGAAGTACAAGGATGGACTGTTTCTATGTTTCCAATTTGATATCAATATGTTTTATCAATTTGGATATGCAACGCGACAAAGTCCATGTGAGTACCTCATGTAGCTACTACATTTGCTGACAGAAGCACTTAAGTCTCGTGATCTCGTTTGTCTGATGATGTTTGTTAGTTGTGCCAAGTTTCAAGTCTCTGTCACTTCTGGTTACAGACCAACCTTTGGTTGAGGTAAGTGCAACTTCAGCCCCGAGAAACAGTAATGGGCATTTTTAGCTTGCTATTGACGTGTGTTCAGAAAGGCGATGGTGAGCGGTCCGCTTAAAGCGGGGATCTGCTGGTGGGTCTTGGGCTGGGGAGCTTTTCTTTCAAGCATGCTACACCTAACGCCTCTGCAGATGAAGGTTTGGATGATTCAGCATTTATATCATTTAAAAGCAGTCTAACTGAACATTGTTCATTCTTATTGCCATTAGCAATCACCAAAATAAATTTTGATGCACTTTGAAGTGATTACAGGGGAAACTGTGGATACTGAATACAAGAGAAAGAGTGGGTGGTATTCTAAACTTAAGCCTCAGTTGTTTTTTCTTGTTGTACGATTTTACAAGGGGTGGATACACTTTTCTGACTCACCCAGTGCAATCTTACATTCTTTACCGATTTCTTCTACACTTGTCCTTATAAAAGAAACAAAGCAAAACAAATGCAAAGAAAGTTGGCTACAAATGTGAGAGATCTTGTTTCGTTACCTGAGTTTCACTTGGAATTCAGTTTTGTGCTTCTCTGTTTCCTGGAAGATCTTAGCAGTTCCAGTGGTTTACTTTCCCCGCACAGCCTTTTATACGTATTCAAGTAAGAAGCCTATAGCAGCATCCTGTTGTTTTGTAAGCATTTTGCAGCTACCTAAGGAGAATGGAAGATGGGCAAACGGGAAAATTCGCTGCCTTATTTGTTTTCGAAACTTGAAGAACACAAGGGGGTACAACTTCAAATTCCTTTGTAAATAGAATTCCACGAAAATTTCTTTTTATAATGCTGTCTTTGAGCCCCATTGGATTTAGAATAGGAGGAAACGAAACTATGTGAAGTATAAAGCATCTTACTACATAAAAGTATTGTGGTATGCCGCAGTAAGATACCGGGTGTCCCACTAAAAGGTAACAGATTTTCTTCTTATTAATTGTAAATTCATCGATGTTTTACAGGTAAATACCTGCAACTAAATTTCCAAACAACAGAGCTAAAATAACAAGCAAAACAAAAGAATAAAATCCAAATTAAGCTCCGTTCAAACGATCCAACATTTCACCCAACATTTCACCCAACATCATGTTGGGTGAAATGTTGGATCGTTTGACCACTTTGTTGGGTCACCCAACATCGTGACTTTCGATGTTGGGTGAAATTTGACAGAGATCAAAAATGTTGGATGAGGACGCCCAACATTTCCATTGTTTTCAGATGTTGGGTCAATTGTTGGGTCGTTTGGCCACCTCATCCAACATTGTTGGCTACGTGCATGCGTAGCAGCCTACGTTTAGAGGGCACCAACCGCCAAAGTCGTCACTTTATGTAAAAAAACTTTCAGTTGCAACCAAGTTTCTTTCAAATTAAGGCAAAAAAAATGACGAAAAAGAGAAGCCTTTGATTTTGCAGAAGTAAAATCCAACTTCAATGAAGAACTACAACCACAAGGAACAGCACGGTCCTGGTTGGGTCAGATGTTGTGTGAAATGTTGGATCGTTTGACCACTGATGTTGGGGCAGCTGAAAATGTTGGGTTGAATGTTGGGTGAAATGTTGGGTGAGATGTTGGATCGTTTGACTGGAGCTTTAGATACTGTGAGAGACGTAGGGTTTGACTTTGTGTTAATTTCGTTTCTTTTATCATGTATAGTTGGGTACATGTATAGTCAGAACAAATGTCAAGAGATCTTGGACTACTTCTTTATTGATAAAAAGGTGTTGGAAGAAGTTATTTGGTTTCACTGGTTTACAACTTGGAAACCGTTTCATTATTTTTGACAGGAATTTCACTCGAATGTCATTGTACGCTGAACAATCACTGAAAAAGTGAAGTTCGGTTTCGACGGAATTAAGGTTGCAAAATTCACAAAGTCGTTTATCTCTGGGGACAACCGGTCTTTAATGTCTACCCTTTTCGATCAGGGGCGGATCCAGCCCAAAGTTGAAGGGGGGCAATTTGCAGAGTGGGCGCCAAAGATGCAGTGAAAAGTAAGCGCGCCAAAGGTGCGCAGAAATTCTTGGGCCTTTCTTCAGGAAAAATTCTCTGGTTTTTTCAATTGAATAACGCCTTAATTCATATGCTTCCCACATTCAGAACGAAACACGAAAAAAGAGTGTATTTGGATCAGGATAAGGGGCGTCCTTCTTGCCGAACATGGGGCGTTAAGCTGAGTTTTCATCATGAAGGGAGGGGGCAATTGTTTTCGATGGCTAAATTGTGATCGCTAGTGCGCAGTTTGGTTGTTGGTTTTTCATGCTTTTCTGATCAGACAATCGAGGTAAGTTTCATAGGCAAAGTCATTATCGATTTCAGCCAGGAAAGATCCTTTTGGCGTTTCGTAGATCTTAGATTTCCAGAAGAATCTGTACGCTTGTCTTAAAGATTGTTTTATGGCAGCTTTAGCGAGATTTGATACAGAAGGGGTAGATGTGAAGTGCTCTATATTATTCAAATGGGTTATGCAGCTCAAGCTTTGTGGAAGTTCTTTATTCATGAGAAGAGATTGGTAGACCAGGCTATTTTGGGGCGTATTTCAAGATGGCGGATCAAGGCAAGCGTAAACAATTGAAGCCGAATCAATCGGAAATCATCTTTGAACTATTCCTTGATAGTTAACTTGAAGATAGATACCTTGTTTGTTGATATGAGAACATTGAAAGTTGGGTGTCGGCGGTGGTAATCGGACGGTGGTGGTAATCGGACGGCGGTGGTAATCAACCACTTTGGAATAAACCCACAATTCGCAATAACTTTTAATAGGTGAAGCATGAGCGATAGGACATCCAGTGTGTAGCAGTTTACGTTATATCAGTAGCGAGCCACCTTAATTTATTGTTTTTCTTTGTGTTTTGAACTTGTTTTTACTTCGTACACAACCACCTTTCAATGTTTCGTAATTCTGAAATTTTCAGTAGTGAGCCACCTTAAGTGGATCTTCACTTAAAGTGGCTCACTGCTGAAAATTTCAAAGTTACGAAACATTGAAAGGTGGTTGTGTATGAAGTAAAAATAAGTTCAAGACCCAAAAAAAAACAAAATGTCTTGAGAAAATGAGAAATCGCTCATGGGTGAAGATGGTTGTTGGCATTAGATTCTACAAGCTGACATAGTAAACATCCTCAGGGAAAGCCCTCTTGAATGCAAAACGCGATAAAACAAGTCACTATTTATACCTTCTCGGCATGGTTGCGTTAAAGAAATTGTCTTTCAGAAAGTTGCTCCTTCATGCAAAGCATTTGAATTCGGGTTAGAAAGAGTCGAGAATTTTCAATAAACTATAGAGGTAGAATGTCCCACATGAGATCAAAATATAGGAAGGCACTGAAACTTAAAACCGTTCCACTGAAGGGGTACAGGGTTTTTTGTTTCGATTGCTCTGAAAAGGTTACGGCGGTGGTTTTCGGACACCCAGTAAATCATTGCTGGAAGAGAACGAAGCCCGGGGGGGGGGTTCCTTCCATATGTCTCAAGTACGGGGGTGTGCCGTTCGGAAGGCTGTCGATTTTCATGATATTGGTATAAACCTATAAACAGCTGTATCAATTTTCACAATTTTGACAATTATCGTCAAGGGGGCTGCGAAGTCAACTTCATTCACCTCAATATCCACAATTTATTTGACACATACCGTATCCATCAGTGAAAGCACTCCCTTGCGCATTCGCCTGCCGGGAAAGCTTCCTTGAGAATTTGTGATCCTCAACCTATTTATTGATCAATCCGTGGTTGATCAAAAGACCTCTTTCACAATGACGCAATTCGTTTTAAATTCTTCTGGGAACATCACTTGCCTCGATTTCATGTGGATCGAAATCTCAAAAACGTGCATTGCTCTCAGCAACGCATGAAATTGTTTTGTACGTGTAGTTGCAACATAATAATACGATGTAGATTTCTCGCTGCACAGGGAATCACATCTTTCGCCTTGAATTGAATGTAATGGTTGCGGCTGCCCGTGGCGGCGGTACCGGGAGAAGTGGTTTCCATATAAGTTGAAATGGTTGCGGCATGCTGGCGGCAATAGTTCCGGCAATGCCTGTAGCACCATAATAATAATAATAATAATAATAATAATAATAATGATAATAATAATAATAATAATAATAATAATAATAATAATACGATATTTTCACAGGGTGATTCAATCAGCTATAAGTATAACTGCTATCAAGAGAAGCCCTGCATAAAATTAAAAAGCTAAAGAAAAATTTTCATACTTAAGGAAGAAGGTACAAAAATCATTTAAAAACGTTAAAAATTATCAATAACCGGTTAAATGTCATATTCAACAAAATTTGTCCATGAAAAAGAAATACAAAAGTTAATCTATAAAATGTTCCTTCAAAGCTTTCTTGAAATGAATGTAATACTTCTCAGTTTTCAGATGAAGTGGCAAGTCGTTAAAGATCTTTGTTCCGCCGTAATCTCTCTCTCTTTATGTGCCATGTCCTTTCAAGACGTGGGCGATCATGGCTTTCCACAGCTTCCTATCCTTTGTTCTTCTTAGCAGTTCTTGTTCTTTCATTCCCCCTCTTTGTCCTTCAGGTACACGTTCTGCCATCCATGTGCTCAAACTAGTCAAGTACTTTATCCGTGGTCTTCCTCTGTTTTTCTTCCCTTCAATGAGTCCCGTGAGCGTTAAATTCTCCACACTTTCTTTTCTCATAACATGCCCCAAAAATTCCAACTGACGCTTTCTAATCGTTGGCAGCAGTTTCCTTTTAGTTCCTATTTTCTTTAGAACTTCTTCATTTGTAACGTGGCCTGTCCATGGAATTTTTAACATGCGCCGGTAAAACCACATTTCAGCCGTAATAGATCCCTCTTTTTCCACTTTCCGTTCTAACTTTCGGCATCCGCAAGTCTGTACCATTACGTCTCGTTGCTTTTCCGTGTTCAAGTTTCATAAAATAGTTGTGGAAGACTTCAGGAGCTGTTCCATTTAAGCATTTGAAAACGAAATCTGCACATTGGATTGATCTCATGGAAGCAAATGATCGCCAGACGCGATACTTTTTATGTTGCTCTCCAAAAATGATCTTAAGTGCTCTCTTCTCAATCTTCCTGAACCTCGTTTCATTGGTCTCTGACAACGTCGCGAACACAATGCTGCAGTAAGTCATAACTGGCTGCACCATAGCTTTGTACAAATCTACAGCGGCATGGGTGGTGATTATTGGCCTAATTCGGCGCAGGAGACCTAGCCTGCTTAAAGCTTTCTTACAGATTTTTTGTATGTGATCGTTCAGAGTGAGTGATGTATCTAAATGCATTCCAAGGTACTTATAGCTGTTGGTATTACTGATGTCTTTGGAATCAATAGTTATTTTTGTTTGATGTGTTATCTTGCTTCTTTTTGCCGCTGTTCCAAACATCATAAACTCGGTTTTACCTTGTTTAGGATTCAAGATCAAACCATTACTGCATAACCAATTATGCAACATTTTTGCATCATGATTGATAGCCTTTTCTATCTCGGCTTCACTTTTATCCGAAAACAGTAGTACAGTGTCATCTGCATACATTATGAGATTTGATTTCTGTATCTGCTGATGAAGATCGTTGACATGAATCAGAAATAACAGGGGGCCTAAAATCGACCCCTGTGGCACTCCAAAAATAATCTTTTCTTCTCTTGACTTTTCCCCTTCAAAGCTGACGATTTGCGATCGGTTTGAGAGATAATCTATATGGGAGCCAGGCTTAACAAATTCTTTTCAAGGAATGATTGGATGATGCCAAAAGTATGTTGATGCTCAAGGGAGTACTTTTGCCGATGACTAGCAGAGTATCGCCCTGGTTGAGGGTAAACGGGCGTTGACCAATTTAAGGTAACTCTGCTATTCGCTCCAGTGAGCAGCGAGTTGCCGCTTTGCAAAACCAATCTCCTGAGAAAACAGTTAATTTCTCCAATACTATTCGGCCGATCGAAAATCGGTAAAAAGGACGTTGTTCTACATGGTCTTGGCAATCAAAAGATATGCAAATCGTAATGGTTCCGGTAAGGCTGGCTTTGTAAATTATTTTTCAAAACTTTTTGTTGATTTCAGAAAATTGGATTTATCTCCAAAACTTTTCGAAAATTTTTCGGTTTTCTTTCGCTATATCGTTAGCTAGATTGTTTATCTACAACTTTACCAAGTCTGATTGAAAAAGCTAAGCTAGATTTCTCGCAATTGAATTTTATACTTCTGTTTACTTTGTGACTAGGAAGTGTAGAAACCTTGGTAGAAAGAGTTGAACCCTTTTGTAAAAAGCTTAGTTTCAGATCTCTGTTCATTGTGGACTCTTAAAGAAATTGATATTTTGTGAATGCTCATGAAAGTCTCAAAGGACATGAAACGAAAGGCTGTAAAACATGGTAGCATTCAAGATATGATACTTTCACAAGCGCTCCGATGATGTCTATTGAGACTTGAATACAGCATTCCCAACACATCACGTTCATTCTTTTGCCAATGGAAACATTTCAGAGAGTTTGGCTGCATTCACCTTGCACAATCTTTTGAAAGCGCTTAAACGCTCTTGCAGAAATCCGCCATACTAATCCCTTGCAGTCTGGTTCCCTGACGTTATTTTCGACTGGGGAACTGGGCTCCACGGAAGCGGTCCAAAATAACGTCTGGACAAAAACCGTAACCACACACCGTAATTATGGCCCTGGCTTCTGTTGTCATCGTGGCATGCTTTAAATCAAGCATGCTTTTCATCTTGCCCGCCAACAGAACTAGCCTGCGTGCAGTCTTAATTGAAAGAAGGTAAAGTTCTTTCAATGTACACAAAACAGTTCAATTTATACGAAAGAAAGGCTGCACGCAGGCTACGCTTAACCGGTTTTCCAAATAAGGATTGAGAAGTTTGAGAAGTTTCGCTGGTTTTTGTCCAGGCGTCAACAAATCGCTTCCCTGGCGCCCAGTACCCTCAAACGAACGCGGTCGAGTTGACGCAGGGAGCCAGACTGAATCCCTTGCAGTGTTCAGATTGCAAAATATTAGTATGAAGATTTCTGCACGAGCGCCTACGCGCTTACAAATGATTGTGCAATGGAATGCAGCCAAAGGCTGAGTGTTTGAAAGCGTGATTCGTATCATGGTAATCTGTTGACCAAGGTTTCTACCCTTCAGTGTCGAAAGGTAAACAGAAACATAAAATTCGACTGCGACAAATCTAGCCTAGGTTTTTCAATCAGACTTGGCAAAGTTGTAGATCAACAATCTAACTAAGGATATATCGAAAGAAAACCAAAAATTTTTCGAGTAGTTTTGGAGATAAATCCACTTTTCTGAAATCAACAAAAAGTTTTGAAAAATAATTTACAAAGCCAGCCTTAACGGAACCATTGTAGAACAACGTCCTTTTTAACGACATTCGATCGATCGAATAGTATTGGAGAAATTAATTGTTTTCTGAGGAGAGTTGTTGTACAAAACGGCAACTCGCTGCTCACTGGAGCGGAAAGCAGAGTTACCTTAACTCACTTGTGCTTTTTACTGAATAAAAGGCATTGGGCCTAGTTAAAACAAAAAAGTTCGCAAAAATAGTTTGGTGAAGCCATTTGCTAAATATTTTCTTGTTTGCGTTTCTTAAAATTCCGTCGACAAACAGAGGGAGAAGTGCACAAAGAAGGTCACCTGAGATGTAACTGTAAATTTCCGTCAATTTTCATATCACATTTTGTTGCACAATTTTCTTTTTGCTTGGTTTCTCGACGTTGTCAAAACTTTCACGAGAAACAAATGGCCTCTCGCGAAGCTCTGCTTGTCCACAATAAGTACTTCACGTAAATTCAGAGATATGACATCCGCTTGCGCCACGACGGGCTTTTTTTGCACGCCGTCATATTGGCCTAAAGTCGCCCTGATTGAGAGTACTGTTCTATCTTCCGGTTCTTGAACGAAATCTGCACTGTCAACGCAAGGCAGGCGACTACTATTTGCTGTAAAAGGACATGTTACGGTGCAAAAACAAGTTTGTGCTATCAGTGGACTGTACAAAAATGTTTCAACGCTTGCTTGAAAAATCTTTCAACGAAAGCGGCAACAAAGGTCAGTGCTTAGGATAACGAAACACAGCAAATACAATCAGAAAACATTTGATAACAAAAAAACTCTTTAATCGTTGATATGCTGCTAATTTTCGCATCGAGTTATCTTAAATTTACCTGAAACCATGTGAAAGTTTGGATACCCTCAACCAGGGCGACGTTGGAATATAGGGCCTCTCGACCACTCTGTTCTCGAGCAGCTCGCTCTTAAAGACAACTTCACCAATGACAAATATATTTTATGTCATTAACAGTGAAGAGTTTACGAAGGTGTCCATGGCAAGTTTCGTTCTGAAAATTGTTTCGTTCAGCAAGAATATTCGACCAATGTAAAATACCCTCAATTAGGGCGATACCCCTCTAGTATGTGTAAAATGATTTTTTTATATTGAGGTGACTGAAGTTGACTACGCAGCTCCCTTGACAGTAAGTGTCACATAAGTTATGTTTTGTAAAACGCATCTTCTGTGACGTCTTTTGCTTTTCCTTTATTCACCGTGTTTCAAGAATATGCTTAGGCCAAAACGTCAAAGCTCTGGTCTAGAGATGGAAGCAAATTTTTCCTTTGAAGATTAAAACGCACCGATATCAATTAACGAATTATCTATGTTCAAGTTAGCTATCGAGGTACGTTTCAAAACTAATTTTGGATTGATCACGCTATATTCTTATCGCTAGGATTGACGAAATCTGATACTTTTTTTGGACACCCGGTATCTCTATCCAACCAACTAGTTACTTTTAATTCAAATCTATGGCTTTGAAGATTTTGGCACCAAACACGTGCACCTTCTTTGCATTCCTATGTGGTGACGTCATAATTTTCAATTAATTTTTCTTCACAGACCACATGCTATCTAGACAAAGAAGACACTAAATTAGACCGATTTCCTTAATTCCTTTCATTTTCTCACAATCAACCGTTGAAAAGTTTTAGTACTGAGCCTTATTGACTTTGAAAATGCAACATGGTGACGTTATGAGCAGGTCACGTGACATGTTTTAAAAACACATTTCATTTTTGGTTTCACCCTATGATGTTCGAGGCACATGCAAAGTCTCAAGGCTCTAGGTTATCCAAAACAGAAATAAATTGGGGGCCCTCTGAATCAGCCCGTCTAGTCTTCCAAGAGTATCAAATACCCTAGGCCTGAACGGGTTAAGTTACTTCTCATAAAGAACATTACAACGGCCTAAAAACGCTCTTTTATGAAAGGCAATCCATAAAATAAAGGATGCAAAATGAATGCTAAAATCAAAGAAACTGTTTTATTTGGTGTTGTCACTGACAAACGTATTCTTTTAAAAGAAAGGAGGCAACTCGCAATTTTGGTTCAACTCGCAGTTACGAGTTTCCAACTCGCAACTTTTGTTCAAATCGCAACTAGCAATTCGAATATCAAGTGCAACTCACAACTCACACAATAAGTGCAACTCCAAATTCACAAAATAGATGCAACTCGCACTTTCAATATCACATATCTCGGAATACAACAAATGTCGGACGTCAACTTTTCGGGATGCTTGGAAACGTTCAAAAATATGGGAGTATGACATTTGTTTTAATGTATACGTTATCTTGGCTCATCTGATATCAATCTTTATTTGTCATATGTCATATTTACTCGTAGTGCTCCGTGTAAGTTAGCGCGGTATCTACATGTCACAGCATGAGAACCAATATTGTGAGAGTCGTAGGGGATCACCCAAAAACCACCAAAATATTTCAGGAAAACCGTAGAAGGCCCTCAAAATTCAGCCAAAATCGTAACAACATTTCTTCATTTAAAAATCTTTCCGATTAAAACTCTAGAAGAATCCAATTTTCTAGGCCGAAATTCGGGTGTGCAATTTCACTTACTAAATAACTGATTTCAGATGCTGCAATGTCCGGATAGTGTAATCGGGATAAATCTATTGGGTGAGTCAAAAAACGCCCGGCGATTGAAAGGCTACTGCTCCCTGAATATATAAGCAATGATATTTTGCAATATCTGATTAAATAGCTAACATGTTCAATTATTTTTAGAATTTTTCTGGCTAAAATCGCTCACTCTCTTCAGATTCTGTAGGCAATTTTCTAAAATTAATCCCTTTGAGAAACCTTAAAAAATGTGCTAAAATTGCAAGCAAAAATTCCTTAAGTGTTAACCTCACAGCGATGACTTTCAGCATGCTTTAGCACGTGCTTTCCTTTTAATGGGTTGAAAAGTCTTCCCCCTAGTGTGAATAACTTATTCAGGGGGATTCCATTCTCCCATGAGGACAAAATACATGAGCACATCCAAGAATCATTATTGCTAGGAACAAGAACAAAGGGAAATTTTGCTTCCTGTTTTCGCTCGTTGTTGTAGGTTTTCGAAAGGGGCTTTCTGCAGAAAATCTTTTATTTCCACGGGAAGAAATGGCCGATTAAAGCCGGGTAAATTACTGAACCTAATTTGACATATCGGGAATAAAACAAGACAGTCATCAATATGATTGCTTTGATAATCAGAGATTAGGATTTTTTCAAACGACGGGCGTTTTTATTGACTCACCTGGTACTTTCCGTGGTGTTCAGGTACAAATAAGTTATAAATTTGGATGCCCCACAAAGTCCATAGCTAACTGGCCCTGCTCAAACTTGCGTAAGTCGCATCACGTTCTTCTGGGGGTCACGTGAGGAAAAAACCTTCACCTTTCGCAAAATGACTAAGATATGATTATACTACCAATTTTAGAGACCCCGTCTACGCGATACCGGTTGACTTTGAAAACGGTATGAAATAGTACATTTTCTGGCCTCCCTTCTACACGATGCCGGCAGAATTACCAAATTCTGTTAGCAGAATTTCATTTCGGTTAGCAAAACGGCACAGTTTGTAATTCTGTTGCTTTCAAATTCTGCCGGCATCATGTAAACGCACATTATCGGTAGAATTTTAAGCCGCTTTCATCACGAGGCTAATATTTTTAATGCTCCCTAAGTCGTTACTTGATCTATCTTGATTGCTTATTGATCTATCTTGATTGCTTATTGACTTCAATTGTTATTGTCTATGGAATTGACATAAAATTCTACCGGCATCGTGGAAACGGGAGGCCAAAACGGCACTTTTTCATGCCGTTTTCAGATTCTACCGGCAACGTGTAAACGGGAGGCCAATACTGCACTTTTTCATGCCGTTTCAAAGTCTACAGGCACCGTGTAAACGGGAGGCCAATACTGCACTTTTTCATGCCGTTTTCAAATTCTACCGGCACCGTGTAAACGGGAGGCCAATACTGCACTTTTTCATGCCGTTTTCAAATTCTACCGGCACCGTGTAAACGGGAGGCCAATACTGCACTTTTTCATGCCGTTTCAAAGTCTACAGGCACTGTGTAAACGGGAGGCCAATACTGCACTTTTTCATGCCGTTTCAAATTCTACCGGCACCGTGTAAACGGGAGGCCAATACTGCACTTTTTCATGCCGTTTCAAAGTCTACAGGCACCGTGTAAACGGGAGGCCAATACTGCACTTTTTCATGCCGTTTCAAAGTCTACCGGCACCGTGTAAACGGAAGGCCAAAACGGCACTTTTTCATGCCGTTTTCAAATGCTACCGGCATCGTGTAAACGGGAGGCCAATACTGCACTTTTTCATGCCGTTTCAAAGTCTACAGGCACCGTGTAAACGGGAGGCCAATACTGCACTTTTTCATGCCGTTTCAAAGTCTACCAGCACCGTGTAAACGGGAGGCCAAAACGGCACTTTTTCATGCCGTTTTCAAATTCTACCGGCATCGTGTAAACGGGAGGCCAATACTGCACTTTTTCATGCCGTTTTCAAAAATTTTACCGGCACCGTGTATACGGGAGGCCAATACTGCACTTTTTCATGCCGTTTCAAAGTCTACAGGCACCGTGTAAACGGGAGGCCAATACTACACTTTTTCATGCCGTTTTCAAATTCTACCGGCACCGTGTAAACGGGAGGCCAATACTGCACTTTTTCATGCCGTTTTCAAATTCTACCGGCACCGTGTAAACGGGAGGCCAATACTGCACTTTTTCATGCCGTTTCAAAGTCTACAGGCACTGTGTAAACGGGAGGCCAATACTGCACTTTTTCATGCCGTTTCAAATTCTACCAGCACCGTGTAAACGGGAGGCCAATACTGCACTTTTTCATGCCGTTTCAAAGTCTACAGGCACCGTGTAAACGGGAGGCCAATACTGCACTTTTTCATGCCGTTTCAAAGTCTACAGGCACTGTGTAAACGGGAGGCCAATACTGCACTTTTTCATGCCGTTTCAAATTCTACCAGCACCGTGTAAACGGGAGGCCAATACTGCACTTTTTCATGCCGTTTCAAAGTCTACAGGCACCGTGTAAACGGGAGGCCAATACTGCACTTTTTCATGCCGTTTTCAAATTCTACCGGCACCGTGTAAACGGGAGGCCAATACTGCACTTTTTCATGCCGTTTTCAAATTCTACCGGCACCGTGTAAACGGGAGGCCAATACTGCACTTTTTCATGCCGTTTCAAAGTCTACAGGCACTGTGTAAACGGGAGGCCAATACTGCACTTTTTCATGCCGTTTCAAATTCTACCGGCACCGTGTAAACGGGAGGCCAATACTGCACTTTTTCATGCCGTTTCAAAGTCTACAGGCACCGTGTAAACGGGAGGCCAATACTGCACTTTTTCATGCCGTTTCAAAGTCTACCGGCACCGTGTAAACGGAAGGCCAAAACGGCACTTTTTCATGCCGTTTTCAAATGCTACCGGCATCGTGTAAACGGGAGGCCAATACTGCACTTTTTCATGCCGTTTCAAAGTCTACAGGCACCGTGTAAACGGGAGGCCAATACTGCACTTTTTCATGCCGTTTCAAAGTCTACCAGCACCGTGTAAACGGGAGGCCAAAACGGCACTTTTTCATGCCGTTTTCAAATTCTACCGGCATCGTGTAAACGGGAGGCCAATACTGCACTTTTTCATGCCGTTTTCAAAAATTTTACCGGCACCGTGTATACGGGAGGCCAATACTGCACTTTTTCATGCCGTTTCAAAGTCTACAGGCACCGTGTAAACGGGAGGCCAATACTACACTTTTTCATGCCGTTTTCAAATTCTACCGGCACCGTGTAAACGGGAGGCCAATACTGCACTTTTTCATGCCGTTTTCAAATTCTACCGGCACCGTGTAAACGGGAGGCCAATACTGCACTTTTTCATGCCGTTTCAAAGTCTACAGGCACTGTGTAAACGGGAGGCCAATACTGCACTTTTTCATGCCGTTTCAAATTCTACCAGCACCGTGTAAACGGGAGGCCAATACTGCACTTTTTCATGCCGTTTCAAAGTCTACAGGCACCGTGTAAACGGGAGGCCAATACTGCACTTTTTCATGCCGTTTCAAAGTCTACCGGCACCGTGTAAACGGAAGGCCAAAACGGCACTTTTTCATGCCGTTTTCAAATGCTACCGGCATCGTGTAAACGGGAGGCCAATACTGCACTTTTTCATGCCGTTTCAAAGTCTACAGGCACCGTGTAAACGGGAGGCCAATACTGCACTTTTTCATGCCGTTTCAAAGTCTACCAGCACCGTGTAAACGGGAGGCCAAAACGGCACTTTTTCATGCCGTTTTCAAATTCTACCGGCATCGTGTAAACGGGAGGCCAATACTGCACTTTTTCATGCCGTTTTCAAAAATTTTACCGGCACCGTGTATACGGGAGGCCAATACTGCACTTTTTCATGCCGTTTCAAAGTCTACAGGCACCGTGTAAACGGGAGGCCAATACTGCACTTTTTCATGCCGTTTCAAAGTCTACAGGCACCGTGTAAACGGGGTCTAAATCATATCTTTGTTTTTTGTGTCAAGGACCGCATAAATGTAATAGGTGATCATCGCTATGTTCTACCGTGAGACGTGAGAGGGACAATCATGGCATAAAAGCCTCATATTGAGCTTTTTGATAGTTCTTAATAAAATAGCATATTTATGTCAGAAATTTATAACCAATGATGTTAATGAAAGTTCGAATTCTGCGTGGCACATGAGCATAGTGCTGCACGCAGTCCAGAAAAACTCCAAACTTCCTCCGGACACTAATTTCGTTCGTGAAATCTTCCTCAATTTATCATTTCTTAAGGTCAAGATAACAAAGTTTTTCAGCATCACTGCATTGCTTATTGCTCGACAATTTATGAAATTTGCCAAAATAACGCAACATTTTCCGTCATACCTTACAAAAATCATTAAACCTTCCTCAAATATGACACTATGGGTGTCTTTGATTGGTAATTCCAAACCTACCAAATTCTGAAAACGGTAGACTTCGCAGAGATGGAAACAAAGTGCCTATTCAAACACAAAATTCTTCAAAACAAAACAGCAGGTCTCAGATTCATCCTGGCGAAAACGAGGTTTTCAGTTAAGAAACACGAAGGGGAGTCCGGTGCTTGGAAACAAAGTCTGAGCTGCCTCAATTGCCATAGCAGCACGAGCAAATTCCCCTCATTTTCAGAGTTTCGCAAATGAAAACGAGAATCTCTCCAAAGTCTGCAAAACCTTCCGCCTGTTGGAGCAGAAGGTTCGGCAGGCCTTCCAAACATGCCAAACCTGCCGTTTTCGGAATTTGGTAGTCAATCATAAATTCCGAGGCTTCCAAGTCTTCCGTTTTCAGAATTGGCACCAATCAAACACACCCTAAAAGCACAACCTTCTTTCGACTAACAGCCGTGGAGTTGCAAGTTTTTTCTGGAATCTGGTGCTGCATTAGACTTATGACGATGAGTCCCTCGTATCCCTGCGGTAAACCTTGCTCAAGAGGGACTCATAATGAAACAGTGAAAGACCCGGCCCTATCTCCTGCAATCGATCATGATTGGATCAATCGAATCAGGATCGAACGACTGCCGTAGCTCTGTTCAACGGTCACTCCTCGGAAAGAAAATGCAATCAAAACCACGTTAAGCAGGCGTTTAATCAAAGAAACTTGGTATAAATCTGAAGAAGGAAGTTCACTTTACCTGGTAAGTCCAAAATGAGACTTTCAACGCTACATTTTCCATGTTTTAAGACCAAAACAAACCAGAGAAAACTTCAGCCACCTGTCATAGCAACTTTGTTCAAAATCTAGTCAACTGCATCATTCGAATCGAGAATTCGACCTCGCAATCTGATTGGTACGTTAGGAATTGCGAAATTTGGGCCTAAATAGGGCCAAGTTTTTCAGAGTAATGCTATGAGTCTCTATTGCTTGAAGCGCCATCATCAAGTCAAAGAGCACAGGGCAACAAGAGACTCATCGTCATCAGTCTAGTGCTGCATTAGTAGTTCATTTGATCATCATTGGTTGTGATTTTAAAGTATGCTTCAAAACAACATAGCTTCTAAAAGAAAATTTTCTCAGTTTATTACACGTCTGAGGCAATTTTTTCGTCATGGACAAATACACAAAGGAAATTTCATGATGAGTATCGGATGAACCGAGAGGAACTTAAAATTTTTAGAAAACCACTATGCACACGATAGGGCTTGAATCACTGCAAAACTTTACGATTACGTATGTGGAATTGCATTGCCTAATTCTTTCAACTGAACAGAAAAAATGGAATTTTACGTCGTTCGCCACAATTTCAGAGATAGCATTTTTGATATCATATTTTTCTTGGAATTACAACGTTTTAAGCTTTATGACAGGTTGTAGCAGGGGAGGAATCAGATGCTTTGACAAAGACTGAAAATGCCGTAAATTGTGAGCTAATTGCCCGGGGGGGGGGTACATAACATGTTGAGGGTAAGGGTATGTGCCGCTCATAAGGGTAGGTTCTTGCGCCGAACTTCTCTAAACAAGGGTCCCTTTTTCGGCAAATTTTTCATAAACATGGGTGGGTCATTCAGAGATTGGCGAAAAATGGCCAAAAATGGACCGTTTTCCGCCCAAATTCATCATAAAAGTGGGTATGAAAGCAAGTTTCGGTAATTAGAAGAGGGTACCTTTCTGAAACCGGGTGGCAGACCCCCGTTCATCCGCAAGTCATGTACCCCCCACCGGGGCTAATTGAGAAAAGTAAAAGCAGCAATTTTAGAAATATTGGAGAGGTCTACAAGATGGTAGCAAGCAAAAGTCTGTAGCTTTTTAGTCTTACGATCAAGCAATTTGATGACGTCTTAAGAGTCCGCAGAACTTCAAAAATGACGTAACGCTGAAAATAATGACGACATTGCCAATGTGTTCTTCCTGGAATTATAGCAAATTACCTAAAGTTCCCCTCGATTCTTCAGTCGAAAGAATAGGAACTAACATTTGACAAACAAGGGCAGATTTTGTCGGATTTTGTAATACAGTAGCATGAGTTGCTTTGATTTGTACCCCAATTCAAAGCGATCAGCGATTTCAGACAAAAGAAATTCTCTTAACCAGGTAATATAAAACAAACATAGCCACAAAGTTGCCATGAAACCAGTAGGGCAAACTCTCACCTGGTACGGGTGAAGGATGGTCTTTAAGAGAAGATATGTGCTTAAGACGAAAGAAGAAGGGTAAAACTAAGGTTCTCTCGGGCGGATTTTGTGTACGTGATTGAGAGGTCGAGCAGAGGGCATTACAACTCCTGCATATCTATTGCTCAATTGCAAACAGTTACTCTTCAGTCCCTAATCAAATAAACGAAATCAGCGAGACAGAACTTTAGATTGACCCTTCTTCATTTGCTATAAGCACCTAACTTCTCTTAAAAATCTGCTTTCGGCCACACCAAGCGAGAGTTAGCCGTACTGGTTTCAGGGCAACTTTGCGGCTGTGTTTGTTTGGAATTACTGTTTGAGAGAATTTCTTTTGTCTGCATTCGTTAATCGCTTTGAAATGAGGTGTGAACCAAAACAACTGATGCTATTGTCTTACAAAACCTGTCCTTGTTGGAAATAACATTTTCCCCATTTAATTTCAAACTTTTGCAAAGATTCGAACCGTACGCCATTATGCGGAGGCACTTGAAGTACTCTAATCAGTCAAAGTTTGGGTGTATCAATTCTTCTCGATTTTTTCATCTACTTCGAAGTGCATGAAGGAGGCACAAATAATCTCCTCATTTGCAGCAACGTGCAAAGACATTTACTGTCCTGAAGGCGTAAACAAGCATTTTTACAAATGTATCTGATCATTTTTGCTAATGCTTTTAAAAAGATTTGATTGTTAGTTTTTTACGAGAATGAAATATGATCAAGGATTTTCATCAACAGTTTAGGCCTCTTTTCACGCATCTTGAGGTCACAGATTTTTATAAATGCAATTTCACCTACTGGGTGAGCTAAAAAATACAGTTTGCCCTTTTGGCGGGCTGTGAAATAAAAAGTAACAGGCCGATATTCAAAACTAAATGTTAATCCATCAGTTAAGGGCTAAAAAGGGGAGAAAATTTTGCTTGGTAAAAGGGGTTCATATGGGAATCGAGATTTCTTGCTCTTGACCTCACAGCACCGAGGAGGGTACTTGCTTTGACTGATCCTCAGTTGTTTCCCCTTTCTGTCAGTATACACCTTTTCAACTAACGGCCTCGTTTTGGAAATTTTTGAATTTTTCTCGATACTAAATTTCTGACTATGGATTTTGATTCAGCACCCCAAGTTTACTTTAATTCCAAATTTTCATATTCGTATAGTATGTGATTTCGATTTTATGGCGATAATAACTTTGAAAATTTATAAGGGATTTGACAGTCAAAATCGTTTGGGGTGAAACTTTACACCCTCAGTCATTATTCACGGTCAAATCCCTTATAAATCTTCAAATTTGTTATCCTCATAAAATTAAATTCGTTAGTACTAAGATCATGAAAATTTGTTATTAGACTAAAATTAGGGTGCTGAATGTGAATATAGGGTCTGAAATTTCATATGACGCAAGCTAAAAAAATTTTGAAAATTTTCAAAACGAGGTCCCTTAGTTGAAAAGGTGTATTTGTTAGCTTGGCAAAATTCAACTGGGCAGATCTTCCATGCGATTTACTCTTAGGGGCATGCTCGTGTTGTAATGTATTATTTCAGCACTTTACACCTTGTGATTGGGTAGCTTACTCAGCTTCGTTCAGCGATTGGGCAAGGAATCTTTGATCCTATCATTTGGGAGTACAGTACAATACGCCGAAGAGATATATTCAATCCTTATGGGTGAGAAAATCAGAAGGCGATGGATTTACTCCGTATCGTGTAGCCCATTCGCAGAATAGACCTTTTAGCTATTCTACAAAAGAGCCTGGATCGAGCGTTATTTTTATACAATTTTATACGCGAGGCTCGATCGAGTGGCGTTAGAGCTTCTATCACCATTATGCACATTCGAAAATTCTTCTAATTGCATCACAACATCGTTCTATCCAGATTCTTTTCCAGAATAGCTAAAAGGTCTATTCACTGTATTTCTGATGCACATAAATTTTGTCTAAGGTGAGAAAATTTTGCTTGGTAAAAGGGGTTCATATGGGACTCGAGATGTCTACGTTCCATTCTGGTCCATGATCTATGTGGTATGGAGTTTAGATTCAAAGCGACTGTCACTTTCAGAAATAGAATTTTAATTTAAATTATCAAGTAAATCATGGACCAGAATGGAATGTGGAATTCTCGTTCCCAAACATGCCTCTCATAAGCGTTTTCCTAATTTCTGGATCTAAGTAATAAGTGTTTTTACCAAACAAAACTTCCCCATCTAATCTAACTTTCTCATTAAAAGCCTCTGACTGAGAGGTTAAAATTTCAGTTTTGAATATCGGCCAAGTACTTTTTATTCCATGCCCACCAAACGCGCAAACTTTTTCTTTCATCAACCGGTATATTTACAGTGGCCAAAAAAGAAGAAAATCAGAAAAATACCTCAGCCTTTCAAGCATCAACCAAAGTTTGATTGATTTCAATCTCCCAAGTATTGTCTGCATAACGAATGAAGTAACCTTTGGCCCAACCGGTGTTATAATACGCAAGTTCTGATTTGTAAAGACTTTTTACTTCTACTGTTCAGCTTCTGTTAAAGAGCTTTGAAGAAACATGATGGTATGACTTGGAAGGATAATTCCGGGGTTGATATGTGTTGATATGACAGATAAGATGCTACAAGATTTCACCGTTTTGAACGGCGTATCGTACTTTTTCCCGCCAGTTTTTGTCGCGTAATCAAATAGGCGACCAGAGCATAATGACCTCATAAGCGCAGAGGATCTGTAGCTTTTGACATCGCGCGCATGGAAAACGAGGCGGCTGTAATGTTTTCTTGCTTCTTAGTAGCTGCTAGCCTCTTTATTGCGTGCTTATGGGAAAGATGGCGACCAATCGCAACGATTTTGGGCCTAAATTTGCAGGATGCTCAATCAATTTACAGTTGTTGCGAACGCCTTAAAAAGTTGATAGTTTGCGGCAGCAGTTGGTAAGTTTTGTTTTCTGGCATTTACCATACAAATCCCGGAATTTACTACTTTTAAAGCTTTCCCACTTGCAAAATATCCGGACCGAATTCAGCAACTCTGACTGCAATTAACAATTATTACCACAATCGTTCAAGTATAGTCCGTAAAATCGGAATTCTGAACATCACTAGACTTGAAAATTGTTCCCTTCGTAGCAGCGGCATTAGAAGAGCTCACTAGTCCTTGAGATTCAGCAAGTGCTTTGGATCGGATCCTTTTGATTTGCTTCAACCTTTCAAGCCAATTGCAGCCATAAGCATCGCTTGGTCTATTTCTACTGTGATGAAGCACTGTAGCCATCTGTAAGGAAAAGTATATGCATATATCTTATTTCATATTTCATAGGTTAAACATATTTATGCAGGGTATGAATTCAACAAGTGCGTTGTTTTACAATTTGGCCCTGTTCGAATGAAAGCACCTGATAAACTATTTACAAATAAATTAGATAAAATATATACACCTGACGACTATAAGCTATCAACAAGATTAAAGATT
This sequence comes from Aurelia sp. 4 Dawson et al 2005, assembly GCA_964019985.1. Classification (NCBI taxonomy): domain Eukaryota; kingdom Metazoa; phylum Cnidaria; class Scyphozoa; order Semaeostomeae; family Ulmaridae; genus Aurelia; species Aurelia sp. 4 Dawson et al 2005. The sequence goes on from OZ026502.1 coordinate 13,714,385, forward strand.
TTCGTACCCCAACTCTCTCAGCCTTGATTTAAAGGCATTGAGTCCACATAAATAGTGCTCTCATGACCAATATCAAGTTCTTTTCAATCACGAAACAAAAGTTGTCATCTAATCCCTATTGAAATTAAACCAAAGAAATTCCTCAGGACAATGCAAGGATTAAGAAGTCTTTGGTCTCCACTGCTAATGACTTTAGCACTATTGTGCGATAACAAAGAGCCGTCAGCGGTTTGTCAGCAAAAATTCAGGACAGCGTTAACGCTCAACTATTTATATGGACTCAATTCCTTTAAATGAGTATAACGAGGGGGCCTCATTGATATTGCTGTTTAACTTTTTCCGCACTTTTGTACCACGGTAAGAGAATGCCTTTTGGCCCTTACTGTTCGCATCAACGGTACTGTAGGATCATTTTTAATGTTTCTTAGCGCTCGTTTGTGGGAATCTGATAGTCTAACAAATAGGTCACTAAGGTACTGTGGTGCAAGATCGTTAAACCTTTATATATCATAGTAGATGTCTCTTTCACAACCATTTCTTTGATGGACAACCAGCCAAGCTCTTTACGTAACAGCACAGAAGGTGCATCATATGGACTACCCGTAACGATTTGACCAGGCCTGTTTTTTAATTCTTGTAAAGACACTACTCTCGTGATACCACTGCAGCCCCAAAAGGATAAGCAATAGTTTAGATGTGGTTCTACAATACTACGATAAATGCCCTTCAATGTTTCCATTGATACGGTGTTTTTGCAGTATTTCAAAAGGCTGATTCGGCGAGAAACTTTCCCTTTTATATTCTCCATTTGGCACCTCCACGTTAGACAATTGTTTATGAGGAGTCCAAGGTATTTCAATTTGTACACTAAATTAACATTAACGGCACCTAATTGAAACATCGGCAACAGAGCAGATTGCACTGCCATTTCATTGGCATGTTCTATTCGCTGGACCCTAAGACCCACGGACCCCAGACTCCAAGACCCCGGACCCCAGACCCCAAGACCTCCGAACCCAGCAATAGATGAAGATACTTTTCATCATCAAAGATATCAAGGTGGTGGAAAGTGAGTGAAAACGCAGGAAAACTGGAAAACCCTATCAGATATAAGTCTAGCAAATGAAAACTAATAAATCTACCCCTTCCATGTAAAGAGACTTTGACTATGTATTGTACTGTAGGGGACACATGCCAACGACACAAGGGCAGCTATTCCCTATAAATCACTGGCAATTTCTAAGGACACTGTTTTGTTCCCCAGAACAATTTCAGAGATTCTTTCATTCTCCTAAAATATATCGGGTCAGCTGATACCATTACTCAATGATATTGTTCAAGAGAAGTCTCTTCTTAGGTCTTTCTAAACTTTGGTACTGGTTTGTTATAAACTAGTTTCTTATACAAACCAATACGGAATAAACTGTAGCCGCAACATGAAACCAGTCCTGGGGTCTTGGGGTCCAGCAAATAGAACATGCCCATTTTATTGACATTTTGTAGTGACCAACTATCATAGCCTGTGTTTTGATGACGTTCAAGGATAGCTCGTTACCTAGAAGCTATTTCTCGATATTGACAGGTTCAGCATTTAATACTATATGCAATTCATCCAAGGTTTTGGAGAAAATGAGATCATGGTATAATCAGCATACATGTTTGTCTCAGCCTTCTTTAATGTAAAGGGTAGATCATTTATGTAAAAGCAGGAGAAGAAGTGGTCCTCAAACAAGACCTTGCGGCACTCCGATATCCGAAGAGACGCCATTTCCTTTGATATCAGAAGAGACACCACTTCCTTTGCAAAACTGATTTCTGCTATTCAAATGCGATGGAAACCAATCACGTTTCATATCACTGATACCATAGAATTTAATCCTATCAAGACAAATACCATGATCAATGGTATCAAAGGTCTTCTGAAGGTCAGTGGAGATCATGTCTGTAAATTTCCCTTTGTCAATGTTGACATCGCAGTGTAAAGAGCGAAAAACTGGCAAAAAATCGGACTGTATCTGTTAAAATGACCAAAAGGACAAAGCAATATTAAAGGCCTTTTTGAGGATTTTCTGGGTAAGTAAGAAGAAATCTCCAATCTCCGAGCTATAAATCTGAGAACTAGGAAGTGGGTCTATCGGATTATACAGATGGAATTCTTCGACACAAAGTGAATTCGTTAAATCCAGTGATCATTTACACTATTGAGATGTGAGACAAATCAGTTGCTTTTTTCTATCTCAGCTAGTTACTCATCGTTGTACATTACATGGGGAGCTAAAATTCTACATCAAAATATCGGGCTTAATAAGCATACAATTTCCAGAGAATTCGTTACTCCGACGTGCTTCAAAGAAAGCGGGCTACGCCCCCTTGATCAACTCAGAAACAGTCTCCTCCCGCAGATAGATTTCCGCTCTTTTCAAGAGTGAAGGCTGTCGGAAGAAGGGTCGAATATTCAAACGCTTGCTTTGTAAAACCGCTTGATGAATCAGGAGGGAAAATATTGAACTTCCTTCTTATTCAAAGTGAGAACATTCATTCACATTCGTAGTGAATGGTAGTGAGTATAGGTTGGCAGACGACTGTCTTTTCCATCTTGCTGTTCTTAGCTGCACTCATTTAACTTTGTTTACAGTTGATTTTCATCATAAATGTCGCTGTCAAGTTGCCAGATAAAAGCTCGAACTTATCTAGCCTAATTGAGGGTTTGATGACAACTTTAATGGTCAAAATATTTCAGGTATGCCTTCCTATTGTTACACGTTTGGCACGAAACGCATCTGCAGATATCTACCTACCTACCTACCTACCTACCTACCTACCTACCTACCTACCTACGTACCTACCTACCTTCCTACCTCGTCCTCTCTCTTCCTTCGTCTATAAAATCTGCCCCACTACGTAATGTGCTCATTCTTTGCACATAGAAAGGACAAAATCAAAATATTTGCATCACATGTTTCCGATGTCTACCTCGGAAGTTAAAACTGAATGTCTTTTTCACACACAGAATATGTAGGAATCACAAGATGTGCTTGATCAGCCTACGAAGTAGATAAATGAAATCCACGTAGCAGATGTTTAGATTTGTCCTTCTTTTTCAACATATAACTTCAACTTCAAGACTGGCGACATAGTCAAATTTTAGCGATGTTTCAAACAAACGAATTTCTTATTGAGTCCATCGGTAAGTGCAGCCAATGTTAGGGAATTTCCACCCCTACAGTTGCGCACCCAGCTCGCGCATATCATTCATTCACAAGTTTTCCTTTTCAGGTATTTTGCTAAGAGCATTAACGGTAGTTAGCCATACCCATAACTATTGCACTTTCAGCCTTGTATCTACAAGAACACTGTGTAAGAACCGTTAGCAAATTCTAGAGACGCCTTACAGGCAGCGGTATTCTCTAAACAAGGGCAGAGTTTGTAATACAATAGAATCAGTCGCTTTGGTTCACACTTTAATTCAAAGCGATTAGCGAATGCAGACAAAAGAAATTCTCTCAAGCAGAAATTCAAAACAAATGAAGCCACAAAGTTTCCCTGAAACCAGTACGGCTAACTATCATTTGGTGCGGGCGAAAGGAGGTCTTTAAGGGAAGGTATGTGCTTATAACGGAAGAAGAAGGGTAAATCTAAGGTTCTGTCTCGTGGATTTTGTTTATTTGATTCAGGAACCTAGCAGAGAGCATCACAATTTTTGCATATTCATTACTCAGATGTACGCAGTCACTCCTCAGCTCCTGAATCAAATAAACAAGATCCGCGAGACAGAACTGTAGATTTACCCTTCTTCTTTCGTTATAAGCACATACCTTCCCTTGAAAACCTCCCTTCGCCTGCACCAAATGATAGTTTGCCGTACTGGTTTCTGGGCAACTTTTGCAGCTTCGTTTGCTTTGAATTTCTGCTTGACAGAATTTCTTTTGTCTGCATTCGCTAATCACATTGAATTGAGGTGTGAACCAAAGCGACTGATGCTATTGTATTACAAAATCTGCCCTTGTTGCCAGGAGGAGCTTCCTTAGTACAAATTCTTGATTGTGATTGGTCAGTTATTTCTGTATTTGCATGGTAGAATAAATACTAATTGACTATAGTTTGAGTCAGATTAGAAAAGATACTTCACTTGTAGGAGGACTGACGGTGTCATAGATGAAGTTGAAATCTCAGATGGCCTAATATTTTGAGCGATCCCTTCGGTTCGATGAACTAGCGCGACAGAATTGGAACTTCTGTAAAACCCAAGCATGCTAGCCGCTCGATTCTGCAACTTTTGTAGGGCGACATAACTTGACTAATTAAGTTAGTTCGACATAGTAAGGTGACATAATTCGACTGAGTTACCCAATGGTGTGAAATCTATTCTCCCGAGAGGGTAATCGCTTTGTCTGTTCAAAAATTTGAACCACTGCTTACAAAATACAAATGACTTGATAACGGGCTATGCTCAAAACGTCGCTTCTTTCAATTCGCATCAAAGTGCTTATACATTTTATGCTATTTACTTGTTTATCTTTGTATGATGGCACTACACGCAGCAAGATGTTTTTGACAACAAAATTCACCCCTGCTGATGGTTTTGTTGGGGAGACGATATTGATACTTTGTCTGAGGAAACTGATGCGTCCTCCGTGCAGTGGGTTAAGGCGCATGCGCCCATTAGAGCTTTAACTCCAAAAGCGCCCGTCAGAGCTTCATTCATTTTCATTCATTTCATTTTCATTTCATTTTTAAATATTTATACAGGTTACAAAATTTCAGTAAAAGATAACTGCTTTACAAATTGACCTGTGCAAAAACAGAAAGCCTAAATTAAAGAGAATTATATATATATATATAATGTACAAACGAGCATAATAGAACTAAAAATGAAAATATAATGTACCTCTCATATGAATTTTTTAAAGGTAGCCAGGGACGATGCCAATTTAGTTTCCCTATTCATTTTAAAATATTTATACAGGTATAAGTTTCATATATTTATACATGTTTTTCAAACTGACCTGTTAAAAAATAACATAAAATAAAGGAAAATAGGCTAAACTAAGAACAAAAGAAATTTATATGCCTAATTTACAATATACAATGCTATAATACCTAATTTACAATAAAACATAATAAAAATGAAATAGAAAATAAAGTTACACCGCCCTCATAGTCGTTCCTTGAAAGTTTTCAGGGAGGGTGCCAATTTTGCTTCTTTTTCCAAACTGTTCCAAAGTTTTGCACCGCGATATGAAAAAGCCTTTTGGCCATTGACAGTCTTTAGTAACGGTAACCTTAGATCAGTTTCTGTTGAGCGCAAAGACCGTTCTCTATCATAGTTTTGTAAATGAAATGAAAAATGAAAAATATTTTAAAATGAAATGAATTTTTTTTTGTTGGGGAGACGATATTGATACTTTGTCTGAGGAAACTGATGCGTCCTCCGTGCAGTGGGTTAAGGCGCATGCGCCCATTAGAGCTTTAACTCCAAAAGCGCCCGTCAGAGCTTCAACTCCAAAACACTACTGCGCATGAGCTTTAAAACCCACGGCACGGGGGCACATGAAAATTTCTCCGGACAAAGTATATCTCGGGTCCCCAACAAGGTTAGTGAGAAGAACAAACAATGTGCGGAACAACAAAAAGAAACGGTCAGCGCTCATTACCATTAGGGCTGCTCTCCAAATCCAGCGTTTTGAGCGCGCGGGCGCTGCGACTAAGATTGATTCCTGCGGTGGCGATCACAAACGCCCGCGATGGGAGTTGAACTTGTTCCTACTCCCAAAGCGCCCCAAAATCGGTCGCTCGCAATCAGATTGATCGCTAAATATTATCAAATGCGCATGCTCCTATTTGGACGCAGCGCCCACGCGCTCAAAACGTTGGATATGGAGAGCAGCCTTTAGATGACAAGTTTCACAAGAAATCTCACAAACTTTCACAACATATCTTGTCCATGCTTGCTGATTTTCAAGTGCGAAGAAGTGGAAACCGATAAGAAATAACTGAGTGCGTTCAAACAAATCATCGCACTTATTAAGTAATCAGGTGCGAATTAAGTTGACGATAAAGAGCCAGAACAAGGACCTTTCGATCAATTATTTAGGAAACATGGAGAGCGGTGTGTTCTTCATAAGAAATGTCGATAACAGAGCACATAGAGGATTTTGGGGATCCTTCCTCTGACCTGCTTCCCTAAAAATCAAGAAAACTCTTATTGATCTGCGATAACAACAGTTTCAGGCTGACGTGATTAGTGACCTAGCTCTTGTGTTTTACAGAGCACCGGCCTCTTTGTGTTCCTAAACATGCATGTATTTTTTATAAGAAACTAAGAATTTAGGCAAGTACTGACAGCTTCTTCGAATTATTAGATTTCAAGTACTCCCTCTTTCTTATGCGTTTATTAATAATTCTATGACAATCTTCATGTTCATTACTTGTGCCCCACCATCATGGAGCATTGCAAACACTCTGTTTTGAACGAAATATTCATTCGATATTACTACCTTATCTTTTATCTATCGCTGAAGTACAATGGCTAAAGTACCTTTCCGGACGAGCGCCTCGCTCTCGTTCACTCCTCGGGAGAGGTAGCTTGCTTCATTCACAGTTAAGGTAGTAGTATCCAATAAACATGTCGTTCAAAATATTTTGAACATCCCAAAAATATTGTCCATGAAGTGCCTTCTCTTTCCATTTCCTTTTTCTTTCATTGGTGAGTTCAATTTTCAGCCTTGGGCTCACAAACTTTTGACAGTCAAGCTCAACGACCACCTCTTTTAGAAGGTCATCTTCGCTTGCCGTTGCGTATTCACATAACTGGACCTTTTCAAGTATGATGCAATATTTTACGCTCATTAACCCACTACCCCCTGCTTTGCGCTTGATGTACAGCCTCTCAACTAGGCCTGTCCATCGGCCTTCGATTAATCGAATAATCGAAGGAGTTCCGATTAATCGAATAGCATTTGGCCTAAGCGATTAATCGAATAGTGCCGATTATTCGATTAATGGCATGTAACCGATTAATCTAATGCATGAAAGAATCGATTTTGTTGTACTAATCGAAACTGCGTCACTATTCGACTTTCATTCATAATCGATTCTCCGCTAACATGACGTAACTAATCGACTTTCATTCATGCATTTGCTGAGTAATCGAGCATTGCAAAAAGCCATTTTGAGAACAAAGTCGGTGCCGGCATTGCAGATAATAATCGATTATTCAATTATCCCGCCTACAGATATATTCTGCTGAAATGCTTCCCAGTTCTCTTCCCCTATTGTTTTGTTTCTTTGCAGCTATTTTTTTGTTTGTTGGCCGTTTCTTTCAAGTCACACTTGTCCATACAATATCAAATGGATTTGAAAATAGTTTTGGGTAATCTATTTGCAATCATTTGGTTTGGTTAGCATGACAAAATGCACTAAATATAGTAATCTCGCCCTTTATAAGGTTTGATGCAGGGGTCATTACAAAATTGGACTGGTAGGAGAAGACGTGAACAGCTGAGAGAAAATATATGTACCCATACTAAAAACGGGTGGGAATTTTGAAATTTGTGTGAACATGAAAAGATCGAGTCCAGCCTGGGAACACTTTGAAAAGATATCTAACGACCAAGTAAAATGCAAGCTATGCAATGATTGCTTGAAATATAAAGGAAGTACAAGCTCAATGATGGCCCATCTTCGCAGTAAGCATCCAGCACTATTACAGCCTCAGGTGCCAAGTACAACTGGCTCTGGTCTATCCTTCGGTGCATCACAAGTGGCAAGCCCAGCAGCAAAGGCTCCTGCGCAGCAAAGCATCTCCAGTTTCATTACTCCCCAGCGGCGATGCAACAAGAATAGGTCTGAAGCCATCACCACTTTGATAACGAAGATGATAGCCAAGGATCTTCTGCCAGTAAGTGTTGTGGAAGGCTGTGGTTTTCGGAGCCTCATGGATTTTGTTGAGCCAGAATACACTGTCCCTTCACATCAAACAATGATGAGGCGAGTCAATAAGATGTACGGCGAAGTAAAGGATTCCCTTTTGAAGATACTGAGAGGGCAGTCGTTTGTGGCTATCACAACCGACGCCTGGACATCTTTGGCCAATGACTCATATGTCACCATCACTGCACACTACATTACGAAGGAATGGAAAATGATGTCTGCTGTTTTGGATACAAGTGAAATGGAAGAGAAGCATAATGCAGAAAACCTTGCAATCAGAATGCAATTGATCAGCATGGACTGGGATTTGGATGGCAAAATATCAGCGTGTGTCCATGATAATGCCAGCAACATCGTGGCTGCAGGAGAACTCTGTGATGAGTGGCAGGATCTGCCATGCTTTGCGCATACACTTCAACTTGCCATCAACAAAGGTTTCGCGATTGCAGATGTGAATGCATTGATCAAAGCTGCTTCTAGACTGGTGAAGTTTTTCAAAAAATCTTCCCAAGCCACTACTGCTTTACAGCGATTTCAAGTTAGAGCCGAGCTTCCTAATCACCGATTAATTCAGTGGTGCAAGACAAGGTGGAACAGCCTATATGAAATGTTCAATCGATTGGATGAGCAGAAAAGGGCAATCCAGATGGTTCTGTCAGACAAAACAGTGATCAGTGCTAAAAAAGAGGAGGAGATCAGCTTAATTCCTGCTCAATGGAACAAAATCTCCTTTTTGCTTCCTACCCTTAAAGCTTTACAGACAGCGACAACGGCCATGTCGTCCGAACAAAACACTTCTGTATCGAGCATTCTGCCAGTAGTTTGTGGTCTCAGAAAAAATCATCTGAAAGAGGATATCGATGACAGTCCATTGCTTTGGGAATTCAAAGACACGGTTTCAAGAGAGCTTAAAGAGCGATTTCTCGATAATCTTGCTGATGATAGTGTGTCTGCCATTGCTGCATGTTTGGATCCTAGGCATAAAAGTTTGAAGTTCTTGTCCCAAGATTTGCGTACGAAGATTCATCAGAATGTGAAGGCAATGGTTAACATTGCAGAGGATTCTCCCGAAAGAAGCGAGGATGAGCCAGCAGCAAAGAAAGCCGCAGTGAGTGCAATGGCACTAATTCTGGGGGATGATTATTTCGACGAAAGTCAAGAGCATCGTGATGAATTCTCTCATTTCTTACAAGAGCCACCACTTCATCCAAGTAAAGAGCCAATGGAATGGTGGCAGCAGAATGAGAAACGTTTCCCTAAATTAGCAAGCCTTGCGAGGAAGTACCTCTGCACCCCAGCAACGTCTGTACCAAGTGAAAGAGTCTTTTCAGCAGCCGGCATCATTGTCAGCAAGCGTCGATGCAGTTTGTTACCAGAAAACGTTAATTCGCTCATTTTCTTGAACAAAAATTTGCCAAAGTAACGTTGTAAGAGATGCTATTTTCGTTATTTCTAAACATGAAAATATTGATATCATGAGACTTAATGCCTTTTCTTTTGCCTGCACATAAATTAACCCAGTTCGTTGTGATTTCCATAAAATTTTGAGATGAAATAATGACGTCATTATGACGCCATATTTTATACGATTAATCGATTAATCGGACATTTTGCCAGCGATTAATCGATTAGTAAAATCTGATTCGATGGACAGGCCTACTCTCAACATCTTCTCTAGGATGCAAGGCAACGCAATGTGACAGCACTTTTCTTGTTTTCCTATCCATGTGCATGTCTTCCATTTCTTCTTTGTTCCAGTTGATAATTCCTGCACTATATCTCAATAACGGGATTGTCCATGTGTTGATTGCTTGAAATAGATTCCCTGAATTCAGCTTTGACTGTCATGAGCAAGCGAAAGAATCAACCAGAAAGGAGTATTTCAAACGCTTTACAAGCTTCTGTAAGTCAACTTGATTTACAAAGGCTTGTAAAGCGTTTCAAATACTCCTTTCTGGTTGATTCTTTCGCTTGCTCATGACATATGCCGTCTTTTTCTGCAATACCCAGATACTTGTATCCATCATTACCCACCTCTCCTATGATTTCGTTGTTTACAAGATTGATTCCCTCAGAGTAGCTCATTTTTCCTCTTTTAAGAACAAGGGTGGCGCATTCCTTAATGCCAAATTTCATCCCTAGGTCTTGAATACAAAATCTCACTGTCTGTACCAATGAGTCGATCTCATCGCTTTTCGAGGCATATAACTTTACATCATCCATGAATAGTAGATGGTCTACTTTTGACATTCCCTTTTTCATGTAGTAGCCTCCAGGGGGGGGGGGTAAGTTAACTTGTCTATGGTACGGGGTTGTGCCATTTTTTAAGGTACCTTTTCATGACAGTTTCCGGATTTATGGGTATGGTTTTCAACAATTTTTTGCATCTTCCGGATTTATGGGTATAGTTTTCTGTCAGAATTCATTTATTGGTGAGCTGTTTTGGCATTCTCGGATTTATGGGTATGATTTTCAGAAATTCTCCAGATTTATGGGTATGCTCTTGATAAATTTTTCTGAATTTATGGGTGGTACTTTTACGATTTGAATGGCACAACCCCGTATCTTAGAAACTCAAGTTACCCCTCCCCGGAAGTAGCCTTGATTAACCTTAAGTGTCATCGTTACAAACGTTATCGTAACGAACTCTTTCAATTTGTTGATCGACCTCTCCCTCCTTGTACCCGCTATTTACCAGCCACCCTTTAAGTACTCCTACCCGCCTATCAAAAGATCGATCCTCCGAACAAATTCTCTTTATTCTCAATGCTTGGCTGTAAGGAATTCCCTTCTTAGTGTGACCAGGGTGACAGGAGGTATGATGCAACAGTTGATGAGTGTCCGTCGGTTTTGTGAACAAATCCGTAACTATTCCATTGCCCTTCTTGATCACTTGCACATCGAGAAAACTAACCATCTCCTTAGACCACTCTGCCGCAAATTTTATTGACTCGTGTGCTTGGTTCAAAGAATCTATGAAGTTTTTTAACTTTTCCTCCCCATGTTGCCAAATCAAAAATATGTCATCAATAAACCGCCACCAAAGAAATGGCTTATATGGCGCGTCAGACAACAGCCTCTCTTCAAGCGCCGCTATCAACAGAATTGCATATGAGGGCGCAAACTTTGGTACCTATAGCTGTTCCTTGTAGCTGCTGGTAAAATTTACCACTAAACTCAAAGCAATTATTCTTCAAAACTATCTGTGCCTGCTCTGTAAGAGACTCCGTTGAGACGGCTTTGTCTTCTCGACTGTCAAGTGCTCCCTTCAGTGCCTCTAGCCCCTCCTCATGTGGAATGTGTGGATACAGCCCAACTACATCCACCGTACATAAAATGACGTTCTCAGGAATTTCACCTAGTTCAGAAAGTTTTTTGAGGAAAGGTTAGTATCCTTTATGTACGATGCTACACTTTTTGCCAAAGGTTGTAAATGGTGGTCCAAAAACTCAGAAATATTCTCCGTAAAGTATCCACAGTTGGAAATAACTGGTCTCCCAGGGACGCCATTCTGCCTTTTGTGAATTTTCGGTAGGAGATAAAAATGACCCAGTCTAGGATTATTAATCACAAGATAATCCAGGGTTGAGTCGTCTATATCTCCGCGATCCTTCACAGTTTCTAGAACATCAGAAATCATCCTCTGAAGTCTTTCCTAAGGATCTTCATCAAGTTTTTCATACACATTGGGATCCCCTAACTGCCCATTTGCCTCTTTTATGTAGTCTTCCCTGTCCCAAACAACCACCCCAGATCCCTTATCTGCTTCCTTGATGACGATCGATCTGTCCGACTTCAGATCATTCAGTGCCGCACGCTCTTCTCTACTAATATTACTAAAATTATTACCATTTGCAGTTACCTTCATTATTTCTTCTTCTAACTTACTTAAATATACCTCAATCGCAATATCTTTATTTCGAGGATTGAATATAAAGGGTATTATTGTTATTATTATTATTATCATTATTTATTGCAATACCACAGTCCAAGATATTGTTCGACTGGAAAGTTAAGCTGAACATCAAGCTGCAACCCGCAGCCTTAAATATTCAGCGCATAACGCAGAGTTCTTGCCGTTCCAAGTAGGCAAGCCTTTTGCAATGTTCCAAAGTAAATATTGAGGCTGATGCGTTCACGCCATTTCTTTAAGCTCTTGGATACAGTGCCCAACGCCCCGATGATTATGGGGACTACCTGTACATCGTTGCATTGCCAGATTCTTTTCAGTTCCCATTTTTATTATTATCATTATTATTATTATTATTATTATTATTATTATTATTATTATCATTATTATTATTATTATTATTATTATTATTATTATTATTATTATAAGAAACAAAACCATCATCAAAAATTAACAGAAAAAGAAAATAAAAAGAAACACAACTGTTAAAAACTCTGTACGTTTCGATTAAAAATCTTCGTCAGCAATCATTATCATTATCATTATTATTATTATTATTATTATTATTATTATTATTATTATTATTATTATTATTATTATTATTATTATTGTTATTGTTGTTGTTATTATTGACTCCGAAGATTTTTAATCGAAACGTCAGTTTTTAAAACAGTCTTATTTTGCATATTTCATTTTCTGTTTCAATGGAAAGGTGGTCTAGTTTTTATTATTATTATCATTATCATAAGAAACAAAACCATCATCAAAAATTAACAGAAAAAGAAATAAAAAGAAACACAACTGTTAAAAACTCTGTACGTTTCGATTAAAAATCTTCGCCAGCAATACTTTTCTAATTGGACAACCGAGGATTTATACTCCGTGGTAAACAACTTCAATAGTAAGCATGACTGCATCCAGAAAATATTACTTGCTCTCGTCAGATTCAGCTACTGGCGACCCCTCGGTTCGCTGTGGTCGTTACTCGCAGACAATACGCACTGCGGGAAGTTTAGGCCATCCACCAGTTAGTTGAAAACAGAGACTCCAGGCTTTGCACGATTAAAACTGCGCAAAATGAGTTTGATTTCCTCACAAGATTGGTTAGCGATTAATAAAATTGCGACAAACTACGAGGGTCCAAGTGAAGCCGTCTTGTCTTTGTTTTGATTTGTTCGGTAAAGTTCCATTTGAGCAGGCTATTTACAAATTTTGCAGTTACATGGTTCACCCGTCCAAGTTTTGATCTTTGTTTTAAAGCTTGCAACTGTTGGTAGCTCCTTTATTTCATCGTTAAGATTGTTCCACAATAAGCTACCTCTGAATGAGAGTGACTCCATGCCAAATTTTATTGTCTTCGTAATCGGCAATTTGCATAGATGCTTAGTTCTGAGATCATACTGAATTTCCTTCCTTTCATGAAGGTGCCAGATGTATGATGGATTTAGATGGCTCATTGACTTATAGATTTCTAGCATCAATTTTTGTAGATTTCTAACATGGATCGTTACAGTGTCACTTTTCTCCAAAAGTGTATTAAAGGAAGAGTCGTAATCATTGTGGAGTATTCTTAAAGCATGCTTGTGAGTACGGTTTATTTTATTGTTGGCATCTTTGCCACAAAAGATCCACACTAATGGGCAATAGTTAAAGCTTGAGTGAGATGATTACTGTGTTGCACAGTTTCATTGCCTGTTCTCTTGAGAGATAAACATTTAACCTCCTGAAAGCACTGACTTTTCTGTTTGTTTTGTCGCATAGTGTTTCTACATGCTTATTGAATCGAAGCTTGTTGTCAATTTCAATTCCAAGAAGTTTAACATGTCTGTATTGCCAAAATAATTCCTTACGTCGTCGTAATGAAAAAACATTATCAGCCCCATCGATCATTTTAACCCTAACCTCAAACTTACCATTGTGATTCCCCTCAAAGAAATGACTAAAAAAGTTTGCTTGTGGGATTAATTTACCCCTATCCAGTGATCCCTCGTTATGTTTGCGTGCGTAAGATCTAAAATAAGATTTGTACACGTTGAATCTTTGCCTAAATTTGGTTTTGGTGCTACCTACATATTTTCTGCTGCAAACTTCACATTGTAGTCAATACACTACGTTTTCTGAATTGCAGTTATACCGCTCCGAAAAGTTTTTGAGAGATCTGTTTTCGTCCGAATTTTCAAAACTATCCCCTTCCGTGATGACGTTGCATATCTGGCAACTTTTCCTGCTATTGCACCTGTAGGTACCCTTAGCCAACGGAGGCTCACCAACACTCGGTAATTTAGCCCTAACAAGTTGACCTTTGAGATTTTAGGCCCTCCGAAATGACAAAAAAACCTTGTTTTGGAACACTTCTTTGTGCTCGTCATCCACCAAAATAAGTTTTGAATTTTCTTTTCAAATCTCATAAACTTTGTTAAGAGCTGGATGATACGTAAGTACCAGAGGTATTCTCTTGTCATCCTTAGTTTTTGGCTGCCTATCCAAAAGACTCAAACGATCGCGGCCAGGAAACTTTGCTGATTTGTTCAAGAACCTCATTTTCACCATAGCCCCTATTGCAAAGCCACCCCTTAAGTTCCCGTACCCTATCATCAAAAATCGATCCTCAGAACAAATCCGCCTAATCCTTAAGGCCTGGGCCTGCTTGTTCATTTTTTTCTACTATTTATTGATGGTGGTTTCGTTTATCATATTATCATTATCATTATCATTATCATCATTATCATTATCATCATCATCATCATCATCATCATCATCATCATCATCATCATCATCATCATCATCATCATCATCATCATCATCATTATTATCACTAGGGCATATCAATTTTTAACGATTTGAGAATTGAGCTTCTTACAGGATTTCAAATGAAAGGTACATGTATTGAAAAATGCATGTAAGTTTGTTAGGTAGCAGTTTCTTCCAATCAAATCGCATGACTGTGAAGATAAAATTCTTTTCTTCCCAGTACTGGAGTTTCTTAATTATTCTGAGAGTTCATTTTTTTTGGAATCTAGAATAAAAAACATACGTGCAATGAAAAGTTTTCGATTTTCGAATTCAGTAAGAAAAGGTTTCATCAGACGCACTTAAAGTAGTAGTTTCTTCAAACCAACACTGCTTACAGTGGGAAGGATCTTAGCCTTCACAAAAACAGATGATCATAGAAACACAACCTTGGACTATGTAATATCTTTAAAATAAGAGCAAAATTTGATTTTCCACATACAGTTTGATATGTACACAGTATTTGCAAACGATAAATGTTTTATGCAGAGAATTAAGTGTCGGGTAAACTTAACGGGATTTCAAAGCAAAATGCATCATTTTAATAATCCTGGATCAATTTCTGGAAAATAAATGCTTGTAAACTTTGACCGCAGCTTGCTTCTTTGTCTTGCATTGTTTACATTTCAATTTGATGGAACTGTTCGAATTGCCAGGATATTGAACTGTATCTACGTATGTAATTTTCATAAAAGAAACTCTTGCACCAAAATCCATTATGAATGATTTGATCGAAGTAGCTATCGCGACAACTCACTGCAGATACAGAAGTGGGTCAACTGGCCCATTCAGTCATCCCTCACTTTCCTAAAGGTAAGAAACTTGTACTAAAATTGCAAAAAAGATTAAGAAACTCTAGTACTATGTCTGAGCAGTATCAGAAACTTCCTAAAAGTTAAATGCTAGGATCTTATAGCAAAGATATCGTTGAGCCTTTATTCTTGAGTAATATTAACTAACCGTTTATGTTTTGAACATAACAGAACACTCTTTAGGTTGTCAGTTTAAGAATAGAACGTACAATAAGTCTCTCGAGACTCGCAAAAGTTTTAAAGTTGATTTCGCTTTGTAATTACATTCTCGAACGAAAGAATTATGCTGGCATCTTCTTGATTCGCGTCTTCTTGCTAAAACAGCCTAATAATTTTGTAAAACGGACTTGTCCTCTAAGTTTTTCTAATTGAATACCGGGTGAGCCACAAAAAATTGCCCACTTTTAAAAATTTGTAGCACCAAGGGCACGTCACAGATTTGAATGATTCAAATTTCAGTGAAAGCCGAGAGATCGAAATATTTTTGTGATTTTTCTCGCTGTCTTGCGAGCACTTCCGGGTGAGTCAGTAAAAACGCCCGGCGTTTGAAAAAGTCCTGATCCGTCAATATCAAAGCAATGATGTTGAAAACTGTCTTGTTTTATCCCGATATGTCAAATTAGGTTCAGTAATTTACCTGGCTTTAATCGGTCATTCCTTCCCGTCGAAATAGGAGATTTTCTGCACAAAGCTCCTTTCAAAAACCTGCAAAAACGAGCGAAAACAGCAAGCGAAATTTCTCTTTGTTCTCCTTCCCAGCAATAATGACTGTTAGATGTGCTCATGTATTTTGTCCTCATGGGAGAATGGAATCCCTCTGAATAAATTATTCACACTACGGGGAAGACTTTTCAACCCACCTACCCTGGGTTCCAGAGCCTCAAAATTTAAATGAAAGGAAAATTGGGAAGAGGAAAAAAGAGAAGGAAGAAAGAAAGAAGAAAGACAGAAACTTTTTTCCCTCTTGTATTTTTTATTTTTATTATTTTTGGCTCTGGTACCCAGGGTATCCCAGGGTACAACCCGCCAAAACAAAAGCACGTGCTAAAGCGTGCTGAACATCACCGCTGTGAGGTAAGCACATTAGGAACTTTTGCCTGCAATTTTAGCACGCTTTTTAAGGTTTCTCAATGGTACTCATTTTAGAAAATTGCCTACAGAATCTGAACGAAGTGACCGATTTTAGCTAGGAAAATTTCTAAAAATAATTGAACATGTTAACTGTCTATCTAAATATTGCAAAATATCATTGCTTGAATATTCAGGGAGCAGTAGCCTTTCAAACGCCAGGTGTTTTTTTACTCACCCGGTAGAAGTATCAGGTATATTCAACTTCATTAAAATTTTCATGGCTGCAAAATGACTGAAAAAGATCCTAAAACATAGATCAAATCGTAAGGACTCTCCACACACAGAATGATAGGAAATGGGCTTTCACCTCTCTCTAGAATTATAAGACGAAAGTTTTCAAACAAATACCAAGAATTTCTAATCTCATGGTGATAAATGTACAGAGAATAGCTCCATCCACAAGAAATTGCATTTTCTTTATTGTCCTGTGCGAGGAGTCCTTTGTGATTTGATCAATGTATTAGACCCTGTTTTTGTCATTTTGCAACCATGAAATTATCTTAAAGTTAAATGTACCTATATTTCTAGCGCTCTTGAGATAGCGAGAAAAATCACAAAAATAGTTAAACCTTTACGCTTTTAACTAAAATTAGAATCATTCAGATCTGTGAAGTACTCTTGATGCCATGAAATTTCAGTTGGAACTTTTCCTGGCTCAACCGGAAGACTTTAACTTACAGTTTGCCACCGAGTTTCTGTAAATCCGATAAGTAGTCACTGATTTATAAAGCAAGAAAATCAAAGTCGCTGGCCGCCTCAAAACCAGAGGATTCATTATACAGTAAATAATTAAATTTCGCACGATTTTGTAGTTTCTGCCGCCTGTCCAGAGCCATGACTCCGTACTCTTCTTCTGGATAAGACAGACGAAGTTTCAGAGCTAGATACCTACCAGGTGAGTGAAAACAGTTACAATTTTTCAAACCTTGTAATTTTGTACCTCTTCATCAGATTCCTTAACGTGGTTCCCATTTCGTAGGTAACTTGTCACCTTCGAATGGAAACAAATTTAGTTGGCTACATCGGTCGTAAGGTTTGCAAAGTTGCGAGCGATTTTGTAACAATATTCCATGGCAATAAGAGACCCAGAATAAACTTCATTTTCATCGACGTGGATTATAAGCGTACAAAATCCAAGCGGGTGTCCAATAAAAATCCATTGCCTGCCAATAACCCTTTTGCCCGACAAATGGCGGATTTGATCCACAAAAGCAAGCTGTTGAAATAACAAAATTGACCACCCTGTGATACTTTTTAATGGTACACCCGTGAAGAAAGCTGAAGAGCGCAAACACTTAGGCCACGTTCACATTACTCCGTTTTCATTTAGATCCGTTTTTGCTACTAAAAACGGAGCTATTTTTCCTCCCTGTTCACATTACTCTGTTTTTAAACAAAAACGGATATCTTTCGAGTGCGGTGTTCACACTTGTTCCCAAAAGCAATCTGATCGCCTTTTGTTTGTCTTTGCTCTCTGTTCTTTGTTTTCTTTGTTTCCTGATTATGTTTCGGTCTTTGTTTGTTATCAGCGTTCTAAATTCCTCCGTTTCTGGGTGTTCACATTACAGTTATGCGTTTCTTTTTAGCTCCGTTTTTATTTAGCCCCGTTTTTGCAAGCGTTTTCGTTTAGCTCTGTTTTTGAGGTGGACTAATGTGAACGCAAAGCCAAAAACGGAGATAAACAGCTTCGTTTTTATCCAAAAACGGTGTAATGTGAACGGGGCCTTAGGAATTTTTCTTGATTCAAAATTATCCTTCGCTGCTCACATAAAAGCAGTTATCAGTAAATCTCGCAAAAATATTGGTCTGCTGAAATATCTCTCTAAATATCTCCCCAGACATACGCTGAATGACTTATTTAAGTTCTATGTTCGACCTCAACTGGATTATGGGATGTTATTTACCATATCGCTGCTAAAGTATGTGAATTCAGTGGAAACATAACCTTGCTAAATCTTACGGAAAAATTAGTGTCCGTTCAGTATTCTGCTGCCCTAGCTGCATCAGGGACATGGAAGGGTATGTCGAGAGAGAAACTGTATGCTGAGCTTGGCTGGGAATTGCTAAACTCCCGTAGGTGGAGCAATTTTATAAGTTCATGAATAATCTGGCCCCCAAAATATACTACGGATCCAATACCTCTACTGCGGCAGTCACGATACTCTCTTCGCAAGCAGGATGCCATCGGGCGAATAGGAGGACAGAAAATTTTCAATCCACCTTTCATTCTCACTGCTTATCAGAATGGAATAAGATTCATCCAGAAATTAGACTTGTTTCTACTATTACTGCATTTAAGACCGACCTGTTGTCCAAAATTCGCCCTTTGACAAAATCTGCAGTAAACTGAAATTTCACAAATTCAAACACACCTTCAGAGACAACATAACCCAATGTGCCCTACCAACGATGGCATTGAGGATACAGAGCACTTTTTGTTGCTCTGCCCTTCTCTGGCAGTATCACGTAGAGATTTTCTCGCTGAAGTCTCCGCTTTATTACGACCACTTGGACATACCACCGATCTTTCAAACAAGTTTCTAATGCAGATTTTATTGTACGGTGATAAAGATTTTCCTGATAGTCTCAAGATATAGTTCTCTTCACGCTCTGTTTTATTCATGAAACTGGTCGTTTCGATTAGAATTAGATCTCAGTAATAAGCCATACTACCACCAAGTTCCTTGTAAGTAAACGATCTTTCCTGTTTTTTGTAGTAGCACTTATGTCTTAGCAGTTACTTGTAATTTATGTGTAATCTTTGTCTCTCAAGTCGTTACGTGCAGTGCTATGTTCGTATTTTTCAGTTTTATGTTGCCATTTGGTAGACGTAGTTTTTCGCTCCAAATGGCATTGCCCTTGTAGTTGGGTATAGTATTTTGTAAGTAGTGTTATTAGCTAATATTTTTGGTAAGTATTTTAGGTGAAATGCATAAAAAAATGGCGGATTTTGCCAGAAAAATGTTGATGTTTGAAAGTCCTTCCAATAAAAAAGGCGGGGGAGCTGCCGTCCTCCCAGCCCCTGGCTCGTATGTTTATGCTGTGGAGTTTGGAGGCTGTAAACTTTGGTCTAGAAGTGGAACAATTCAAAAGCAAAGGCTATTTCGAACGATTATAAGATAATACACCTTAATAAAATAAGGTCCTAATATTGGAAAATATGACCTATTTTAACAAACTAAAGTTACTTTGTCTGAGGTAAAAGCATGTTAATCTGACGATAACAATAAGTGTTACCAAACGTGATCAGTAGCTAGCACAATTCAGACTTACAAACGTTTTTTCTTTTGACAAACCCGTATATTTAAGCGATTGATTTATTAGTAAGCTTTGAGGGATGTCCTCTACACGATGCTGGCCCTGAACTGCGGTTTTGCGGGGAGGGGGGAGCTATCCGTGTGATGTCGCATTTGGTGTAGGTTCGCGGGCCCCTGGTAGGACAGAGACTTTCAAGAATGGAAATTTCTCGTGTGTTTGGCCTCTCTGGTCCTCTTTGTGCCCTCTGGTGGGTGTTTGGTGCGGTGTTTTCGTAGGGAACTCCTCCCATTGAGACCATGGTTTAATGTATGCGTCGGGGGATCCCCTCGTGTGGCGTCTCCATCGGGAACTGCGTCGCTCCTGACCCCGTTTGGAGGGTCCCATCTTTTTACTCTGTTTTTAAAACACGTACGTTTTATAATGAAATAGTTTCAATGACTGTGAATTCGTGGAGCAGGCCTTGATTAACTTTAATGTAGCTATTTTTTAGTTTAGCCCTCGGAAAAGAAATGATGACGATGACGATGATGATGATGATGATAATGATGATGAAGATGATGATGATGATGATGATGATGATGATGATGATGATGATGATGATGATGATGATGATGACGATGATGATGGCGATGACGATGAAGATAACGATGATGATGGCGATGACGATGAAGATGACGATAATGATGGCGATGACGATGAAGATGACGATGATGATGGCGATGACGATGAAGATGACGATGATGATGGCGATGACGATGATGATGATGATGATGACGATGATGATGGCGATGACGATGATGATGATGATGGCGATGACGATGATGATGGCGATGACGATGACGATGATGATGGCGATGACGATGATGATGATGATGATGACAATGATGATGGCGATGACGATGACGATGATGATGGCGATGACGATGATGATGATGATGATGACGATGATGATGGCGATGACGATGATGATGATGATGGTGATGGTGATGATGATGATGATGATGATGATGAAGATGATGATGATGATTATGACAATGATGATGATGATGATGATGATGATGATGATGACGATGATGATGATGATAATGATGATGAGGATGAAGAAAACGACGATAATGATGATCATAATCATGAGGATGATCATGATGATCGTGATGATGGTAATGATGATGACGATTATGATGATGATGATGATTTACCTTTCCTTAAAATATTTCTACTTACATTGGTGTGAATTGCAAGCTGTCTGACAAGGATCGGCAAATTGTCATCCGATATAACATGTGGACCAGTGTTTGTCACAACGTCTTTCAAGTCATCTTTCATTCGCACTGTCACTAAATTACTTTGGTAATCCATTGGTTCGATCAATACTTCCGCGAAATTAAACTGCCCCTGAAAAAGAAAGCACTTCCTTGAGAATATAGAAATACTTCATCACTAAAGGCATTGAGTCCGTATAAATTGCGCTTTCATGACCAATACAGTGTATCAACTCCTTTTCAGTGTACTGTGTATAAAACAAAAGTTGTCATTTAGGCGCCGTTTACACGGGATCGGATCCAAATGGGATCGGACCAATTTGGATCCGATCCACTTTTTGCGGGTCGTTTACACGGGATCGGATCCATTTGGATTTTATGAACCCTTAGCAGCGCTGTAGTAAACCTATTTTCTTATTTTAATGAGATCCTTTGAAATTTGCACTCTAATAGACCCTGTATCATCTCTGCTTCCCTTCTTTGAAATGTCAACAAACGATTTTCAATTTAATCGTGTCACTTCTTATCCGTACCAGTTTGGATCCGATCCCACCCGTTTACACGAGATCTTTTGGGGATCGGATCCAAACGGGATCACTTTCGAAAGTGATCCCGTTTGCTTGGGTACGGATAGCAGATTCAAATGGGTTCGGATCCGTCGAGTCCCATGCAAACGCAAGGCCTATTCGTTACAGTTTGGGTACGGGCCCATTTGGATCCGATCTCGTGTAAACGGGGCATTAATCGCTACTGAAATTAAACCAAAGAAATTCCTGAGGATGATGCAAGGATTACGAAATCTTTGGTTCCCACTGCTAATCACTTTGGTACTATTGTGCGATAACAAAGGGCCGTCAGCGGTTTGTCAGCAAAAATCCAAGATAGCGTTAACGCTCATTATTTATATGGACTCAGTTCCTTTAATCTTATACCGCCTAAGTCAGAAAAAGAGCATCCAGAAAAGGGGCAAAAATGCATAATCAAAAGTCTCTCGAATACAGAAATGCAACATGTCAGTTTTACTGTCTACCATATTCCTTACATCAGGGCAAGGGATTATGTCAGTTTCGGATTCTGTTTCAGTTTCATTTTACCATTTTATCAGTTGTGCTAATTCTCAGAAGAATTTGAAATGGATTCAAAAGTTCAGGAAGGTTTGATAGTGCATTTTAGGCCATTTTGCAGCTGTTCTGTAGGGCTGACCCTTTTCATCTTTCAAATTTATCAAGGAACTGTACCATTTTGAAAATCAAGAAAAAGTTCAGAAATACATCAATCTCGTAGCTTTCAGTAAAATCGACTTCTGCTATTATAGCGAAACTAATTGCGTTGCAATTACTTTTCAAACAAGGGGACATTTTTTGAGCCATTCGGGATAAAAGTGGTCAAAATGTTACTTTGCAGCTATAAATACATAGCTATGGATCTATCAAACAATGCTATCTATATGAGTTGAATACTTTTTGGAGAGCTGCATTGCAAAGAAAATAGTCGTCTAGGCACTGCATCAATCAATGATTGTTTTTATTGATTCACCCCGCATAAATCCTCAAAACCCAATCTGACTTGCTTTCACAAAAAGTATGGCTTCGGAAGCATCCCATGCTGTCTGACTCACCCGATGAATAATTTCAGAGATGGTGCCAGGGGAGAAATGTTGAGGGGACAAGTACTATCAAAGTGCCGACAGTGAGCGAAGCGAGAAAATTTTTACAGACCGCGCCCTTCAGATTAGCTTAAAATGCGACTTCACAGTCTAAAAATATGACAATCAAGTTATGGAAGTGCCTATAGTTCATTGAAATCTTCAAATTTAATTCCGATAGGGGCTCAGTATGCTTGTGAGGGGTTCCTGCCCCCAAGCAGCCCCGCTGGCACCATCCCTGCTGAGTTAAACCGAACGAGCTTTCATGAGTTGATTTAACTCCATAATACGTAAATATCCGATAATATCGAGAATGTGGACACCAAACATGAACTTTTTAATCGTTCTAGCAAACTCAGGCGTAGGTAGTTCGATACGTGGCTTTCAGACCAACGATAAAGAGATCTTGTTTGCGATTGTAATATCCGCTGTCAATTGCTAATTTCAGATTTTTTTATTACATGCACATCCATTGGCGAAGAGAAATCAATGATCTTTTCTTTGTACACCTTCCGTGAAAACACAGAGAATCACAAAGAAAGATCACAAAATCGCAACAAATTCACATATGAAGATCACAAAATCGCAAAAATTCACACAGGAAAGTCACAAAATTGCAAAAAATCACACAAGAAAATCACAAAATTGCAAGAAAATCACATACGAAAATCGAAAAATCGCAAAAAATAACATAATCACGGAACGAAATCACTGCAAACTACTGAAAAAATCACACAACATAATTACTAAGAACCTCTAAAATCACAAGAGAAATCACAGAAAAAATCATGTGATTTTGAAATCACAAAAATCACGTGCACTATTTTCAGCAGTCATTTACCCCTCGTCTATCAGCATATGGACGGCATAATTTACCACAGAAATCAGATTTAAAAAATTGTGCTAATGCCGAAACCTGTTGCTAATTCTGCATGAAGAACACAGTATAATTTCCTCGTTGTTCATTACAATGAGCTGCATGTACTCATATTGACTACCGGGTGAGTAACAAAAGAAACGCCCAGCGTTAGATTTTCTCAAGAAGGACCATTCGAGAAACCATAAAACTTGCTAGAATCAAGAGCGAAATTCCTAATGTTTTTACTTTACCGTAATGACCTGAATGCGCCTTAGCACGTATTAAACTCTTAAGAAGGATGAAAAAGTCTTCCCCTTAGTATGAAAATAAATGAGTCAGGGGGCATCCTTTCTCCCAAGAGGAGAAACTACATGAACACATTCAAGTGCCACTATTATTGGGAAGGCGAATAATTACAGTAAAACTTTGCTCGCTGTTGTTGCTCGTTTTTGCCAGTTTTTGAAAGGAATGTCCGATTAAAGCTAAGCAAATAATAGTGAATCTAACTGACCATATCAGAAATAAAACAAGACAGTTTTCAAGACGTTGCATCCAATAGAAATAAGATCATTCAAAGAGTGCCGCATTTTTAGCATCGGAAGCAAACTGAACCAACATAGGAACAAACGCTGAGGGCAACTCTGTCTAGAAAAACAGGTAGGAACTTTTATAATGTAAAGATTCCTCTCCTACCATAATCTTATGGGAGGTTCATAACATGTTGAGGCCACAGGTATGTGCCGCCCATATGGATGTGTTTCAGGAGCCCCGATTTCTCTAAACAAGAGATCCTTTCTCGGCAGCCCTTCCTTAAACATGGGCGGTTTTGCTGAAATTCGCAAAAAAACAGTCAAACTAGGCATTCTTCCGATCTAATTCATAATAAAAGTGGGTACGAAGGCAAGTTTTGGTAGCCTGTGTGCAGTCTTCGTTTTCGTGTAAATTGAAAGAATGAGAAAATAGAAGAAGTAAGTCTGCTCGCAGGCTAAAACTTTGGTAATTTGAAGAGGTTACCTATTTGAAAATCGGGCTGCAGACCCTTGTCCATCCCCAATTCATGCCCCTCCCTTGGACAATAATGAAATAGCAATGAAAGAAACTCTAACAAGGACGCTGGTGAAAGGAAATAAAATAGGCCTGCGCCACTTGTCAACATAAGGGTACTTGTAAAATTTACAATGGATTGTGCGATTTGGTGCATGGGTCTATCCATACTGGTATATATGGAAGTAACCCTCCCCCTACCCTTGTTGCGTGCATGTAGCAAAACTGGACACAGGATTGCACAATGGCCTGCAAGAAACTAAGAAAAAGTTGTATTTGGCATGTAAGGACGTTGGAATGCAACATGCCATGCCAATGTGGCACATACGAAAATTTGATACGTAGGCAAGCTGGCACGTTGGCACGTAAGAAAATTTGGCACGTAGGCATGCTGGCACATATGGCACGTAACATGCCATGGCACGTAGGTACGTTGGTATGTATGGCATGTAATTTATGTAGCAGACTCTACCCATCCTCTCCCTCTTATTTTCTCATTATTTTTCTAAATATCTCTCTTATCAGTTAACCCTAACCCAACGATTGCATAAAATGCATCACCGAGTGCCAAAGATCAAAGCATTTGGCACAAAATCAAAAAAATTGCAACGAAAAAACAAATTCCTTCTGTCAGCAGAAGGAATGATCCTGAAGTTTAATGAATACCACCTTGAGGTAGAGGGCCGACCTTGCGTTATGCAAAAAGGAGTTTCTCTCTCTGTTCTTTCTTTCTTCGAGACAACAAAATCTCACTCTGTTCTTTCTTCAGCGAGAAGCCAAATTGGCCCGGAAATACGGTATTTCAATGGCAGTCATCAGGCTTATAGAAGCAATGTTTAAGCTGGCTATGTGGATACATGACACTCCTAGTTTTCTGGAAGACGTCACTTTGATGATCGAATTAGAAAATGCAATAAGACTGTGCCTTTCGCTGAATGACTAGGCCTATTACGAATGTACGCAAATAAATGGGCAGGGAAGTACGCTGAAATTTATTCGTATGACCTATCTGTGTGCGCCTTAACAACACACATGTCCTGAAAATCAAATACAGTAAGTGTACTCAAACAGAATCAGCGAAAATTAGCAAACAGCTTTGACTGAGCAAACCAAAAAACTTGACAAGCAGATACACCTGTTCACTAGTAGCCATCGACACAGATAAAAGCTATATGATGGACGGCGGAAGAGGTCTGTCTGAGACAGAGGTAGGGTTTTCTGGTTTTGAAATAAACATAGGATGACCAAGTATAGAATGGGAGCCGAAGAAGGGGCTCTGATGTACGGATGCAAGCATGGCAAATGTGGACACAATTTGGGTGTTGATCCTGTCCACAATACCGGGCCTAAATCATCTTTAATGATTAAATGTATTTCGTTACCTTGCCTGTCTAGAATTCATTGTTTATCTTCTCGTTCTTGTCTGGGAGCACATCAGCCTGCCATCAACGGCTCTGCTGGCCTAAATGTTTTGAACTCCGCTACGATTCGACAGCCGTGACATGAGAACTAGTTCCCAGATCGACACGGCCCTCTAACGACTCATCGTTAGAGGGCCCGTCGATCTGGGAGTATAACTTGCAAAAAACGAGTTTTTCAAGCAAACGAAAAATGACTGAAAGAACTGATATGAGTCTATAATTCGATCTGTCATCCTTGGAACCTTTTGGTTTGAATCTTATCTCAGTAACCGAATGCAATTTGTTTCGGTTAATGGTCATTCTTCTTCAACATGTGATATGATATGTGGTGTCCCTCAGGGATCAGTTCTTGGTCCCCTGTTATTCCTTAAATACATCAATGACTTTTCTAACTATTCTAAGCTCTTGAATTTCTTCTTCTTTGCTACTGACACAAATATCTATTTTGAATCTGACGATCCCATAAGACTCTCCAAAACAGTTAACAAAACTCAAAAAAGTTAAATCCTGGTTGGATGGTAACAAACTTGCATCAAATATTAACAAAATTAATATTGTACTCTTTCATTCACCCAGGAAGAAACTTCTAAACTTACAAAGTCTCAAGTTTGGCAAAAGTGGTATAAAAAAAACTTAGTATGTAAAATTCTTAGGGGGTTCTTGTTGATGAGCATCTTTCCTAGAAATACCATATCAATGAACTTCATGAAAAATCATCTAGAAGAACAGGGATAATTTTCAAAATCAGGCGCTACACCCCCCCCCCTTGAAACTCTCATCCGTCGCTACAATTCACTCCTCTCTTCTTTTCTCAGCTATGGTTTTATTGTCTGGGACATTACATATACTTCATACTTAAATCCATTATTCCTATTACAGAAGAAAAACCTTTGATGTACCTGGCGTCTCAAAAAGTACCCACTTTTGGCTGGAAATAGGAACGAAACGATAAGATATTATTACTTTCGAAGTGGGCAGCTAAATTTATCAATTTTCAACTTAGATTCACATATCTTGCATTTAAAATCGTCCACCAAACACCGGAGGTGCAAGCTTGCAAAGTCAAAATTTACAGTGCACCTGAAACCAGAGGTTTTGAAAAAGGGCCTAGAAATGATTTGTATCATGAATATTTTCCAAAGCAACTGTAAACTTTAAATTTCAGTTTCTCGCTTTTGAAGAGAATTAAAGACTTGTGGATATCGCCCTGAATAAACAAATATATGCCTGTGATCTCAAATCATACCTAGGCCATTTTACAAACCCTCTGGTTTCAAGTGCACTCCAAAATTCGACTTTGAGAACTCATATCTCCGGTGTTCGAAGGACAATTTCAAAATGGACGGTATGTGCATTTAAAATGAAGATCAACAAATATGCCAACGAACTCAAGGAGTCCGATATTTTATCGTTTCGTTCCTTTGTGTAGTCAAAAGGGGGTACTGTTTTTGAGACACCCGGTATGAAATTCCAGCCATGTAATGCTCCGTCTGCACCTTTATTTCATTGATTAAAGATTATGAAACTTGAGTACATCCTTCACCGGAATATCTTAACATTTGTTTTTAAAGCCATTGGTAAACTCTCGCCTGTCTACTTTCATAACTATTTTACTCCTAGCTCTTCAGTTCATAGGTTTGCGACTCGTCAAGCCACTAGAGGTGATCTATCAAAAACTTTACAACATAAAACATACTTAATTTTGACATTACTCGAGAACAACAGAAGTGCTGTTTTTGAAGCAACCAATTATTTTGCTTTTTCTCGCCATAAATCAGCAAGTCTGAGTTGAAGCCTGGATTGAATCGAAAGCTCCTCCACAGCAGCCGCACAAACGGGACATAATTCTTTTGGAACACCCTATAGTTTTTAGTTAAGTTATCGTATTGCAATGTATGTAACTTTATAGTAGTTTGTTTAGAATTGTATTGAGGATGGACAAATAATTCAATGAAACTGAAACTGCACTTCCCTTACCAATTTCATAACTAGATGTGACAACCATAGCAACACTGTACGAGCTCCAGGGAATGGTGGATGGGCCTAAGTTGCCGGCTCGAGTCTCCAATGCTCAAACACCTCAAAGTTCAAGTTTACAGTTATATTAGCCATGAACAAAAGCCGCAAGTATCCAGATGAATGTTTCCTTGATACAAGAATCAACCAAAACCTTTCACTGTGAACCAGGCTTTCCTTTAAGGCCAATTAGCTTCCACGAACTTCAACTCAGCAATGTGGTTGCACGCAGCCTATTCCAGCTGTCGAGGGTGGCTTGTCTTGCTTCTGAGACTACACCCTAACCTCGTTTTAGAGAGCATACCTAAACATGTTCATTTCCGACTCAAATTTTTATATCAAAGTCTATAAGTCCCAGTATGAGCAAAAAATGCTGTTGTTTTTGTCATTGCTCTTGTTGCTACTATCGATGCGATAACTGGGACTATACCGTGAATCTACCGGACAACGGAGATTCTTTGGTTGGATCATCAATAATAGACCATCTCAATATCGCGCAACTTCACTGTCAGGTCAGGACACGGCTAGCTAAATGCCAAGACACGTCATTACCAGATCAGGCCACTGCCGGATCAGATCATTATCGGTCCAGGTTACCACTGGGCCCATTCAATATTGGGCCTTGTCACTACCAGAGGACCAGATCGCTACAGGATCAAGCCATTATCGCGCTAGGCCATTGTTGAGCTACGCCGCCTGAAATAAGCAAGCCCTTATCTAACTGAATCTTTTCCACTTATTGTGGCACGCCGCAAAGCGAAAAATAAACTAAATTATCACATCGAATATTCTTAGTTTTGACATGGTGTCGGTGTGAGCAAATCAAAGAGAATACGAGTAGGATGGCAATGAATGATAATACAGTCGTCGTTCTTCGAAAACTTCTTTCACTGAGAGAATAGAGAGACCTCGACGCATATAGGGACTATTTCAAATCCGCTGCACTGTTAATAATCACTTCCTTTGATCAAGGCGCGAATGTTGAAAGCCTATCTTTAAGCTATGGCTTCCTATGTGAAGAAGCAACACTAGACAAGACGATTGCGCTAAAGATGATATGATGATATGATGATGATATGATATATTATAATTATTCATACACGAAAACAAATCCCTTCAGTTTAATTAAGAAACAAAAGAATCTGCATTAAAACTAGCCTAAGATGCTGCTCTTCCAGGGGGTCGTGTTTATAATTAGATTGGTGTTTTCAGTCAGCTTTTCAAGTACTAATTTAGTTCTTTTTTAAAGCGACCAATATTCGGGAGTTCTCTAACAGCAACTGGAATTTCGTTCCAGACTTTTATAGCAGAATATCGATAACTCTTGTTTGCATGCTCTGTGTTTAATCTAGGAATCTGAAGATCTCTGCACTTCCTTGTTGCATAGTCTGACTACGAGGATCTTTGCTGAAATTTGTCCCAGAGGCATTCAGGGCTTAATTTGTTCCTTATCTTATATGTCATGACCGATCTATCAAATCGAATTATATTTTCAACGTTAAGCCAGTCACATGACCAGTTATCCTTATATCTGGCGTTTTCCACTATTGATCGGGCCCTGTCCTGTAAGCGTTGGAGGGTACCAAGCTTTGTTTTTGCAAGACTGCCCCAAATTTCATTGGCATAACGTAGATGGCTCTCGACAATAGCGTAATAGACACTACACAGCTTGCTTTGGGGAATTATATTTTCAATTTCTTTAACGATGCAAGTCCACCACATATTTTACCCTTAACAGTATTGAAATGCTCATCCCACTTTAGGTTCTCGTCGATGGCGACAAGGAATTTTTTACCAGGATGCATTGCCTTCTTTAATCGAATTCCTATTTAGAATTGTTAAGGATTCGTAATTAGAATGAATAGCATCTTGGTAAAAATTTCCTTGCCGCCATCTTTAGGGCAATCGTCTATTGCAGGTATCATGTTGGGAAAGGAGATCGATAGGCAACAAAAGTCATCAGAAGAACAGCCATGTAAGTAAGCAAACAAGATAAAGTACCGGATGAGTCAATAAAAAAGCCCGAAGTTTGTTAAAAATCCTCCCTGAATATCATATTTCATACTTTTCGTATTTAATTCTTTCAAAGTAAATCAACAGGGTTAAAAGCAAACTTAGCTAGGGGACTGGGCAATCTAAATATAACCTATTGTATTTGATGTTTTTGATCTATGAAACAAAAGGAAGATAAGTGGCGCCTGCGGTTCTTTTGTGCTATGTTTAGATAATTTCGCTATATCTTTGTTCATTTACTTTAAGGAGGGTTGCCCTTCAACAAGTTGATTTTCAAGGGGCCTTCTGATAAAAACGTTAATTACAATATAATATAGAAATAAAAAAAGTTACTAATTAAATCAAACTATAAAACCCTATTTACATTGTTTAAAAATTATGTACAAAAAATTCAAAATTTACAATAAAAAAAATGAAAGGAAAAGAGGATCCGTTTCTAAATAGTTTTCTTGAAGCCATACAGAGAGGTTGCTTGCTTCGACTCGGTTGACAGCAATGATATTGATCAAAGCAATGATATTAACAACTGTCTTGTTTTATTCCCGAAATGTCAAATTAGGTTCAGTAATTTACCCAGCTATAATCAGTCATTCCTTCCCGTCGAAATAGGAGATTTTCTGCAGAAAGCCCCTTTCAAAAACCTGCAAAAGCAAGAATATCCCTTTGTTCTCCTTCCTAGCACTAATGACTCTTGGATGCGTTCATGTATTTGGTCCTCTTGGGAGAATGGAATCCTCCTGAATATGTTATTCATACTAGGGCGAAGATTTTTCAGCCTGACAAGAGGGAAGTTGCTAAAGCGTGCTGAAAGTCATCGCTGCGAGGTCAACACATTAGCGAAACTTGCTCGTAATTTTAGCACGTTTGTCAAGGTTTCTCCAAGGCATTTTTTCAAATCGCTTGCAGAATCTGAACGGAGTGACCGATTTAGCGAGGAAGAATTCTAAAAATAATTGAACATATTAGCTGTTTAATCAGATAATGCGAGATACCACTCCTTATATACTCAGGGAGCAGTAGCCTTTCAAACGTCGAGCGTAATTTTTTACTCACCTGGTAGAAAATAAAAATTTACTCCGACGAAAACACAAATTTTAGTAAGCCCTAAAAGGTGATCTGATGCGAAAAT
The DNA here is from genome assembly GCA_964019985.1 of Aurelia sp. 4 Dawson et al 2005. Taxonomy (NCBI): domain Eukaryota; kingdom Metazoa; phylum Cnidaria; class Scyphozoa; order Semaeostomeae; family Ulmaridae; genus Aurelia; species Aurelia sp. 4 Dawson et al 2005. The sequence goes on from OZ026502.1 coordinate 13,745,607, forward strand.
TTTCATTGATGCAAACAAACGTCACTGTCGATTGATACAGAATCGTGTTTAAATTTCTTTAATATCTTATTTCATAACCAAGTTATGCACCGATTTTAAGTTTCAGCTGATAACAGCATTTTTGTTTGCAAATTACAAGTATGATATAGAGAAATATAGCTGTATCTGAAAAGTTACAATTCCAGGAAACATTTAAGTTGAGCCAAATAAAGGTAATATAAATTGTCTCATCGACTGATGTGAGGTTTAGACTACCGAGAAAACTCAGACCGATCTGGGTTTCAGATCGCTTTCAAATTTGGCAGTGTCTGCTAATTTGCCTCCCCCCTCACCCTCACATGAACATTTTCAGACCGGTTTGAGAATATTACATAATGTTTGCGTTCCTTCGACAATCAGAACAATTGCGATTGGTTGATGGAATATATTGGCATTGTTTCATAACATTTAGATCAACCTGGCTGATTTTGAATTAAATCTTTATTGCTTTGATTGCCAAAGGAACGTGTGGAATGTCAATCACACTTACTTTTAAAAGTCATTTCGCCCCGAAGTGAAAATTTTTCTGCCCACATGAAAATTTCTGGTCGATCTGAAAACTCAGACCGACCCAAGAAAGCGAAATGAGTTTCAGGTCGACCTGAGTTTCTGAGTTTCAGATCGGTTTGAAACTCATTTCGGTCTAAATTCAAAGCCCTTGGCGCACTCACATGACAAAGGCGAAATGAAACTAAATTCAGCTATCGCATATTTGTGAACTTTGAAAGCTCACAACATTCTGGTCTCTAAAATTATTTCATAACCTTAGGAACAGAGTTATCTTTTCATGTTATCGCTATTTGTTAATATTTAATCAAGCGTCGAACAATTTTTTGAGACACCCTGTAGATACATAAATTATTAGAAGCATACAGTTGATATGCAAATTTACTTGGAAGAAATTACTTGGAAAAATTGGAAAACCAGAAAGCCTTAAAAGTTGCATGGTCTGGTGAACAGGAACGTTTAGTACAACAGGAACGTCATGTTTAAAGGCTGCTAACAGGTTCAAAAGATGTCAGTTGAATAGGTATGTACGTAATTAGACAGTATGAAGTACAATATACAAATTTACTTGGAAGAAAGGACGAATTCTAGTAGCCTTTAAAAACATCATGGTCTCTTCAGTGAAAGAGCGACGTTTGATAACGACGTCATGCATGAAGGTTTCCCATACACGAGCCATCATATGAATGGATATGAGAGTAACTACACAGGATAAATGAGAAACAACGCACAGTGATCCAACTAAAGGAAGAAAGTACAGAATTTCGGAAAAATCAAATTTGGTCTAAACTTTTATCGTGATATATGGTCTTAAAGAGGATATATTGAGGATCAAAATAAAGCAAAAATCAGACTTTTGTGACTTCTGAGTCCGGAGATATTTGCTTGCAAAGTTGGATGAAAATGAAATTGTTTACTTTTCGTGTAATTTTTGGTAGATTTCTACAGAATGCTCATTTCAACAACAAATTCATTTGCTAACATCTCTGCCCAGGGTTATCCGATTTGGCTCTGTTTGTTTTAATTGATAGAGCTACATGTCAGCTTACAAAGAAGTCGGCCATTGCCTCTTCTGGTACGCATTTTTTGTTTTCTTGTTATTTTTCTTAAATGTGCTTATTTTCCTGAAATTGACACCAAAAATGCGTAATTTGAAATTTAAAGTACCAAATGAAAAAATTAAGGAATAATATGTCTGCCAAACCTAGATTTTATTAAAGTAGCACATTTCAGCAGGTAGTTTGCCAAAGCAATCATTCAGGATCGTGCAGGGAACAAAATTATTTTGAATGTGCCCACTACCATTTTTTCTTCTACTTTGGACCCCCATTATTTTGATGTTCACCTTCTGACAAACGCAAACCCTTGTAACCCAGACTTAATATATACAATCCTGAATGGTTTTAGCCTTTTTAACAAGTGTTCTGACATTTGTGAGAGAAAATTTGAATTCACTGCCTCCTCCGCAGAGGCCTTTTGTGGCTTTTTAGTTGAACCCTTTTAAGCATTGAGACTCCTATCTGTATACAATTGAAAAAAACATTGTAAAAATGATATATTTATTGTTCTTTCGACTCGTATTAATAGAAATGATCCATAAAAAGTTGTAGATGTCATCAGTAATGGCTCCTCGAAACTGGTAGAGTTGGAACTGCAAAGTTTCGTCATTTTGACACCATAAGAACTCATTTTATGGCAATTACTGAAGTATGATGATCAGCTTGCATACAAAAATATCAGAAATAACATTTTCCACATAATATGTATTGCCTTGTCTTGAAGCTGATTGCCTACAAAATGTTCCTGATGTACATTTTCAAGGCTAAAATTGCATTTTCAGACCATGCTTTCCCAGGGCTTAAGATTTTTCTTTAAAAAAGCCACAAAAGGCCTCTGCGGAGGAGGCAGTGAATTCAAATTTTCTCTCACAAATGTCAGAACACTTGTTAAAAAGGATAAAACCATTCAGGATTGTATATATTAAGTCTGGGTTACAAGGGTTTGCGTTTGTCAGAAGGTGAACATCAAAATAATGGGGGTCCAAAGTAGAAGAAAAAATGGTAGTGGACACATTCAAAATAATTTTGTTCCCTGTACGATCCTGAATGATTGCTTTGGCAAACTACCTGCTGAAATGTGCTACTTTAATAAAATCTAGGTTTGGCAGACATATTATTCCTTAATTTTTTCATTTGGTACTTTAAATTTCAAATTACGCATTTTGGTGTCAATTTCAGGAAAATAAGCACATTTAAGAAAAATAACAAGAAAACAAAAAATGCGTACCAGAAGAGGTAATGGCCGACTTCTTTGTAAGCTGACATGTAGCTCTATCAATTAAAACAAACAGAGCAAAATCGGATAACCCTGGGCAGAGATGTTAGCAAATGAATTTGTTGTTGAAATGAGCATTCTGTAGAAATCTACCAAAAATTACACGAAAAGTAAACAATGTCATTTTCATCCAACTTTGCAAGCAAATATCTCCGGACTCAGAAGTCACAAAAGTCTAATTTTTGCTTTATTTTGATCCTCAATATATCCTCTTTAAGACCATATATCACGATAAAAGTTTAGACCAAATTTGATTTTTCCGAAATTTTGTATTTTTTCCCATAATTTTCGCATTCTCGATCACTGTGCAACGTGCAAACTTCCTTCGAAGAAAGTGCACTTTTTGTAAGCTTTAAGAACCGCATGGTCTCTTGTGTGCAAGAACACTACAAACATCATTTTTGACATTTCATCGAATCGCTACTGATAAGCTACAACAGCTGTGCTATCAGGAAATGGTTCATTCAGGCTGGGTAAGTAGCCATATCGGTCAAGCATTTCTCAGAAACTTATTAAACAGCATCGCTCGTCAGATATGCCTGACTCCCCGTAGGTACCTGACTGCATATTTTTCCGAATCTCAAGTACCATCTTTTTGAACAGTGAACTTGGAATAACGGAGACTAACTTTTAATTTCATGGAAACTCCTTACCTTGATAATTCCAAAACTGTAATGTTTCTTTGAATCGTTGTAAACAATGGTGACGAAATTGTTGCCGATATGAAGTTTCTTCGAGTAACAAGCAGGATCTGACGATTTGTTTGGCATTAATGTAGCAACGTGGAATATCACTGAAATAAAAAAAATTCAAACATCATAGCGACGTGGAATTTCACTCAGATCAAAGAAAATTCACATATTTTAGCGACGTAAAATCACACTGAAATTTAAAGGGTCTCTTTCATCCAGGATGCCTTGCACGTGTCATCTCTTGGCTTGCCTTTGTTGGTCGCCATCTTCGTGGACCATGAAAATGGCGGCAACCGAGGCAAACAAAGAGGCGACACGTGCAAGGCATCCTGGATGAAAGAGACCCTTTAACAACATTCATCAAAGCAACAATGTGGGATTTCAAAGAAATAAAAAAATACATCATCGTCAGTGGTGTAGGGCTAGATTAATAACTAGGGGGGGGGGGGCTCAGGTATAGAGCTGTTGAGAGGTGAAGCTTATGAAGAATGCAGGGATCCCGAGGTATGACCCACTAAAAACTTTTAGATTGTTGCTACCCTCCTGGAAATACTGTTTTACATCGTTAGCCCTTTGGAGTTATACACTTATTTGCCTGAAATTATTTTTTCTTCATTTCAGGCATCAATACTACTCGCTTTTCTAACTTTGTAGAGTTAAATGGTTTTTGACAATACATACCTCATTCACACTGGCATGCTAAATAAGCTTTATCTACGCAAGGTAAGATTTCAACCAATCAAATGCCTTCAAATTGTTAGACTGACCAATGAGATGGCTCCATTCAATACCCTGGTTTAGTTTAAGTTCGTTTAGCTGGTCAATGTGAATGGGGTCGTAGTTACTATTGCTTTCCGAAATAATGCAAACTAGATATCATTCGGCAGAGTTAAGTGAGCGGAACTTGACCCTTGAAGGAGTTGTAAAACTTAAGGAAGTTTTTTGTTTCTTAAACCTTCCCTACCTCTTATTATACGTCACTCAAAAGTGAAGGTCTTTTTAAACAGCACTTTGTAGTAAGATTTTGCATGAAGTGTCTGGTTTGACCGTCGTCTGTCACAAGGTACACTGGGGTCAGTTTTCTGTGATCGTATACTCTCTTTAAAAAATGTCAGAAATAACCTTGAGCAGGGGCTATCCTGGAACTCACTGTTTAATAGGGAACGACTTTTTCCGTACCCAGCGCAGTTTCAAAAGAAGCCAAACTTGTTTTGCAAGAAAGATAAAAATTTCCCTTAATTTTCGCGACGTTTTACAACTTTTGCAAGAATCAAGTTCCTCTTGCTAAACTCTTTCGAATGATGTTTAGTTTGCCTTATTTTGGAAAATAGTGGTAGCTCTATGGCCAAAAGCCATTTCACTCGAAAACAGTATAACAGTGTCCCTTCATTGTTGCAAACAGACATCGATCAATGATTTATAAACAAGGTTCAGCAACTTTTTCAACTAGCTTGAGACGGTGTTTGCAATTCCTCTCGAGACGGTGTTTGCAATTGCACTCTTGTGATCCCTAATCCATTTTGATGTAGCATTTTTTGCATCATCAGCATAGCAGGTCCATTTATGCTGATAGACATCAATGAAGATAAATGTTTCAAAGATACCGAAGATCTCATCTTTTGTCATAATAAACAACTTTAGAGAATCAAAACTTCATTAGAATAACTAGGGGGGCTAAAGCCCCCCAAAATCATGGAAAAATAACTAGGGGCGCTGAGCCCCCCGAGCCCCCCCGAGCCCCCCAGCTCTACACCACTCGATGATTCATCGATGATTCATTGACATCTTGCCGATGATTCATCGTCATCATCATGAAATCATACTCCATTTCATGGAAATCTGTCAAAGTTCGTCCTATTGTTAATATGCAAAATTCGAGCCCAGATTCGGATTTGGCACCCAAACTTTAGTCTAGCTACAGGTTTTTAAATTGCTGACAGTTGTGATGTTTATTTCATGACAATGCAAAGTTCAAAGATTTATAAGGGATTTGACCGTGAATAATCGTTCTGGGTGAAATCTTACACCCCAAGTCATTTTCAAGTCAAAGATTTTCAAACTTTACATCGCCATAAAATCAACACTCCGACCGCTAGCAACATGAAAACTTGTGGTTAGACTAAGGTTTGGGCGTTGAATCCGAATTTGGCCTCAAAGATTCCACAAAGAAGAATTTTGAATAATTGCCAAAACGAGGCTGTTAATTTAAGTGGTGTATTCAGAATCCTTGTTCTGTGTGTGAAAAGCCATTGCCTCAAGTCAAAGAGCACAGGTAACAACTGTTCGAAGAAACGCCAAATCGGTCCTAAATGTAGAAACATCACAACCAAGCAATAAAATGATTATACCAAAATGAAAGTTATGCGAGGCTTTTCCCAACTTGTCAGCTGGGTATGCAAATAAATCAGATAAACGCCTGACAATGTATTTCCTCAAAGAACTTTTTTTATTATAGAAGATTACAATGGACACCTTTAACTATGGGTGGACTTTGCAATTTCAAATATGTTCCTCTTTTGCAACAAAATTCTTATACTAATATATTTCAATTTCTTTTTTAATGCAACGGGTCAGATTTCTGTTTCGTTTTGGTAATCAGCTGACACGGGGCTCTCGGCAGCCTGGTCAAATTGCCCTCAAATGATTAAAAAGTGCATGCTCTGTCAGTCCACCTTCAGATATTCTGTGCTTGCAAGCAAGTGCTCGGGAAAACAGCACCTGCAACCAGTGGTGTCACCAGGGGCGGATCCAGCCCAAAGTTGAAGGGGGGGGGGCAATTTGCAGAGTGGGCGCCAAAATTGTAGTGAAAAGTAAGCGCGCCGAAGCCGCGCAGAAATTTTTGGGCCTTTCTTCAGGAAAAATTCTCTGGTTTTTCAATTGAATAATGCCTTAATTCATATGTTTCCCACATTCAGAACGAAACACGAAAAAAGAGTGCATTTGGGTCAGGATAAGGGGCGCCCCTCTTGCCGAAAATGGGGCGCCAAGCTGAGTTTTCATCATGAAAGGGGGGCAGTTGCCCCCAACTGCACCTCCTAAATCCGCCACTGGGCGTCACCATAGGGTGGAAGGGGGTGGACATGTCAATCCCCAGTTTTCTTACAGGTCGATTTCTTAATTTTTCTCAAAATCCGTTAAAAACCTTTGGGGAGGGGGGGGGTAGACTTGAATTCTGAGCTCCGTTATTGAAAATTTCGAGAAAAGTCCTAAGATTTCAATTCCCAATTATATCTTTTCCTTCCTCGTTAATAGATATGTAATGCACTTTGCCGTTTTGATTTTCGTTGTGAAAGATGCAAGCCGTCAGGTGGCTGATATTCGAAAAATATCACAAAATATATCATGTTAAATGAAAAGGGCGTTTCCTTTTCCTCTCCTCCCCAGTAGACCTGGGGAAAGGAAGTCTTCGCGCAGGCTAGCGTTTCCCACGTTTTCGGGGAGTCTGAAGGGCGTGGTCTTGAACATCTTTTCTGGAGGTTTGGTCTCCAGACCCCCAAGTATTTCCATCCCAGTTTTTTGGGCTGGTGACATACTCGCCTGCAATAATGGTAAAAGGTGAAGACAGAAGGCAAAGAGGAACTTATTTAATCTATTTCTGGCGCAGTGTAAGCGTTGTTGAACAGTAACAACTTTGTAAACAGAGTCTGTTTAAATAGACCCTGTTGTAACGTATCAAAAACTGTCCTTTTACATTGTAAAAATGGTCATAATCAGACGCCCGGGGGGGGAGAGGTCACTTGAGTTTCCAGATACGGGGCTGTGTCATTCAAATCGTAAAAGTACTACCCATAAATCCGTGGAAATTTCTGAAAAGTATAACCATAAATCCGGATAATTTTCTGAAAAAAGTACCCACAAATCCGGAAATGCCAAAACAGCTTACCAATAAATGAATTTTTACAAAAAACGATACCCATAAATCCGGAAAATGCAAAAATTGTTGAAAAGTATACCCATTGATCCGCACTCTGTTATGAAAAAGGTACCCTAAAAATGGTACAACCCCGTACCATGGACAAGTTAAGTTACCCCCCCCCCCCGGGTTCAGAAGTTTATGACATTTGTTATCAACATATTTTGGATGAACTGATAAATGATTTGATGACAAGGAAACTTCCCCTTTGTGTTCCTTATTGCTAAGGAAAAGTTTTGGGAAAAGAAAAACTTGAAGGACGGGCCTGCACAAAATATTTTAGTGATTTTACAAGCAGTAGCACTCTTTCTAACACGCCGTAGGCCATGGTTAATGAGTGTGGTTGATTCAAAGGGAAATGTGAAATCTCCGGAATCACTTACGATTGGCATTTTCAGATAGATAGGTGCTAAGGTAGAACTAAACCAATTTGCGACGACTTGCTTAAATAATAAACATGATACCTTCCGAATTTTTATCGCTTTACACAAGCAAAACATTGGTAACGTAACCTATCGCCTCTATCTACGATATTTAAACTTTTGACATGAGGAAGTTTCAGCGATTTACGACCTCCATAGATTCATATTTATTAGACTGATGATTTTCGGCTAAGTTTCGCTCCATTGAATTGAATTGTTGTTTACTGTTATAGTCATTCCACTAAAACTTACCAAACCAAAGTTTACACCAATATCACCCCCACGTAACAATTTTCGAACAGATACAAAGGATTTCACGAGAAAAGATCAAAAAGAAAAGAAAAGAAAATTAAGATCAAAGAAGTATATGTTGGGAAAAGGAATGGAATGACCCTTCCCTTCATAGGAACAAATCAAAAAGGCCTATTTACACAGAGAACAGAGAGCTAAACCAAATGTGTACCTTCGTTGAAGCAGAATGGGTATAACGGGGATATTGTTGGGGGTAAATGGAGCGAAAACAAGGACAAATGCAATAAGTCTACATTCATATTTGGGCATCTCGAAAATTTCCCAAACTATTTAAATACAACAAATGGCTTCCTACTTAAATATTTATGATTTGTTTTCGTTTTTTGAAAGAAATAGCGAAGGGAGAAATCGGAAACTTTGGCATGTTAATCCTTTTTCCAGGAAGACTTTTTTTGCCCCCATAGTGTGAATATTTTTGTTATTTATTAAAACTTCTTCCCCGAGGCGAAAAATGAGAGAGATTAACGTAAGAATTGTTCCTTTGGAAGATTGCAATACCTCCTTAAAAGGCGTCCTGCAGTTTATGTAAGTAATGGCTCTGAAAACTGCAGTGGGCATCACAATATTTGAAGAGTAAACAAAGCAGAAATTGAAACCTGCGCATTGTATGCAGAATTTATTTGTGTGTTTTGAATCGCTTGCATCAATAGACCACTTGTTAAATCATTTGTAATGACTGCGAGTCTTTCCGCAAAGGCCTACTTATTATTTACCTAATTGTCTATTTATGACCGGATTGCCGGTAATAAGCGATAAGAACGACTCATTTGAAACAAGAAGGGAATTTCTTCAGTATTAGCGTTTGGTAACTCAAAGAACCATATCCAGCCTAACGTAGATTGCAGGGTTTTCTCCTGGCGGCGGAAGGCAGGGCAGTCACGGTAAGTAAATTTTCGTCTCTTGGAAGATGTTGACACGGCAAGATCGATTGTCTCAGCAGTGCAGTATGGATTATTGTTCAAACTCAGTTGTTTTGTAGTTCAAAAGCAGGCAGCAGAATGACGTGTGGTAAAGGCCACCTGTTTCAGCAGTGTGGTGTCAAAAAGAATTGAACTATTTATTAGTTAAGCTAAATCACAGGGGTATCAGTTTAAATATTCGTAATTATTATTTAGTATTTCTTGATATTGTTATTTTTAATATTTTCACTATTTCTCGATACTGTTGTCTTTTTTGCTTTTGAAGAGCCGCGAATACTTTGACTAATGCGAAGGAGAGCAGAAAATGCGAAGGAAGTGAGGGAGAGAAAAGCGATTGGTCAAAGTATTCGCGGCTCTTCAGAAGCAAGAAAGACAACAGTATTGAGCAATAGTGAAAATATTCAAAATAACAATATCGAGAAATACTAAATAATAACTAAGAATATTTAAACTGATGCCCCTATGGCTAAATTGGAAAATATCAAGTCTCCCGAACAAGCGTGGGTAAATTTAGCCTGCACGCAGTTTTCATTTTGTAAGATTTCAACCTTGAACCCTGATTCACACTAGGCTGTTTAGATCGTAAAGGTAATGTTGTAAGGATCAAAAGACAAAGCACTCAAACTCTGAGTCTTTGTCTTTTGGGCCCTTTTGCACGACTCTAACGACCCAAACGACCTAGTATGAATCAAACTTAAAAGAAAGATTGTACGTAGGTAGGGGAGTTTATTTCCAATGGCAGGTTCATCTCAATGTTGATTCCATTCCGTAGAATTTTCCGATTCCAAATATTGTACGGCACGTGTCATAGCCTATTCCCTTTGAGCCTTGGTCACAGCATCCAACAGTTTATCCAACATTCCATCCAACTTCTTCTATTCTTCTGGGCCCTCTTCTATTCCTCATTTATATCAATGACCTTCCCCAGGCCGTCCAAGATTCCTCTGTGACAATGTATGCCGATGACACGAGTCTTTGTCATCAGTCTCACGATTTGACTCAGCTGAATGAGGCTAGCGATCCCAAGAAACTGGAGACGTGGCTGAATGGCAATAAGCTTTCATTGAATGTGGCAAAAACTCATTCAATGCTCATATCCACCAAGCAGAAAGGCAGCTCTCTTAGAAGTCGAAATGAAGCTTTGGAACTGAAGAGACGCGAAAATGAGCTCGAGGTAGTTCAAAAGACAAAGTACCTTGGAGTGCAGATCGACTGCAACTTAGATTGGAAAGAGCAAATCAAGGCTGTTTCTACTAAGGTCTCCAGGGCGATCGGCTTTTTAAAACATGCTAAATCCTTTTTACCTATGGCAAGTTTGAAAACTCTTTACACAGGTATTGTCGAGCCCCACTTTCGATATTGTTGTTCTGTCTGGGGTTGTGCTGGGTCTACAGACATCAACCAGATGCAAAAACTTCAAAATCGTGCTGCTAGGATCATAACAAACAGCAGCTTTGATACCCCAAGCAGACCACTTATTACAGAGTTGGGCTGGAAGACCGTTGAAGAACTCATTGGAAACGAGTCCAAAACAATGGTCTTCAAGTCGCTCAATTATTTGGCACCTCAATACTTGTGTAATCTCTTTACCAAAAACTCAGCATGCTCCTCCCGCATCCTCCGGAACACTGAGACTGATTTGAGGTTGCCAAAGAAAAGATCAGCAAATGGACAAAAATGCTTTTCTTTCCGGGGAGCTAAACTATGGAATAGCCTTCCCGCTGAGTCTAAGACGGCATCCTCCTTGGGTAGTTTCAAAAAATCAATACAGGGTTGATTATTTCCTTTTTTATTGTAAATATCATATAGTTGTAAATAGGTTTTTAATGTTATGGGTTCTTATTTTTTGGCATTCTAATTGTATATTGTAATTAGTTTTTAATTGGAGGGCCCCTTGAAAAACAACTTCGGTTGAAGGGCAACCCTCCCTAAACAAATGAAATATGAAATATATATGAAACTTTGCCGGCAAAATGCATGATCATTATTCGCGGGTTATTCGCCTGCGCAACAAAATGTCTAACAAGATAAAAACTGGCTCTCAAAAGAAGCTAAAAGCAAGAATTTCGCTTATCTAGAAAGCAAAATGCTGAAATAGACGGCATTAAGCCTGGTTTCCATATGATCGTTTGGATCGCTGTGAACGACTCCAGCGATCCGGATCGTTGCGATCGCTGGTGGATGGCTGGAATAGAACAAGACTCTATCCTAGCGATCCTGATCGTTGCGATCACTGGGATCATTCGTGCGTGTTTCCATAAGATCGCTGGGATCGCTGGAGTCGTTCACAGCGATCCAAACGATCGTAACGATTATATGGAAACCAGGCTTTGGCACTCAGATAACAACCTCGTTCCCAGGCCAGGGTGTTCTTACGTCATACGCTGATCGCGAAGCCGAATGAACACCCTGGTACACTTCGATCAAATTAGCCCAGAAAATGGGCAAATTTGGAAGCCGTTATGGATTTCACTGTTGGCTAGGCAACGCCGAGTGACGGAAAATGGCAGTTGCTCTGGCGCTAATTCTGCAGAAGATGAATGGAGAAATTGGAAGCAAACACTTTGAGAGCCTTATTTGAAGCTTTTTGAAGGTATTTAAACAATAATCCGGGGTCGCCAAGTGTGTTTAATGTGAAAATAAGCTCGGTTTGTTTCGAGCAAAAACGAGCCTAAGTTTCAAATTCGAGAAACTTCCACCGCAGCTTCCCAAATGAAATAGCTCGTTATTCTTCGATTTTCGGAAATAAGTTGCAAATGACAGTCGGAATACTTGCCATGGCTTAGAGACGATCTCGTTTCTAGGAAGTAGATTATGGCAGGCACTTCCCAATGACATGAAACAATCAGATACCCTCTCCACCTTTAAAAGGAGAATAAAAACCTGGAAAGGAGAGGAATGTAACTGTAGACTGTGTAGACCTTTCGTGGCTCAGGTTGGGTTCTTAAAAGGATAAATGCGTTGCATTGTAAATACTAAGAATTTCTGTAAAAACATTGTAAAAATCTGTATACACGTATTATATTGAATTAATCCTTATGTTAGATATATATGTATTTTTCTTTTATTTTGAAACAATTTTACTTTGTAGTAGGCTTGAATTAGCTTTTATTTTATAGCTAGCCATTATACGCCTACTTTGAATAAATAGATAATAATAATAATAATAATAATAATAATAATAATAATAATAATAATAATAATAATAATAATAATAATAATAGTAATAATAATAATAATAATAATAATAATAATAATAATAATAATAATAATAATAATAATAATAATAATAATAATAAGACTGTGGTTTTACGTCGAATTTTGACATGCCGAGGTCGTTTACCCTGCGCAGAATGAAGTTACGGCGCAAAATAGTGAACAGCCAATCAGATTGCCGAGCGGCCTGTTGTATCCCAGAGTAGAGGTGGCGCAAGAGATCTTCAGATTCCTACGTTAAACACAGAGCATGCAAAAAAGAGTTATCGATATTCTGCTATAAAAGTCTGGAACGAAATTACAGTTGATGTTAGAGAACTACCGACTATTAGTCGCTTTAAAAAAGAACTAAAGGAGTACTTGAACAGCTGACTGAAAACACCAATCTAATTAAAAACTCGACCCCTGGAAGAACAGCATCTTGGGCTAGTTTTAATGCAGATTCTTTTGTTATTTAATTAAGCTGAAGGGATTTGTTTTCGTGTATAGATAATAATATATCATATCCTCATATCAACGAACTCATTCTGGGGACGAGATTGCTCAGATGACAAAACATCAACTTTATAGAGCGTTATGCGCATGCCCACAAAATGAAATGGTAGGGGAAGTGCTAAAACAAGGGGCTAGAAGTATCCAATATTCCATCAACTTACTAAATTTGATTTTGATCTCAATCAAACTTCATCCAACACCAATTTACGAATGTTGGATGATCCAACATGGGTGGTTAGACACATCAACAATTTCACCCAACATTGGTTTCCAGCATGTTGGATGAAGGATGCGTTTGCGCAGGGCTTAAACGAGACAAATCCTAATGCAGATAAATGCAGATTAAAGAATTTTGAAAATCAATTTAGTCTGTTATCTTCAAAATGTTGTATTGAATCGCAAGCTGCAAGCTCATGTCTTTTCTATTATAATTACAACACCGAAGGGTCTTACGACAGATAATCCCTAACTGCATCATTTCTCAATTGAAAAATTTGCTTTGCGAAGGGCGACATGGGTTCAAAATATTACAGCAAACAGAAATCTTCTTATTGACACTTACCTTGTCGCATCTCGATGATAATTTCAAGGTGCCGTCCATGGATGAAAACAGAATTTGGCCGTAAAAGGCTTTGTGTGACTGCGGCAAATGTTTATAACAAAGTTCCTATCTTAGAAAGACAGTTCGACTCTAGGGTTTTATTCAGAACACATGTAAATGATTTTATATGATTTTTTTTAAATATGTACGTAGCTTAATTTTTCTCCACTTAACATTGTATGTTTCTTTTCTTTTAGCACAGGACCCTAATGATAACAGTATGCTTGTCATACTGGTAGGTTATTCATGTATAAAGATTCGTGTATTATTATTATTATTATTATTATTATTATTATTATTATTATTATTATTATTATTATTTATCATTGTCATTATTATTATTATTATTATTATTATTAGTATTATTATTAGTATCATTATTATTATTATTATTATTATTATTATTATTATTATTATTATTATTATTATTATTATTATTATTATTATTATTATTATCAAGGGTATACTTTTTTGGACCTCTATCTAATATGCTTTTTGCAGTTTTGGTCAAAGAACAGTAAAAGTTCGGTAATTTCTGTAAAAAGCCAAATCTAAAAGAAAAATTGTCCTGAGAATGCGAAAATTTGGCAAGTTTTGTCTAGAAAACGCCCTTTCAGGGCACTCTTGATGGAGAAATTAGTCTAGCCAAGGGTATCATTTTCACAAAAAATGGTCTAGTCAACGGTTTAATTTGAACTGTGGGCGGCACAGCCCTACCCGAAATTTAGCCGAAACTCCCCCCCCCCCCGGTGAGCTTTCCTTAATACATCGAGCTTCAAATGCAGTTGGTTGGATTGGTTATTGCAGTAACTAACTTATTTTTTTCCTTTCACAGTTTAAAATCAATCTGTCTTTTCTTTTGCATGATTCAACAGTTTTCTCTCTGGTTTCAAGTTTATTTTTTATTTTTGCTCTCTTACGAGATAACAGTTTTCTTTCCACGGATTATAGTGTTTTTCTAGATTTTTTCTGTGTTTATGGGCTTAGTACGACAAGTCTGTTATTCGAGGCTATTTTCAAATTCTTTACCACAAATGATTTGCTTTAATAGCCGCTCTATTGTTTGAATAGAATCAAATAATCTTTGCTCTTTAGCTCTAATTTTCGAGTACAAATTTGAAATAGCAACAGTAATCCAGTTGGCATTTGTAGGTTTGCATTTTCTTCACTGCCGCATATATTTTTTCGTAGGAAATGAAAGACATCGGCTATACTAGACTCAATCCACTCGTCCCAATGTTTTCACTCCATTCCACGGTTACTGCAGCGGAAATACGTTGCTGCGCAGGAGCATAAAGGTCACAACAAAAAATTTTGTCAAGTGTTTTGATCAAAGCATCTTTTCAATAACGATTCCAGTAACTCAATATTTCTGTAAGAAACGAAATTGTCCAGCCTACCCAAAGTGCTCCATAAGATTTAGGCGACTTCTGGACTCTTCCACTAAATCTCAGATCGTAAAGACAAACAATAACAACGTCGATACATCAAAACAACAACAAGAAATTCCGTCCATAAAGGTCTGCGCAAGCAATACGCATATTTGGGGGAAGAAAACTGTGATATTGCAATGATTGGGTACGTCACTTACTTCCAAAAATGCATGTGCATGCACACAAGATCAATTTTGCTCGCAATAATTTCCTTGTGCGTGAATGAACTGGTGTAGTAAGTATCTCAGGCCCTTGAATGAACTGGTGTAGTTAGTATCTCAGGCCCTTGAATACGAGAATTCAGTAAACCATCGACTAACAATAGCCTCCTACATGAATAACCTTACTGATGACCTCAAAAAGAATGGCTTCAACACTGAATCGATTGCACTTCTTTCAAAACATGCCACCAAAGAAGCTCTCACACAAAACCATCAGGCACATTGGAAAAACATCTTGAACGACTGTCCAAAAGCTTTATCATATAAAACATATAAATCTCAATTTACATATGAAAACTATCTCTCACTTATCACCAACAGATCACACAGACGCATCCTCTCAAAATTGCGCCTTAGCGACCACTGCCTTGCAATAGAAAGGGGAAGGCATTTCAAGCCTCCTTTAGAAAGAGAAAGAAGATTCTGCATATCCTGCCAAAACACAGTTGAAAATGAAACCCACTTCATCCTTTCATGCCGAAAATATACCACTGAACGCACAACGTTCTTAAATAGAACTCAAAATCTCTGCCCCAATTTCAGTTATATACCAACTGATGAACAAAAGCTTATATACTTAATGTCCAACGAAGATGAAATCCTGCTACAAACATTTTCTGAATTTCTTCATGATATATATACCAAACGCTTGGCTTTAGAAAACAGTAATCAATAGGCTTTCTCAAATCTAATGTAGTGTTGAACAATTTAGCTGTAACTTCGTAATTTTATACTCTTTATTTTGTATCTAAACATTTTTTTCCGTTTTCTGTAGCTGTAGTCGACCATGTATCGAGTGATATAGTGTCTATGATGAAAAAAAAAGTAGTAGAATTCACTCTGCTAGGATCACAAAACGATCTACCATGAGGCCTCTGCAGAACAGAAAACCAGTTTTATTGAATAGATTTTGTTGTTTTTATGCTTTGAAATGTAACATGCTCTATCTATAAAAATTGCTATACAAATTTTCCTTGCTATAAAAATTCCAAAAAAAGATCGTTCATTTCGAAGTTCGTGACATTTCTTGAGCTGAAAATTCAGCTGCTGAAATTGCATAATTTGTGCCCAAAGTTCCTTCAATCTTTGTATAAATGATGTTCTGTGTCTAAAACATCACATTCAGCGATCATGGAAGTGTGTTTCCTTCTTGGAGAAAACGAGATTCAAATACAAACTCGATCTCAACTGGGTCTCAACTATTTAGACCTGAATAATAAAGGTACCAGACTCAGCCGCTCGTTTGCCGACGTTTGATTAAATGTTGAAAAATAACTATAAGATAAACTGGCTCATGGAAAGGTATGTCCCTAAGATTTTCAAGTAATTTTAGAGACCAAAATCTTGCAAATCTGCTGAAAATTCATAGAGTTACGAGCTCTCAAAGATAGAAAATATGCAAATGCTGAAATCGGAGACCCCCAGAATACTTGTAATGCAAAAAGCTCGAACATCGAGGCAAAAGAAAGTTATTCAATGCCATACCTCTCGTTGATATCAGAGCAAACCAAATAAAACTTCCAAAGTAATTTAACCCTTACCAGCATCGTCAAAATTTGCTAAAGACTGCATGTACCCGAAAATAGTAGCTTGTTTGTTTGTTTGTTTGTTTGTTTGTCATCTTACTTTTATTCAGTTTCACTCTAGCTTCTAATATGTATTTACCAGAAACTAATCTAAATCGAATATCTAAACTAATAACAGTCTCTATCTATATGATTTTACAGCCGCAAGTTGGCCCATCTCATTGTTTTTCGTTGTCTTAAAAGTTTGAATGTTTTCGGCTAATTTCTATGAAGCGTGATTTCGGCCAAAATAAAACTGCAAAACGAAAAGCAATTCGAGTCGATTCTAAACTAAAGGACAAAATGAAACGACATTTCAAAAGTCATTTTGATACTTTGCTTTGCTGTTCAAACGAATGGCTTTTAGTTTAATCAAGGGCGGGCATGTCCCACTCGAGGGGCAAATCACTCCTGAAAATGGTGTCGAGATTAATAATCACTAGTGATTATTTTGTGATTAATTTAATTTTTGGTGTGATTAATTTGATTTTTTAGTGATTAAAGTGATTAATTTGTGATTAATTTGTGATTATTTTGAAATTAATCACAGATTCAAAAGTGCTCTCAAGTGAGTCCCTAAGCAATAAAACTTGTTTAAATACGTCAAGGTAGGGAAAGATACAACAAAATGAAAATACATGACGGTAAACCAATGCATAAGTCAAATGAAACTACAGTATTTCATAAATCAAATGACAACCTATCACGCCAGTTTGGCAGACATTTTTTTAATGTGCTACATGGAATTGAAAAAGAAAAATTTGGAGCGTCCATAACAACCGTTTCGTCGATTGTAGCAATGTAGCAATCAGCAGCGATGTAACCGCATGTAAAGTCAACTTCGATTGATTTAAATGAAATAAAATCTTTTTCCTCGAAACGTTCATCATCACTTAGAGAAACCGCTGAGAACCAGTTTGCAAAAACTCCAATGTTTTTGACGGAATCTTTAGACAAGTCAACGAAGTTATTCGAAAATTGTCTCTGTCTTTTGTTTCCTGTCAAATACGAAAATTGGACTACGCGACCAATTAAGCATTTATTGCAATCCACTCTCTTAAAAAGGCAAAGGTCACCAGATGAAATTTTATTCTTACTCGAAAATATAGACTTTCCACTGTCATAGACATGGTCTGGCTGTTTTGCTCTGACCCTCAGTAAACGATCAGCTGACAGTTGTGTGCTTTCTTGGACTTTCTCGGTCCCACTGAGGACGATGGTCCTACCTTTGTCCGAAAACCGGTAGTTCATGAAAAAATTTTTCGCCATCTTTGTCCCAAAAACTGGTCTTTTTTGATGACACATTTACATTGTTATTTTTCTTCGACTTGAAGGACAATTTAATTACTTGCGATGTTTGTCCCGAAAACCGGTAGTTTCGGCCAAATACCTTTCCTCGAAAGACAGTGGTACCCGTAGCCTTGAAGGCACAAGTGCCCCCAAGCCGGTTTTTCTTGTTCACCAAAATTTCATATCATTCGCAGCGAAACAAGTGTTAATCCTGCAGGCATTACTACCACCGTAATTGTATCTATAGAGAAGCAGTGTCCCAAAACTGGTAGTTTTCAAGCGGCAATTCCGAGGTGGTCCCTAGGTTCTAAAAAAGTTGTTGTTATTTCTCCTGGTTTGTCCCAAAACCGGTCTTTTTATCTTCAGTTGACGGACATAGGTAGAACCACTTTGGTGCAAAAAATTGAATTCCTGCTCCTTTTTTGTAAATTTTCGTGGACAAAGGTAGAACCGCTTATGTAGAAATTTGAAATACTGGTTTTCTCAACTTAGATAAAGCAGACAAAGGTGGAACCAACTTACATCTAAGCTTTAGGACTTTGACTAGATAGGAGGTGAGAAAACTGGATTTTTGAGAGAACTTACTGGACAAAGATGACTGATTTTGAAATTTGACCTTTGTCCCAAAAACCGGTTGTTTTGGGGAGGAAAGTCATACTGTGTCATAAAAGAGACGGTTATTTTTTCGAATTCCTTCGGACAAACATGGGGTCAAATATTTTACAGTACTTGCCCGCCCCTGTTTAATGTATCAAAACGTGTATTCGTTTTGTCCTTTCAAAATGGCTTTTAGTTTAATGTATTTAAACGTCTATTCGTTTTGTCCTTTCAAAATGGCTTTTAGTTTAATGTATCGAAACGTCTATTCATTTTGTTCTTTCAAAATGGCTTTTAGTTTATTGTATCGAAACGTCTATTCGTTTTGTCCTTTCAAAATGGCTTTTAGTTTATTGCATCGAAACGTCTATTCATTTTGTCCTTTCAAAATGGCTTTTGAAATTAATCTATCGAAACGTCTTTTCGTTTTGTCCTTTCAAAATGGCTTTTAGTTTAATGTATCGAAACGTCTATTCGTTTTGTCCTTTCAAAATGGCTTTTAGTTTTATCTATCGAAACGTCCATTCGTTTTGACCTTTCAAACTGTCTTACTACATTTTGTCCATGTTGTTGATCTAGTTCAAGTTTTATTACATTTTGTCCATGTTGTTAATTCAGTTCAAGTTACTAATCGTGCGCAATCAACCTCTAAGTGATAAAAATTATGCTTAGTCAACCCCTAAGCGAATCTAGTTATCAAAATATCATTACCACAAAAAGCGCGCCTGAATGTTTGCTGGAGGATCTCTGTCCATAGTGGAACATACGTACAGTATCTTCAATCGCTTACTACTGTAATATTCTGTTGATCACCCGGGGGTAGCGTGGCCGTCAGACAGGTGCTGAAATGACCCGTAAGTTAATACAAACCAAATTTTTGCCATGAAACTGCCCTTTTATTACAAAATACAAAGTACTGCAAACTAGGCACCATTAAGAGAATCCCAGGGGGCACTCAGCACATGCACATAGGGGAAGGTAAGTCTGATACTTCAGTGAAGCTGAACTGATATTTTTGGGTTGCCAGAAAATTTCTAGTACTGATCCCACCCGTGTGCATATGTACTGATTGCCCACCCAGGGAAGAGAACGAGGACAGTGAAAGTTGAATTTAGTTGGGAAATTTTTCGATCAAAGTGGGGACTTCGTCTCCTAGAGACTTTAGGAAGTTTTGTTTCATGAAAGTTTTTAACCCCGTAATTGCAGATCTTTGCAAATAGTAAGAGTATTGCAGTATATAGCCTTTGTATATTTAGAGTGACTAGTTAAGTTGTTGCATGCCACAGATTGTCAAATAGAAATTTGTGATTAATCTTGAAAGAGGGAGCTTGGACCAGGGTCTTCTATTCCAGCGCACTTCACAAGGCACAAGGATCGAAGGAACAATACTTGCCCAACAGTACTAGACACATTGGCACAGCAATTGATTAATTTGATTTATTCCTGATTTTTCATCTCTCCAACAAATTTCGGCTCTGACAAGTAAATCCCTAGTCCCGCCTCCAGGCATTGCATTGCATAAATATACCAGATGGCGCCGTTTGGGAAAACTTTTACAGTAACTTATTTGATGATAATACAACCAAAGATGTCTTTCATTCCCCCTCTGATACACATATTGCGAGAATGAATTTCCCTAATCAAATGCTCAATGAGCAGTTTTCGGAAAGAGAACTTAGCAGAATTGTTAAGAAGCTAAAGAATGGTAAAGCAACGGGCATGGATAGAATCTCAAATGAAATGATCAAGGCCAGCCTGCCATACATGCAACAGGCCTACTTGAAATTGTTCAATATGATTTTAAGTGCTCAATGTATTCCTGGTATCTGGTGCAAGAGTATCATAACCCCGATCCACAAATCAGGGAGCAAAAGTGATCCTGAAAATTTCAGACCAATATGCGTGACCAGCTGCCTCTCTAAGTTATTCTGTCTGATGTTAAACGAAAGGCTGACTCTCTTTATCAATAAATATGAAATCATGAATGTCAACCAAATTGGTTTCAAAGAAAAGTGCAGGACGGCTGATCACCTCTTTACTTTAAAAACCCTCATAAATAAGCATGTTCATAACACGAGAAACGGAAAACTTTTTGCATGCTTCGTGGATTTTAGAAAAGCTTTTGACTCTGTTTGGCACAAGGGTCTGTTTCTAAAGCTTGAAAGTCTAAATATAAGAGGAAACATTTTAGAAATAATCAAAGACATCTATTCCAAAACTACATGTTCCGTTAAAATAAATGACAAAATGACTCAATTTTTCAATTACTCAAAGGGCGTCAGACAAGGTTGCCCCCTAAGCCCGACGCTTTTCAACCTTTACATAAATGATCTCATCAGCGAAGTTGAGGCAATTAATCCTTCCCCCCTACACTTACATCAGGAGGCTAACGTTAGCTGCCTCCTCTATGCTGATGATCTTATTTTGCTGTCAAGAACCCAACATGGACTCCAAAAAATGCTTGATAGGCTGACCGAATTCTGTGCTACATGGAACCTTTCGGTGAATACAAAGAAAACAAAATGCATTACCTTTCAGAAGAAAAGTAGGCTAAACAAGAAAGACTCTTTTTATGTGAACAAAAACAAGATAGAAAATGTCACTCAATACAGTTATTTAGGAATAACCATAAACTCTGCGGGCTCCTTTCATATTGCCATGGAAACACTTGCTGGAAAAGCCAGGAGAGCCATCTATGCGTTAAACAGTAGGTACCAAATAAAACGCCTCCCAGTCAAGGCTGCGCTGAAATTGTTCGACTGTGTGATTTCACCTATCCTCCTTTACTGTTCTGAGGTTTGGGGAGCATTTCATTACACAGACTACGACAGGTGGGACAATAATATTATCGAAAAAATACACTTATCATTCTGCAAGCATTTACTTGGGGTAAATAGGTCAACTACAAATATTCTTGTTCGTGGTGAATTAGGCCGCTTTCCTCTGAAAAATACGATAGATAACAGATGCATCTCCTTTCTGCGACACATAGAAGAATCTCCGCCAAATAGTCTGGTGCATCTATCCTTACTTGCTAATAACGACCTTCCTTCATACCTCAACTTTAACACCCACATTGACAACATAAAGAGTTTCACCAATTCACCAAACATTCTTGAAGTGAATAAGAATAAGGTTAAACTTAGTTTACAAATTTCATACAAAAAATTGTGGAAATCACAACTCCTCATCTCCAAAAAGGGAAAATTCCTTCGGGATATGGACAAAGAATTTCAATGTGAACCATACCTCTTATTGCATGATTATAACTTTAGGCAACAACGAGTATTTACAGCAAAATTACGCACAAGTGACCACACTCTGGCAGTCGAATACGGTAGAAGAACCACACCAAAAATTAAATTTGAAGATAGAGTGTGTAAACTATGCAGTGCACAAGCTGTTGAAGATGAAATGCACTTTATCTCGGAATGCACACTGTATTGCCAAATTAGAATAGACTTCTTTGAAAAATGTTACGACTTTTTCCCTAACATCAGACTTCTGAACATGCGTGACAAGTTTAGATTTCTTTTTTCTATCCCAGAACCCACTGTGATGAAAGAAATCACCTCATTTTTATTCAAGCTGTCCAAAATGCGGGCAGAGAACCTAACTGTTGCACCCTCTTTGTAAATTTAGTTACATTTAACAGTATTTAATTAGTTTAGTGTATGCTTGTTTTGTTCTGTTACTCTTCTTAAACTTTGCTGTTTGTAGGTTTTTACCTTTATATATACATGTATGTTTAAGAAGATGGAGAAATTTGTCTTAAGATGGAAGTTTACTCTTTAAAGTGGGTGTTTATGAGAGCGTTGATCATTAAGTTGCCACAGAATGTAAGCAATTTGCGGCTATTTCAACGACGTAAATTGCAGAACCGAAAAATTGGATTCTTGGACAGGCAGATACAAAATATAGCGTTTACCATGTGTTATGAAACTGAAACTTAACAGGAATATAGATCATCTTCTTGGATATACAGTATGTGCAGATTTTGGTCAAAATATGAAATTTTGCACAACGACCTTCTTCTTCAAGGGTTGTTATATTAGAGGCCTAAGTTTGTGAGCAAATACAAAAAGCCCACTTCGTCAGGAGATATCATACCAGTGAATATCAGCACCCAATACGGTTATGGGCATCTGCACAAAAAAATCCCTCCTTTTCTAGATTCCCTCCTCCTTTACTAAATAAACAATCAGTGTGCTGCTAAAATTCGGCTCCTCGCTTCCCAGTCGAGACTTGTGTCCTTTTCTTGCAACAAGGGAGATGGTCCGCATTCTATGGTGTCTCTTTGATGGGAAAGGCTCACATCCGCTGTCCCACCCCTTCATTTAAGTTTGGCTCTTTTATTTCTGAGTGAAGCGAAACGTTGGAACCAAACCATGAACTTTAGATAGGTGTCCTGCAATTACAGGGGTTTAGGCACTTGGATAGCATCTCAAACTTGGGGGCACGACATTTCGGGGGCACGACATTTCGAGGGCACTTTGTTCCTAAAGAGAAAGGGGGCATTTCTAAAACTAAGGGGGGGGGTCCTCCTTGTTTATTGCAAAATTTTGGGGGCACATGCCCCCTGTGCCCCCGGCTTCTACATCTATATAGAAAAAATTCACAAAATGAAAAATTCCAAAAAATCTCTACGGCACAAAGCCTCTCTGTTAGTCGCAAAATTTCATGACTTGATGCAATTTTCACTTTCTGAGCTCTCTTCCTGGGCGGGGGGGGGCACTCATTACATGGTACATACACATACGAGGGGTGAGTGCGAGAATTTTTTTGGTAATCCAAAACTATCAGCTCACCAGTTTCAAATATCAGCTAATTTTCTACTTTGACCCCTTTAAACTAAAATGAAAATCATGAATCAATGTAAACTGACGTCAGGATTGCCTCCACAGAACCCAGAAACATCAATTTGACTTTGTTTAATGCCCAAAAGTTCAAGGCCAGAACTTCAATTCGTTTGGGTAAAAAAATATTACTTTTAGGAATATTTAGACCCAGAATCAGACTTACTTCCCGGTATTTGCATGTGCTGAGTGCCCCCTGGGATTCTCTTAATGGTGCCTAGTTTGCAGTACTTTGTATTTTGTGATAGAATGGCAGTTTCATGGCAAAAATTTGGTTTGTAGTAACTTTGGGGTCATTTCAGCACCTTTCTGACGGCTACGCTACCCCCGGGTGATCAACAGAAAATTACAGTAGTAAGCGTTTGAAGATTCTGTGGGTATGTTCCACTATGGACAGAGATCCTCCAGCAAACATTCAGGCGCGCTTTTTGCGGTAATGACATTTTAATAACTACATTCGCTTAGGGGTTGACTGAACTTGCACTGAATCAACAACATGGAAAAAATGTAATAAAACTTCAACTGAATCAACAACATGGACAAAATGTAATAAGATAGTTTGAAAGGTCGAGACGAATAGACGTTTCGATAGATTAAACTAAGAGCCATTTTTGAAAGGACGAAACGAATAGACGTTTCGATACATTAAACTAAGAGCCATTTTGAAAGAACAAAATGAATAGACGTTTCGATACAATAAACTAAAAGCCATTTTGAAAGAACAAAATGAATAGACGTTTCGATACATTAAACTAAAAGCCATTTTGAAAGGGCAAAACGAATGGACGTTTCCATACTTCAAACTAAAAGCCATTTTGATAGGACAAAACGAATAGACGTTTCGATACATTAAACTAAAAGCCATTTTGAAAGGACAAAACGAAAAGACGTTTCGATACATTAAACTAAAAGCCATTTTGAAAGGACAAAACGAAAAGACGTTTCGATAGATTAATTTCAAAAGCCATTTTGAAAGGAGAAAACGAATAGACGTTTCGATACAATAAACTAAAAGCCATTTTGAAAGGACAAAACGAATAGACGTTTCGATAGATTGATTTCAAAAGCCATTTTGAAAGGACAAAATGAATAGACGTTTCGATACATTAAACTAAAAGCCATTTTGAAAGGACAAAACGAAAAGACGTTTCGATAGATTAATTTCAAAAGCCATTTTGAAAGGACAAAATGAATAGACGTTTCGATACATTAAACTAAAAGCCATGTTGAAAGGACAAAACGAAAAGACGTTTCGATAGATTAATTTCAAAAGCCATTTTGAAAGGAGAAAACGAATAGACGTTTCGATAGATTAATTTCAAAGGCCATTTTGAAAGGACAAAACGAATAGACGTTTCGATACATTAAACTAAAAGCCATTTTCAAAGTACAAAGCGAATATACATTTTAATACATTAAACTAAAGCCATTTATGTGAACAGCTAAACAAAGTATCAAAATGATTTTTAAAAGGTCGTTTCATTTTGTCTTTTAGTTTAGAATCAACTCGAATGGCTTTTCGTTTGCTGTTTAATTTTGGCCTAAATCACGCTCCATACATGTTTTCGGTTAACATGATCCCTTTGGGCAAAGCATTCCAAATTGGTGGTCCTAATGATAGGAGACTTTTTGACCCGAAAGTAATTTCGTTTGGTCTATGATGAATTAATTCATTTGGGTTTCTTGCTGACCTTGTTGTTTGTTTTAGTTTGAAAATATCCTGCATCAAAGGTGGATTTAGTTTTGATACAGTTTTATATCGGGTGAGCTAAAAAAGGGGGGGCGTTTGGTGGACCGTGACGTCGCATTTAACCATCCGATTGACATTAACTTAATTTTTGTGTGCAGCCAGGAGTCTAACTTAGATCATAAACCTTTCCCCATCGAAATCGGTCACTTGATGCCTTTACTAAAACAGAGTTTCTTCGTAAGACCTTGCATGTAAGTCTTGCAAACTGGTGAAATCTTTTGCCAAGCCCCTTCCGCATTTTCTCTTGGGCAAAAGTTACAGGTACACATGTCATTATCAGGAGAGGGATTATATTCCGCGAGTTGCGAGTTGTCAGTTGCGAGTTGCGAGTTGTCAGTTGCGAGTTGGTTTTTAGCCATATTTTGCGAGTTGCGAGTTGCGAGTTGCAAGTTGGTTTTCCATTACATTAATTCATTCTATACTTTCGTTCTAATTTTAGATTCTAGCCACAGTTTCTTATGAGTTTTTTGAAGAAATATCCATAACACTTTTGTCTTTTCAAGGGGCAGGAACGGTACTTGGGAAGATTTCTCTCAAATAGTGTCAAAGCATTGGTCAGCATCAGATAAAGCCATAGGCATTGGAGGGCTGCATCGTACCTAATCTAGCAAACTTATCACATTTCAGGCTCACTTTGGGCAGCTCCTGCTCGGCGAAGTCCCATACTAAGCCTTTACCCCCACCCCATGCACTGAGCTCTGAGCATGCACCGATGCACTGAGCATACCCCACACAAGTAGAGAAAACCCCTTCTCTGATCTGAGACCTCAAAATTCTCTCCAAATAAATATTAGTACAAAGAAGACACACGTATCAAAGTAAAAGGTTCCTGAAGGGTGCACCTCAGTCCCGTTCTCCTCCCAGTCATATTTTTCATGAAATCCTATTAATAGTCGGTGATCAAATCATAGCACCAACACCAAAACCTCATTTCTTGAGTTTGACTGTAGCAAATCCAGACCTCACTTCCCCCTTGCAGTGCCCTTGAAGGGAAATCAGTCGACGCAAACATTGAAATTACTTTAGCAACAGGCAATACCGTAGAAGAAGCATTCAACTAAAATCTTAGCCCCAAAATAGAACTCTTTTTCCTTCATGAGAGGTAGAAATTCTTCGAAGAAACTCATAAGAAACTTTGGCTACAATCTAAAACTGGAACAAAATTGACTGAATTGATATGATGGAAAACCAACTCGCAACTCGCAACTGACAACTCGCAACTGACAACTCGCAACTGACAACTCGCAACTGACAACTCGCAACTGACAACTCGCAACTGACAACTCGCAATGTTTGTTTCGGTCATTACGGTCGTGAAGAGAGACCCAAAAGACAAAAAGTCGCACTTTCAGTCCTTTGTCTTTTGGGTCTTTCTGCACAATTTTAAGGACTCAAAAAACCTAGTGGGCACCAGGCTTTAGGAAAAAGTGTTGTCTGCAAGAAGTCCCATTGATCTACTTGAAAGAAACCTCTTCGCAAGACAAAGAAGTGTGCATTATTAACGTCTTTCAAACAAATTCTTCACCAAGGGCAAGTTATGATAAGACAACCCAGGGGAGAAAATAATATCTCCTGGCTATTTTATTCTCCCCCTGATAATACCACGCGTACATGTAACTTTGCCAAGATAACATGCGGAAGGGGCTTAACAAAAGATTTCACCAGTTTGCAAGTCTCCCATACAAGGTCTTCCGAAAGAAAATCTTTTGTAACAAAAGCACCAAATGCCCGATTTCGATGGGGGAAAGGTTTATGATCTAAGTTAGACCTTTGGCTTTAAAGAAAATTTACTTCATGACAATCAGATACCTAAATTCGACGTCACAGTCCGCCAAACGCCCCATGTTTTTTCTGACTCACCCAGTAAATTTCAATACAAAGAGGTACGAGACAGCTGATTTTCATTGTGCATTTCCCAGCTTTGGAAAGTAAATCATCGTGAGAGCTGTTAGCTCGCGGATCTTGGCAAAAAAACAATAAGTTAATATGGCTCGCCTCTGATATAAATTTCAAACTGCTACACACTGGGTGTCCTAATGGCCAAAATTTTAAGAAACTCTAGTACTATGTCTTAGAAGTACTAAGAAACTTTTCAAAGTTAAAAGCATGGATATTATAGCAAATAGATCACCGAACCTTTATTCTTAGCAATATTATCTAACCATTTGTGTTTTCAACATAACAGAACACTGTTTATTCCTTTATAATGTTTTAAATGCCAAGAAACATATCTGCCGCAGTGTTAGCGACGACATTGATAATTCATGCATTCAAAAAATGAGAACACAGGGAGCCCCCTTAAAAAGTAGCGAAAACCAGACACAATGCTTGCTCTACCTGTCCTCTACCAGTGAGACACATCAAGCGTAGCATCTGCGAAGGAGCAGTGAAGACGGAAGAACGACTCGCTCCTGGTTTTCTGTGTCTGGTTTTCGCTACTTTTTAAGGGGGCTCCCTGTGATGAGAAACCAATTAAGAAACTTTTAGTACTAAAATGGACAAAATTTCATGTGAAATTAAGAAACTTTAGTACTATGGCATGATCCAAGCATAGTTACTGTAGAATACACCTATATTAACTATGATCCAAGTTTCTCATAAAAAAACGTGTAGCTCAAGTTTAGACCATACTAAAGATAAAGTAAAAATATGTTAAGGATTCCTTTATAGAAATAAGCAGTTCCTTAATTCATATTTTCCCAGTAATGGAGTTGCTTAATTTTTAGGTGATCTGAGAGTTGAGTTCTTTTTAGCAGTTTCATATAAAAAGATTCGTGAACTGACAACCTGACAAGTTTCTTTACTGCGAAATCACCGCTGGCTGATTTGAGTAGAGTTCCTCAATATTCTGACAGAGGCTACTGCAGTTTCGTACTGGCCGATTCTGGCAAATTTTGCAATCAGAATTCTTTTTTATCAATCCATACTGAAGTTCACCCAAAATCTGAACAAACAACCCACATACGTATCAATTTTATAGAGGGGGCTACTGCCGTTTCCTATCAGCAGTTTATCATAAAAGAGTAGGTCCACACAGCACGCAGGAATTGGTTCGTATAACGACAATGAAAACATTAGATGTCAAAGACTACGTCAGAAAAGCCACAAAATTGCACAGAAGTTTAGAAACGAAGTGACTTTGACACTTTCTTAACATTTTTTACGTCATTCCTAAATAGTGTGGAGTTTTTGTGGTGTTAATTGGAGAAGTGTGAAGTTAAAGATCAAAATGTAAAGTTTCTTATAAGGTAACGGTGTGGAAAGGTTGATCTAGCCGGGGGAGGGAGGGGTACATAATGCGTCGAGGGTACAGGTATGTGCAGCCCAGGTGGGTGGGTTTTTGTAGCAAAGTGTAACATCTCACTGTAGTCATGGGTAGAGGAACTGCACCGTCAGCACTGCAGATATCTCCAATAAACTGGCAATTCAAGTCTGCCATTAAAGCACAACCTTGTTCCCGGGTGCTCTTATGTCATACGCTGATCGCAAAGCCGAATGAGAACCCTGGTACACTTCGATCAAATCTGCCCAGAAAATGGGCAGATTTGCAGCTATGGATTTGCAGTTTGCTAGGCAACGCCACGTGATGGAAAATGCCCGTTGCTCTAGCGCTATTTCTGCAACATATAAATCAAGACACTAAAACAAACACTTTGAGGACTTATTTCAATTTTTTGAAGGTATTTGAACAATAATCTGGGGTTAGCAAGTGTGTTTAATGTGAAAATAAACACGGTTTGCTTGGGGGAAAATGAACCTAAGTTCAAAGTTATGGAAAATTTCACCGCGGCTTCCAAAATGAAATGGCTCGTTATTCTTCGAACGTAGGAAATAAATTGCAAAGGATGGTCGGAAAAGGTAAAGGATATGGGCTTTACGTCGAACTTTGACATGCCACGGCCGTTTACCCTGCGAAAAACGGAATTAAGGTGGAAAATGGCGGACGGCCAATCAGACTGCCTAATGGCCTCTTGTATCCCAGAGTAAAGGTAGAGAAACGAACTCACTCTTAAGACTAGATTGATTAAAGCACAATTGGCAAATTTGTTCGAAAAGTGGAGCTCTGCCATGCTTTGCACTTGTTTGAAAGTTGATCTAATAACTAACATTGTGGCTCCTCGAATATAGTACCAGAAACTTATAAATTTCCATTCATCCTGAGACTAATTTCTTATAAAGAAAGTGCCTAACAACAACGTTTCCACGTATTTTTTATGAAAAAAACTAAGAACATGGGCCATCACTGAAAGTATCTTAAAATCACTATCAGATGTTTAGCACTCAGAATTTCACACGAGTTTCTTAAAAGGTTTAATAACAATCTTCATGCTCACTACCTGTGCCCTCTTGAAAATTTCAAAAAAATGTTTATTGGAGCCTTTTCCGATGTTTAATCACGGCTGAAGCAGAAACAAGTGAAAATGAAATAGAAACATGTCAAGGATTTCATTTATCAAAATAAACAGTTTCTTAGGCTAAATTTTCCCAGTACTCATTTTCTTATTTTTTAGCGATCTGAGAGTTGATTATAAGCATGTCCTTATGAAAATACTTGTATTGCTTCCAAATGGAAGCCAACTTCACATGTTCTGTCGGTGACAGTCAGTGCCCCCGTCGTCATCGCTGAAAACTCTGTCATCTTCCTCCCCCCTGTTGACTATAAGCATTTCCTTATGAAAAATACTTGTATTGCTTCCAGATGGAAGCCAACTTCACATGTTCTTTCGGTGACAGTCAGTACCCCCGTCGTAATCGCATACAACTCTGTCATCTTCATCCCCCCCTGTTGTAAAGACTTACAAAAGGTGACTTTCCTTCCCTTCTATTGACATTACCCATTGCATTACGACATGAAAGTTTGCTGTTTTCTTTCCAAGTACAGCTACCTGCTGATAAAAAGCCAGTCTCTGGGATGGAAATCCTCTAATTAAGAATCTTCTACAAAAAGCCGACCTCATAATTACAAATTCACTGACGTTGACTTTTTGGCTTTCTGTTTGCAGTAGCCATTCATAGTGTTATCAGAAGTGCCACCAGAAGTGATATTACTTTTATGAAATTGAAGAAAGCCAGAAGAACATCAGAAGGAAGAGAAGTTTTACGTGAGTTACGAAGTACATCTGCTTTGATTTTATGCGATAATGTTGTTGAATTACCGCAGTCATAAGAGTTATACACCTATCTTTTATAAAAACTCTTCGTACGGAACTCATCTCTGAGAGTACCAAAAAATCAAGAGCCTCAATAACTGGAAAATATCATCGAATAAATATTTTTATTCCGAATATAATTCTGGAGTATGCTTCCTCTTGTTTATTGATCCTTATTACTCGGTGTTACTTTGATTGATGTCTCATATAACCTGCCATGAAATCTTCCTGAACACACGGAGATATAAACTGACGAAACGTTCAATTTCTCAAACGTTATAAAATTGAAGCGATCGGTTAAAATGTTGAATTTGATAATCAATACAGCTATTTTTTTAATATATTTATCCAAAAGGAACTCCGTTTGTGATAAAACAGTGATCACTAAGACTAAGGAAACTTTAAAGAAATTCGTCAATTTAAATTCAAGAAATTTATGCTAGGGTAATATTCAATGCAATTACCTATTTAGAGCCTAACTGCACATAGACGTAGGAACCGGGGGGCACTGGGGGCACGTGCCCCCCCAAGATTTTGCAATAAGCAAAGAAGTGCCCTTTTTATTTCTAGAAAGTGCCCCCTTTCTCTTAAGAAAAAGATGCCCTCGAAGTGTCGTGCCCCTCCAAGTTTGAAATGCTTCCCACGTCCCTGGACCGCACCTTTTTCTTGGTACGAAACTTTTAAAGAAATTTATGCGTTTAGCAGTCGTAGAAATTGTGTCATGTTACAGTCAAAGAGGAAGGAGCGTGCAACCTATTTTTTCAATATCTAAAACGGAATCGTTTACTCTGCATGTAGGAATCATTGAGCATCCATATTCATTGTGGTTTCCAAGGGAAAGAACACTGATTGTAATCCTTCATATGCTCCACCCAAGCAATATTCAAATAGGACGGAAGCCGATAATACCAATGCAATATTCGAATAGCAACCTCTGGACAGGCTTCAGAATGATACGAAAAGGAAGAAGAGAGCCTGTAGGAATATGCTACATTTTTGGATTCTATACATCTGATCTTAGGTGAAAAAGGCTATTGTTATTTGTTCCAAATTTCAATGCCAAAAGTGATGAAAATGATGTTATTGATCAATCTTACCTGTTACTACTTCAATAAATCATTGTGGGAAGCGAAAATGTCAATTTCAAGGAAAAATTACAAAGAAAATCATATACCTCAAATCGGGTATATGAAATTCGAAAATGTTGCCCATTCCTTCAGGCCCTTTCCTCTCTTTCCCTCCTCCGCAGCTCCTAAATAAGGCCTGTTCACAGGCTATTCGAATAGTCATCGAATCATGAAAGTCCATGTCCAAATAATCCTCGAATTTACATGGTACGCTTCTTCCGCTTTGACTGCAATATGAGATAAAAAGTGAATGTGAAGGTGAGGGTGAAGTTGCGGTTTTCAACGCCAAGCACTGGGATCGCAGAAGTAGCTAAGCGCTAATCAAGTCCGAGACCCCTAGTCATGACGCTCAAGTGGTGGGGCTCTACCACGTCTCGAACCCACTCCGCCTGACTTCTCTGGCTGCAGTGTCAGAGGATTACACCACTGCGTAACAACACTTTCTACGAAAGAGTACAAAACACTCAAGACAAATTGTATTTAGGTAGTGTCATACCTACTATGAGTTTTAAAAACCTATAATAAAAACACACTTAAACTCTCTTTACTTGCACTCTTTCCTTGAGAAAAGTAAAGAAATTGTAAGTGTATTTTTATTATGGTTTTGTGAAACTCATAGTAGGTAAGAAACTACCTAAGAAACTACCTAAATACAACTTATGTTATAACAAATGGGATCTTATCAAATCATTGGCTGAAAACACCAATGACCGAAATTAAAAACACATAAGACACTTTTCGTACTAAACATGCAAATTTTCATTCATAAGTAAAACTTTCGTCAATATGGGCTGATCAAAGTATTTTACGAATAACAGGACAGTCAGGACAGAGACGGGTCTGTATGGCGGCGAGCCAATCCACTTACGGGGTTGGAGCTCTTGGGGCTAATATTCTTGGCAAGCGGACTGCAAGTTCTCCATAGGAACGCAAGGTGAAAACCGTCTCGCCTACTGTGCCAGAAAGCGAGCTGGCTCGCCTCCAAATGAACAGGCGCAAGTAAGGCATGCTGTAAAAGCCGGACCCTAGGATCCTAGGACCCTTGAGACCCCTACGATCATTTAGTCAAGGAGGTGGTCATCATCATACACAAACAACAGGCCAACGTCATCAAGCTGGTATACAAGACGTTCTGTATCGTAAAATGCCTCTCTTTCCTGCCATGAACTTCCGCTTCTATAAAGCAATGCCAGAACCAGAGAGATAGCTCTCAAAATAGCACGACGGGGGATACTCCAGATATTCTCCCAGAACTCCACTTCCTTACGACATGCTCGCGTTATATTACCCTTCGAAAACAATTTATGTCAAATATTTTCAAACAAATTCCCCCCTGTGAGAAATTAACAGACAAACAACTATTCGAATACCTTTTTATCAATCGACAACAACAAATTAATCGAGACCTTTTGAATTATATCTCAAACATCTCCAAGAAAAGAGCTGGGCACATAAAAACCAACAACCCCATGTCTCAGGTGTGATTAAGTTCAGTATCTTCGCTTTAGCTGACATTTTGTTTCGCTTTTGTTTTTCTTGTTCTTGTTGTCATTATCATAGACTTAGTTGTAGGTATAAACACCTGTAAAACTTGTATGTTTATGATTGCTATGAAAAAAGAAATAGTTTAAAGGTAATGTGTCCATGTAAGTACAGCAGCTTTGCGGGGGGCATGGCACTTTCACGTGAAAGTTCATGTGATCATTGAAGTACACAAAATCTTGCGATAGCCAGTTTTTATTCAAGCAAAGTGATGACTTACTTGCGATTGCTTTTCCAGAGCTGAACTACAGCAGGCAGCCTCTCTATGAAATTTGACTTTGAGTTTGCATGTGATCAGTCAAATTCTACCAATCACAGTCTGCTGCTTGAGGTTTCTTCGTCAGCGTCTTGTCAGCACATTTTGACAATGTGTATACGCAGCTGTACTTACATGGTAAAAGCTGTCCCGGGCAAGATAGGAATCAAATGTTTTGGCCGAGTTTTGCTCGTGGCTTATGGCCGGAAACCTTTAAGGCCTCATTTTCGCGGACCAATCAAACGGTGAATAAGCGAAGAAGACAGAAGAAACGTGTGAAGATTGTTCTAAATCATATCTACCTTAATAAAACGCAACCAGGACGGAAACTACTGGAAATTTCCCGATTTTTTTTAAATGTCTACTCGCCAGATGTTATGGTATCCAGGTTTAGGTATCCAGGTGGAGATATAGCGTTTCCTATAGACAATATCGGCCGAGGCTTGCCAAGCCTCGTTTATGCCACTTCAAGTCAGGTGATGAAATCTCTTGATAAAACCTCCTTTCAATTTCATTACTAATTTCGAACCATGGAAACTTATGCCATCTCATTATTGCCATATAACTTGAAATGTGTCAACTAACCTTAGCAAATTTTTCAGTTCACATAGAAGTCAAAGGGGCATTGAATCTTGAACCAAGGAACTGCGGTGGAAGGACAATAGCAAAAACAATAGGAAACGAAAATACTTGGCGGTCTGGGATTGTTTTCAAAACAATTATTATTGTTATTGATATTGTTTCTGACCCAGAATTTTTACTGCTTACGGTTTAGTGCCTCATCGGGTTTGGAAAGGCCATAACTCCGAAAGACCATGAAATATTCAAACCGGCATCCAAATCTGGATACCCAAACACCTGGCGAGTAGATTCATTCAAACAAATCAGGAAATTTCCAGTAGTTTTTGTCCTGGTTGCGCTTTATCAAGGTAGGTAAAGCTGAGAAAATGTTCAGACATTTCTTCCGTCTTCGTCACTTATTTGACGTCTGATTGGTCCATGAAAATGAGGCTTTGAAGGTTCCCGGCCATGGGCCACGAGCAAAAATCAGCTAAAACATTTAATTCCTATCTTTCCCGGACTAGACTTATGACGATGAGTCCCTTGAATCCTTGCGGTTAACCTTGCACAACAGGAGCTTGTAGTGAAACATTAAAAAAGCTGACCCTATTTTCTGCATTCGATCGATCAAATCAACTTCGTTCAAAATCTAGTTAATTACATCATCATCTTAATGATAGTTAACTGAATCAAAATCTAGTTAACAGCATTGTTCTCTGCCAAATCTCGCAATCTGATTGGTACTCTAGGAATCGCAGAGTTTGGGCCTAAACAGGGTCAGAACAACCGTCATTTTTTGACCCGTTTATGATAAGCCTTCAAAGACAGAAACTTTGAAATAGTATTAAAACTATGTAAGACTTGACCGTTAAAAATGCCCGCACGCGTACAAGGTTAACATTCTATACATGAGCAGTTTCTTTATTCGGATCTTCGAGTGTACTTCTGATCGCATCTGGCAGAATTTCTTAATTTTCATTGTTCAAAGGGAATGACGGGCCAGAAGAATTTATGAGCGATAAAAAGCTTTCGGGGAATTCGCCCTATAGAATTAGCCTGCGCGCAGACTCGAATGGTTACACCAAAGGAAACTTAGTTGATTTGAAATATGATCGTTTAGGCCAAACCATCAAATTTCAATTGAACTTATCTTATTTTAGCGTAACCAGTCGAGTCTCCGCGCAGGCTATACAGAATACAACTGGAAACATAGGTATTTTCTGCAGTATGTTTTAATCTCCTGTCCTGCTTTTTTGAGAACATGCTGCATGATTCTTGGCATTGGTTTGTAGGGGCGAAAGTTCATAGGATGGAAGCGATGAAGTTCATGTTCGCAATCTTTTGCTCGTCAGCTTGATGACATTAGGTTATTGTTGGTGTGTGATGATGACCATCTCGTGTTGAGGGTCTTTTTCATTTTCAGTAATTAATGGTCCTAGGGGTCTCAGGGTTCCTAGGGTCCTAAGACCCAGTTTTTACAATAAGTCCCCTAACAAGTAAAATATTTTGGTACATTGACAACGCCTACTTTCCAAGGCCTTGGAAATATCATATGGTAAAGTTTGCCAACTTCAGGTGATTGTGTCGAAGGGCAGCTATCTCCCTCTAAGCGTTAACCAATTATGCGAAGCGCCCCCTAGGTGACCGTTGGCCGGAAAATTTTGATGATCCCTCGTGATTTAAATGACTGATTTTGGAGGATTTTGAGGCGAAATAATGCACAAAGACATGAACTTATTAGCATTAAAAATAAATTCTAACAGAAGTTATGCTTTTTATTGATATTCACTAATCGTGTTTTTAGGGACTTCTTTCTCAAGGATTCGTATTTTCAACCATGAATTTTAGACTAACAGCTTTTGTGGAGGGAAATCCATCATTTGCATAATCTCTGTGGCAGCCATTTACCAGAACAAACCGTTCTCCCTGGTCTCCTTTCCATTGTCGAAATGGTCTATTATGAATTCCAGTTATCGTCGTCGAATGCCAACTAATTCCATAAAATATGGCGCCATTTTATCAAAATGATCGATCAAAATGTTCACAAGTTGAATAAAAACCATGAAATCCACCCACAACAAACTTTTACCAGGTGTAAGATTGTGAAGTCAGGTTGTATTCATAGTTTTGGCAGGATAGGTCGGATCTCACGAAAAATCAACTTTTCTTTAGATTGAAAAAGACCAAGGCAAAAATAACCCATTATCATTACTTTCTTGCAATTTTCACCTGTTAATTATGGAGTTTATTGAGAAGTGGACATTTGAATCAAAAAAGTTTATCTTTTAGAAGAAACAACTTAGATCTTTTGCTTGGGATACTATCAGTGAAAGTATTTCGGATTTTCTCCAGAAGAGCCAGACGCCCGTCCAAACGCTTTGGAGTCTGCGCAGTATCGATTTCAGGGTCATCGCCCTTCAACCTTCCTTTGTGAGTTAGCGCATGCCTCAAAACGCTTCGCGCGTCCTATTCATATATATATACTTTTATATTTAATTTCATTAAGGAGGGTTGCCCTTCAAGAGAGTTGTTTTACAAGGGGCCCTCCACTTAAGAACAGTTACTTACAGTATACAATATACAATGACCGAAAAAAAGAAAAATTACAATATAAAAACCCTAATATAAAAACCTAATAAAAAATTTACAAAATCTAGTATAAAAGAAAAAGAGAAAGTCTTCAAAAGATCTTTTAAAACTATTCAGGGAAGACGCCTGTTTGGTATCGGCCGGAAGGTCATTCCAAGCCTTTTTGCTCCTCGATAGGAAAAACATTTTTGCCCATCACTTAACTTTTTCATGGGTAGTCTTAAAATCTGTCTCTGAATTGCGCAAGACATAGGAAGAGCACTTTGAGTTTCGGGTGAAAAGATCACACAAGTATTGGGGAGCCAGTTCATGCAGGAACTTGGAGACCATTGTTTTAGATTCACTAGCGACGAGTTGTTCAATGGTACTCCATCCCAGCTTGTCGATGAGTGGTCTGCTTGGGGTGTCAAAGCTGCTGCTGGTTATAATTCTAGCAGCTCGGTTTTGAAGTTTTTGCAACTGATTAAGCTCAGTCGAACCGTTGCAACCCCAAACAGAGCAACAATATCGAAAGTGTTGCTCTACAATACCTGTGTAAAGAGTTTTCAATGTTTCCTGTCTTAGGATTGTGTTGGCATGCTTTAAAAAGCCAATAGCTCTTGAAACTTTGGTAGAGACAGGTTTGATGTGTTCCTTCCAGTTTAGAGAGTTGTCGATCTGCACAAGAAGGTATTTTGTTTTTTCGATTATTTCGAGCTCATTATCGCGAATTTTCAAATCCAAATCATCATTTCGACTTTTGAGGACATTGTGCTTTTGCTTGGTGGAAACAAGCATGGAATTTGTTTTTGCAACATTTAAGGAGAGATTGTTACCTTGAAGCCAAATGTCCAGTTGGTCGAGATCGATATTAATGGCCTCGTTCAGCTCATTTATATCCGAAGACTGGTAGCACAGACTTGCGTCATCAGCATCCATGGAAACGGTTGAATTTTGGACAGCTTGCAGTAGATCATTGATATAAATAAGGAAAAGGAGGGGACTTAGACATGAGCCTTAGGGAACACCAACATCTATATTCTCAGTTTTTGAGCTGACATCGTTGACCCGACAGTATTGTTTTCGATTGCACAGATATGATCTAAACCATGCGAGTTCCCGCTGTTGGACACCATAGTTGGTCGGGATACTGCGAACTCCCCCTTTTGTGAATGACAAAGGAAAAGACGTTAACTCTGAGTGGCTCGCTGATCAATGGACCGAGCGAAGCGTTTTGGGGGCATGCGTGAGTTAGCAAAAGAAGGATGAAGGGCGATGACCCTCTGATCGATACTGCGCAGACTCCAAAGCGCTTCGACTGGCATGGCGTCTGGCTCTTCAGGGGAAAATCCAAAAGACTTTCGCTGATAGTATCCTGAACAAGTAGTGCACCAACTTCTGGCAGAGAATCTCATGGTCAACAGTATCAAAAGCTTTTCTAAGATCAATGAAAACTAGGCCTACAAGCCTACCAAGATCCAGCCCATACTGTACCAGTCATCTGTATTTTTAAGTAGGTGGGTTACAGTAGAATGAAGGCATAAGTAGGCAGATTGCCCAGATGAAAACAAACCATTATCTTCCATATGCTGGTACACCTGATTGGTTACAAGTTTTTCAAAGAGCCTTAAAATGACAGGCAAGACTGATATACGGCGATAGTTTGACTTATCGGCCCTTTCTCCATTTTTGTAAATAGGAGTAACCTTAGCAATTTTACATGAGTCTGGAAACATACTTGTTTCAATTGATGTATTAAGCATGAAAGCCAGGGAATTTTCTATGAAGGGTAAAGCAAGCTTCAAGAAGTAGCTGGAGATATTGTCAAAAGCTCTTTGCTGTTTTAACCTTGGCAAATGCATCTCTGATTTCCTGCACCTCAATAGTCCTGAAGAGGAACTTTGCTTTAGTTTTATTCATTTCAAAGTCACCAGATAGGAGGGGACTTGCAACTGGACTGATTTTATCTGCTAGATTCTTACCTACTGAGCAGAAGTAACTGGTCAGCAAGCAAATCAGAGTTAACGTCTTTTCCTTTGTGATTTACAAAAGGCGGAATTCGCAGTATCCCGGGCAATCCAACTCTAAGAACATTACGCACTCTAACATACATCAAAACTTAAAGCGCTCTTACATATCTAAACTCAGTGGATTCCAATAGACATCAAAGCGCAGTGGACTCCAACAGACAAAAATGAGTGTAAGCATATCTTATTAAAAGTGCACTACCAAAGACGTTAAAATTCAATGCACGCCAACAGACATCATAACGTAGTGCACCCCTGGAGAAATGACGAACTATGTGTAAGCATATCTAATCGAAAGCGCACTTCAACATTCAGCACATAGCGCACTCCAACAGAAAAGAAAAATAAGTGTAAGGATATCTAATTGAAAGTGCACTCCAACGGATATAAAATCAGTAGACCCCAACAGATATCACCCAGGGGGGCACTCAACACAAACACATACGGGGGGGGTCAGTCCAAGAAATTTTCAGACAACCCAAAAATATCACTTCAGCCTCACAGCAACCCAAAAATATCACCTCATTTTATACTTAGAAACCTGTACATGAACATAAAATACCCAAAAACAATGTAAATAGAAGTCAGAATTGCTTGCAACAAACCCAGAAATATCAGTTAAACGGTGCTTGATGTATATAAAAATATCATGAAAATAGTTTCAGTTTTCTTTGGACCCAAAAAATATAGCTTTTGGCAATATTCTGACCCAAAAATATCGGACTTACCTCCCCGTATGTACATGTGCTGAGTGCCCCCCCTGGGACATATCAAAGCGAAGTGCACTCAAACAATCAAGCAGATCTCAAAACTCAGTAGACTGCCACAAACATCAATGCTTGGCTCACTGCAACAAAAATCAAGACTTTAATTGGCTCCAAGCTCCGACAGCTATCTAAATTCGCTTAGTGGACTCCAAAAGACATAAAAACTCAGCGCACTCCAACAGACAACAAAATTAAATGCCCTATAACAGACATAACTCAGTCCACCGCAACAGACATCAAACTCAGTGCACTGAAACTCGATGCCCTCCAACAGTATCAGACGCGGTGGAAGCATGCCTTATGAATAGCTTCACCCATTTGGTAAATCTATTAATCTGTATCATCGCCACTTGTAGAAATGTTTAAAACTGAAAATTCAGACTGAACATGCACACTAACGAAAAAAAATCACCGAACACGCATGTTTGCTATTAACTCCATACTGTGATGGATGAATGAAAGATTGTTGTTTGTTTTTAACTTATTCATCCATAAATCCAGTGCAATGCTGCTCGATAAATATCATTCGTAGGAAGTAAAATTCATAGTCCTAATTACTTTAGGCCTTGGAATGAACACTACCCAACCCAACACGTGCGTTTGCTCAAAATAGAGGTAAAGCCGGCTATCTTGTGTTACACATCTCGTTAACATTAGATCAGATCAAAGCAAATAGGCCTTCGAAAGTGATCTTAATTCTTATAACTATTGTTAGTATCCTGAAAACATCACTTAATGCACGGTCGACGAGAAAGTGGATCATTTACAAAATTCCTCAATAAATTCATACGCTTGGTGGTTGGGTTATCGAAAACCATCCCAAATCCCATTTTGCTTGCTCTGACATATAAACGAAAAAAAGGACGATAGTCCATTCCACTTTTACCGTGCAAGCCTTTTCGAGACCTCTGTTTTCAGCGTCGAACAAACTGGAACGTAAAAAGCTTGCAACTCCGTGAATATGCAGCGAAATTGCAAGATTCTGGAGTGGAAAATCAGTTAAAGATCTCGGGAATCGTATGATCTCATCATCGAGCCTCTTCAATATATCGTTACTTTTAATATTCAATCAAACATTGAACAAATTTTTTTGAGGCACCCTGTAAAACTTGAAAGTTCTCCAGAATCCGCAAGGAATAGCTTTTGATACGAAATGCAATATTTCGTGAAATAATACTGTTGCACAAAACATGCTATTTCGTGCCTCATGTCGTTATCTCTCCCAATTGAATAAAACCAAGAGCATGTATTCAATTCATTTGGTCCTTGAGAAACCTCACAGAAAGAAGAATTCAAGTGTAGCTTCATCATCAAGGAAATAAAGTCTGTTTCGATACCGAATGATATACAAGCGATTCCTATTGAACTAAATCTCAGGAAATGCAAATGGCTATTGCTCCCTATCTACAAACCACCCTCCCAAAACGAGGTATATTTTATGGACCAACTAGAAAAAATATCAGACTCTTTATCGAATTCAATAAAAAACTGTCTAGTTTTGGAGATTTTAATATGGAAGTGACTGGCAACATATTAAGCTCATTTATCGAGAGCAATGGCTTATGAAGTCTGATAAAATCAGTAACTTGCCTCAAGTCTTCTGTCAATCCGACTTGTATCGACCTAATGTTACCCAATATGAAACACAGTTTCTTTGCGAGTCAGTTTCTTGAGACCGGGTTCAGTGATTGCCATCATTCAATTCACACCATACTTAAAACCCAATTCACAAAACTCCAGCCAAAATGTATTAGATTTCGCGATTATAAAAAGTTTTCTGAGAGCCAATTTCTATCCGAACTAATGGGCCAACTCGTGGCAACAAACCCAGAAGACCTCAGAATTTGAAAATGTTTTTGTGGAAACATTGAATAAACATGCACCACATAAAACGGTCCGAGTTAAGGCTAACAACAAACCACATGTGACGAAAGAGCTCCGAAAAGCAATGATGTAGAGAACTAGGCTTAAGAAGATAGCAAATAAGAGCGGAAGCGAATATGACATAAAAATGTACCGTGTACAGCGAAATCTGGTTGTCAAAATGAATAAGGATGCCAAAAGAACGTATTATAGTAAATAAACCCGACAGAAGCAGGTAAAAAAAACTTTTTGGAAAACTTTTAAGCCATTGCTCTCATCTACGTGTACAGCTACTGATAAAATAATATTGATTGAGAACGAGGCTATACTGACTGATGATAAGGAGGTCGCTGAGTGTTTTACTCTTATTTTGCAAATATTGTAGAAACACTTAATATTCCCCTGAACAATAGAGGAATATGAAAGATCTCCTGACCCAGTTGTTGATACAATCAATAAATATGCTAGCCATCCAAGTATAAAGAAAATCAAGGATATGCATGGGACGGACGAAAAATTTGAATTCTCCGATTGAGACCCCACCCAAGTCTTTAGCGAAATCTATCGATTAGATAAATCAAAGAAAACAAGGGGTGATATCCCTGTTGATATGCTTCGGCAAGCTGCTAACCACTGCTACAAAGAAAAAATAGCGGAATTAAAAATAGCACATTTCCAGCTAACCATAATCTAGCTGCCTTATCACATTGCTTCAAAGCCGGGGATTCTATTAAAAGAAAAATTTTCGGCCATTGAGTCTGCTATCATGTCTCTCTAAAATATATCAGAGACTAATGTACACTCAAATACTCTCATTCGTGAAGGACAAGCTTTCAGATCTATTGTGCGGTTTTCGAGAGAAATATAGCACTTAGCATGCCTTGATTAAGTTAGTTGGAGCATGTCGCAAATGCCTAGATGGTAAAGGAATCATGGGCATTGTACTTATGAACCTCTCGAATGCTTACGACTGCTTGCCCCACGACCTTTTGATAGCAAAAACTTGCGGACTATGGCTTTGGGACTGGTAGCCTGAATTTATTACATAGTTACCTTTCATACAGGAAACAACGCGTCAAAATTGGCTCTACCTTCAGTGATTGGCACCATATCTCATCAGGTGTACCACAGGGCTCAATTCTTGGGCCTCTACTGTTTAACATATATATAAATGATCTTCAGTTATGTATTGAGAAATCAGGAATATGCAATTTTGCTGATGGCAATACACTGTATGCCTCTGGAGAGAACATAGAAGATGTAGCCAAATGTTTAGTAGTTGATACTGAAAATGTTCTTAAATGGTTTGACTCGAATAGTATGGTGGCAGATCCTGAAAAATTTCAAGTGATGTTCCTTGGGCTACCAAAAACTGCGAATATCTGTATTGAAGTTGATGATTTGGTTTAGTTCCAAAAGATAATGTGAAACTTCTTGGCATTACTATCGACTCTGAACTGAAGTTTACAAATCATGTCAAATCCTTGTGTGCCAAAACAAGTAGAAAAGTAACGGCATTTTCAAGGATGGCAAAACTACTTGACTTTAAGAAAGCAAGGCTGCTATACAATGCTTTTATATTGTCAAGCCTAAGCTATTGTCCGCTAATTTGGATGTTTTGTGGGAAAACTTGAAACAGGGAGATAAACAGGATCCACAAACGTGCTCTACGCTAACTCTTCAATGATTATGAAGCCTCGTTCGAAGAGCTTCTACAAAGAAACAATGAGCAGACAGTGCACACAAAAAACCTCCATAAGCTGATGACTGAGGTCTATAAGTCTTTAAATTGCCAAAGCCGACGTTCATGTTGGATCTGTTCATAAGAAAGTAAGTGACGTACGACCTCAGAGTAAAAGTCCTTTTACAGCTACCTACAGCTAGAACTGTTGTAAGCGGCTTAAATTCAATTGTCTTCAGAGGCAGTATATCTGACGAGTTAAAGTCCAGTCAATCTGTAGCCTCGTTCAAGATCAAATCATGGGATGGAGATGATTGTAACTGTAATATCTGTAATTAGCTGAAACAGTAAATATTTTATTTTTGTAAATAGTTGGTATGAATCAGTTGCTCTATTCTTAGAGTAAACTATGATTTCATACCCAACTTTAAAGAAATTCTTTATCATTATAATTATTATCAACTTTAGTTGATTAAAAAAATCACTT
Organism: Aurelia sp. 4 Dawson et al 2005; assembly: GCA_964019985.1. Lineage (NCBI taxonomy): Eukaryota > Metazoa > Cnidaria > Scyphozoa > Semaeostomeae > Ulmaridae > Aurelia > Aurelia sp. 4 Dawson et al 2005. The sequence goes on from OZ026502.1 coordinate 13,788,799, forward strand.
TTAATATGGCTACCCGGTACGCTTTTGGGGAACGGATCCACACCCGTGATGCTCTGCTTTTTTAAATGGCAAATTCTCCAAAATGGGCGTTTTCCAACAACGTAAAGGGCGTGGCGATAAACGATTTTTCTCGGGGCCAAGCCCCCGGACCCCCAACTTTGTTCGCTGCGCTCGCGCCTAGTTTCAGCTCCCTCAAGTATGCATTTCGGTCTCGTGAGTCTGTCAAACAACACTTGAAAAGAAGGGTAACAGAATGCACTCGCATAGAAAACCATTCAGATGGTCACACGTGAGTCTAGTATCATTTGAGGCCAATCCAGGGAGTGTGTCCGCAAGAATTTTTCTAAGGATTTTCCTTGCAAGCTTTTCGCTCGCGTAGTTTCGGGCCCCTTCGCTGCCGAATCGCCCGGGCTCCAATTCTACTGCCAGTCCGGCCCTAATCCACTTGGTTGAAAAGATCCTTTAATTACCTGTCTTTGTTGATCTCTAAGTTGATATAAGCAACTAAAATGATAACTCAGCTGTTTGGCTACCGCTAAAGAACCAGTGTAGATTTTAAGAGTTCATTCACCACTCCAGCGACAAGCTGCGCAATTGTTTCAATATTTCATTGCAAGAAAACAAAGACTTGGTAACTTTTGTGGCTGGCTTTCTTTTAAATTAGGGATTGCGTCAAATGACAGTCATTCAACTTTTTGCTCCGCGTTTTGCATCTGTCATGCTGTTGAGAGTCGTGGATCTCTTTCCCACGAAGCAAGAATGAAATCCCGTGCATTTTCAACAAAGATAGGATGCTTAAAGATAGATGAGTCTTATTTATGTGCAAAGCCAATCTCTTTCCAACGAAGTAAGGAGAAAATTTAGCACATTTTCAACAATTATCGGGTGCTTAACTTTCTCTCCTCTTCGGTATTAAGAAGATACGAAATGTCTGGCCCCTTGTAGTGGAATTCTATCCCAGAAGCCCCTGTAGGATGGCCCGAGATATTGATTTTTGATGTGCTTGCGATTAAAATAAGTTTGACCTGACTTTGCGCATGAATGCACCCGAGGGGCATTCTTTAGCAAACACTTTTCGTTTTCCTAAAAGTCCGTCCGATGTCCGTATAAATCACTCTGTACTGGAGAGACTTCGAATGATTTTGAATCTTGTTTTGAATGAGTGAAATTGCCCCTCGGCGCCGGACGAACCAAGGCAGAAATGCAACGTTCTGATGGCATTTCATGGTTTAACAAGCGGAGTTAACGTCCACCTGGTTTCTTTTATTTTGACCCTGTTTGCTTCCTGAGCGTCGTTGACTGGCAGACAAAGACATAAAAATTACGCAAGAGTTGTGGGGAATGGAGGCAAGTTCTGAAGGCGGCAAGGATCCCGTGCTTTTAGCTTTGTAAATATCGAAGGAGGAAAACATTTTTCTTTATGGGCTTCTTAAGACGGTTAAGAAGCCTTTTGATATGCTGGACATGCGATATCTATCGGGAGTGCGAGAGTGCGGTATGGCGCGTGCGGCTCCCTCAAGAAATACCCGGTGCGAGATAGGCTGTTCTCGGCGGGCTGTGCTCAGACCAGCAATCCAAGTGGCAGTGCATGTATATCAAAGAGTTTGCGACGCCCCATACAATATACATGTTGCTCCTTGGTAGGAAAAATTGACTGAAATTTGAGTCGTTTTGGTGAGATAAGTGCTTGTACGGGAGCACTTGCTGCCACTGAAATTACCTCGGTAATTTCCCCCAAAAGGACGAAAATAGAAGACTGGAGTGCCTTGCTCCGAAGTTTGGACTGAGGCTAAGTTTCTATCCTGTTGGGCCCGAACAATGTCTGCGGCGTGCAGTTTGCAGGTAGCACCCATTTCAAAATTAATGAAGTATTTACCTTGCATGAATGCGATTCAAAGTTGGCCTACTCTCCAAAAATTGGTTATACTGTTATCATTCCTACTTCAAAGGCAAACCACATTCTTTCGCTGTTAATAAGGCTTGCCCCCCCCCCTGGGCTGTGTGAATCATAGTCCATCCTTTTAGTCGTCGTTATTAGCCCAACCTTCTGTCTCATAAAAGGGGAACAAGAAATTGTTTGTTTTGCTTGTTTTGCTTTGGAATAAAGTAGTCTCTAGTTGTCCCTGGTCTTGGATAAAGTAGCTTGGGAGCAAGCAGTCATGCTGATGTCTCATGAGGAGTTTTTCAGGTGTCCTTACCTTATATCAATTTGAAGCCCGAGAAAGGGGGCACACTTTTATTCCAAATTTGTCGGATGGACATTTGATACGTTGGAGCTGCCTAATGCACATGGCTGCCTGAGCTGTAATCCTTTTTAAGAAATCTGGTGGTGTACAAAATAAACCTTACGGATCTGCAGTCTACCCTCCTTGTCCCGTGAAAAACCAGGTTTCCTTGTCTGGAGGACGTTCTATGCAGAAAGTGATTTTTTTTTGTATATGTGTATTTGTTTTTCAATGTTCAATTGTAAATCTTTGCTGCTGGAAGTATTTTTGTTGAAAGTTTGTTATTTATGTGTCACCCAGCTCTTCGGGATTGCATTTCGAGCCCTCTCTCCATACAAGGTATGCAATAAGTGCATGCAGTCTGTCTGTCGGGCGGACACTGTCAGATGGGCAAAATATTTCTGTACTTTTGGCAACGCCTACTTCGTGCTGGAAACTCGTATGCCTATGAAGCAATACTTGCAGTAATATTCAGTATAATTCCACGTTAGATTTTATTCTCAGCTCCGTACCACGTGACAAATTTTTGTTTCCACTCTGCACTATGAAAATAAGTTAAAATAGCAAGGTTTTGATCGAAATGGGTGTTTACGTAGCAGACTTTGCACCTTACAATTTTTTCTTTATTTTGAAATGATGTTAACGTGAGTCATATTCTACAGCCTGCGACTACTGAAAAAGGGGGGGGGTAGTTGAATTACTTTGCAGCTCACAAGAAATCCAAAGTACGATTTTCCTTGGGTGTGGCCAATTTCATAACCGGTCCATTGCTATGCAAAAGAATTAGAAATGGTGCAACGTCGATTACAGAATGGTCAAGAGACCTACATCAAATTTGCAGCTCTAGTAAAAATGTCAGATCGGTGCTTTTTATCAAATAATGCGTTTCCTTGAATGAGGTAAAGAAAGCCATTTCAAATAGAGTTCGCTTGATCATGAGTCGTATTTACAGCATCCGGCAACCTATGATTAGCGATAACTAGGCTCATGTAGTCAGTCTAGTATTTACCTTTACAAGTTGTAAGCATTGGCCATTGTATTATGGTTCCAACTTCAAGGAACTTAAGAAATTTCCCACGCTCCTTTGTCCGCTTCCTTGCAGAAGGAAGTTAGAGTGCAAAAATAGCTTCACTGATGCTTCAGTAAGTGTTTTTGTTTCGTTTGTTGTTGCTGGTATGTTCTGTAGGGCCTGGAAAAATTCTCAATCCTGTGATATCTTGTTTGCTGAGTATAGGGACCACTGTTGACCAAGAGATAATGTACGGTATAGGTTGACCTTATGTAACGACCCAAGGCATTGCATGCTGGTATGCCCTCGTTGAAAATACCTGCTAGTCTTGGCGTGGGCTTATGTGATCTTTTGGGCCCTTTCCTCCCATCGTAGGGTTGCATAAATTAGCATATTAGTCTATTAATACCACTACGCTCCAGGGGTGTGGTACCTCATTGTGACCATACTAGGCCTTGTAGCCAAGCGAAACCAACCAATCCATTTTTGTGCCACGATGTATTTATTTTATTTATTTATTTATTTTTTTTTGTAACACTTTTGCGTGAATATCAAAAGACAAAATACTTGGGCTATCTGTATCACTTTGGCCGATTATTATGGCAAAAACCTTTGGTAAACATGTATTGTTGCTACCACGAACATTCGATACATCTCCACTTCGTCACGTTGCAAGCAGAACTTATGTAGTTTCTTTGTTGTCGTCGTTTTTGCTGTATGCAGACAGGTCAATGTTACACCAATTTGTAAGAAAACGTAGCAAACCGACTCGTTTTTCAGAGGATAAACAGAAGCACCAAAATAGAATCACAAAGACAACTACCCGCCTATTCAGCGGCGCGTCTAGTATGACCATGGTGAGGTACCCTCCCTTGTCTACTTTTTGGTAATATGAATGCTAAAAAAAAATATTTATCGTTATGTACTACACACTCGTGTTCGTAGACAGCCAGACTAGAACGTAGAAATAGCATCGCCATCTGTTGCCAACGAGCTCATGTGCGATGAGGTGTTGTAGTAAACTGAGAATCCCACCATTTTGTTGCATTCACATGGAAACCTACAAAATAAAAAGCTTAAGTAGGTAGTTGTTTAGGTTGTCTGTCTGTATTCGAGCTGTAGCCGAGCAAGAAGGTAAAAGTATGGTGATGTAGTTATTTGCCAGTTTATAGTCTGATGTAATGTAAGTTGAAGGATGCTGTCGCGGGTATGACTGGCTAATATTTGAACTACTGCTGCACTACATCAGTAAAGTTGGCTAGTAAATTCAGTTCCTATTCACCCAGGAAAACTCCAGTTGCATAAGTCAGTTATTTTATGGATCATGACTGACCCCTTAACCAGCCAATCACAGATGTGGTACTTCTTCAGGGCTTTGATCACATTGCTTTCTATTTTTCAAGATGTAGAAAACCAGACGTTAGTTGGAATTAATGGGGATTATGATGTCTAATCAAAATCAATTAAAATGATCGGGTGATACTGCGGGCATGTAGAAATCGCAATATAGAAAAGTAGCTGAGACACTTAGCTGTTTATTCATCTTGGATGCTGCGAATGATGGTAAAGACATTGCCATGTCGCCTTCCGTGCACGTAGAAGACCAAGTAAACTCCCAGTTACGTGTCCATCGATTGACCATTTTGACATAAAAGTGAAAGTCCAGCAACCAAAGTATGACTTGCTTGCTTTTATCTAGGCCGGAGACTGTCTTCACAGTCGGGGTTTCATCATAGTTTGTTCCTTTTTGTTATTTGTCTTTATAAGCACAATCTTGTGAATGACGTACGGCAATAGTTTCAGCAAATGAAGAGTTCTCTGTTTCAAATAAGCTAAAATACCAGGATTTAAATTCCAGTTCTTTTTCTTTCCTCGTGATTTGCGTCTCAGATTGACTATAGAAGTGACTGGAATGTTCCTTTGCTCTGCTCAATTTGTTGAACTTGTTTGTTGAATTTGCTCGTCATGCAACAAATCTTTTGCCACTGCCTCGAAAGTACAGAAACATTCTTGAACCAACAACTGAGTCTTTTAACCATTCCAATGCAAAGTCGCAGAAAGTGAGGAGCGGCTCTTACGATGTTTTCCTTTGCTAGTCTAGTTTCTCTGACTAACTCCCTCTTGTACAGAATCAATTTCTTTTTGTTTCAAATTGCGATCTGCTCTTGTCGGAGTGAGACGAAGGCTTGAATGCTTTTGGCGGTTCTAGGACACGTCTTTTCGCGGTAATGCGTTGTGTTCGTTTGTGATTGGTTAGAAATGTGTTCACGTCATTTATTTCTCCAATGCAATATCGATGCTGATTCCATTGAGGCATTTATACGCATCTTGACTTCAGTTGTAAGCTCTTTGTAACTTCTCTTTGTTGGCAAAATGAAAGGGGTTCTAAAAATACTACGGTTCTTTCACAATGTTCATGAGAAATTTCAGCTTTCGAAATGAGGAGGAGATGTAACGTGCGATAAGGGCGGAAGAAAGTTAATGCACAAAGCCTTTGAACCACGCAAAGAACCATCGGAGAGAAACCTAACCCCATTTTACGCTTTAGGCCTAAAATTTTGATTAAAGACAGATGATTGTTAGCTCCGTGCAAAACTAGCATCTTTAATATCAAGCAAGAATAAAAGTCTAGCGCATTTTCAACAAGGACTAGTGCATTTTTCGACAAACACCAGGTGCACGGATAAAGGTGACTTTTAGCTCCGTGGAAAACTCGCGAAGCAAGAATAAAGTTTAGCGTATTTTCAACAAACATCAGGTGCTTAAAGGTAGGTGAGTGTTAGTTCCGTGCAAAACTAGTACCTGTAACAAGATGCAACCTCCTACATATTTCAACATCTTGTGGATTTTGCGACAAAGGTCGGGTGCAAAAAGATAGGTGAATGTTTGCTCTGTGCAAAACTAGTCTTCTCCACGTGAAGCAAGAATAATATCTCGCGCATTTTTCAACAAATAACAGGTGCATAGATATAGCAAAGTGTTAGCTTTGTGTAAAACTAGTCTCGTCCACACCAAACAAGGATAAGATCAGGGTGCACAAAACAATGGCTACATTTCAAACACTGATAGATGAAGTGAAGAAATCAATTGCAAAAGGAAGTTAGTCCTTGAAATAACCTTGCACAAATGAAATCAACAACTTAGTACCTGAAAAAAATTTGACATTTACTACATTACAATTATCTAGGGGTTTATGACTTTAACTTTATGATCTACAATAAAATTGAAAACAAAATTGAAGATGAGATACACTTCACTACGCAATGCAAATCCTTTACAGCAGAAAGAAAAAGTTTCAATAGCAAACTCATCGAAATTTGCCCTAACTATAGAAACATCCCGACAGATGAGCAAAAATATACATTTCTCCAGACAAATGAAGATAATTATTTTCTCGAACTATTTAGTGAATACATGTTTACCATTTATAACAAAAGATTGCAATTTCACACCGATATTCAGCACAGTTAATTCACAGAAATACCTCCATTTTAAGTCACGGATACTCTGATTTTTACTTTGATTTTATTAATGATTTAGCTATTTACCTAGACTGATGACGATGAGTCTCTTGTTGCCCTGTGCTCTTTGACTTGATGATGGCGCCCCAGGCAATAGAGACTCATAGTATATATATATACACACACATATATATATATATATATATATATATATATATATATATATATATATATATATATATATATATATATATGAAATATATATTTATAGTATATGAAATATATATTTATAGTAATATTACTATGAAAAACTTGGCCCTATTTAGGCCCAAACTTCGCAATTCCTAACGTACCAATCAGATTGCGAGATTCGGCAGAGAACAATGATGTCGAATTCTCGATTCGAATGATGCAGTTGACTAGAGTTTGAACAAAGTTGCTACGGCAGGTGGCTGAAGTTTTCTCTGGTTTGTTTTGGTTTAAAAACATGGAAAATGTAGCGTTGAAAGACGCATTTTGGACTTACTAGGTAAAGTAAACATCCTTCTTCAGATTTATACCAAGTTTCTTTGATTAAACGCCTGCTTAACGTGGTTTTTGTCCCATTTTCTTTCCCAGGAGTGACCGTTGAACAGAGCTACGGCAGTCGTTCGATGCTGATTCGATCGATCGAATCATGATAGAATGCAGGAGATAGGGCCGGGTTTTTCACCGTTTCATTATGAGTCCCTCTTGAGCAAGGTTTACCGCAGGGATACAAGGGACTCATCGTCATAAGTCTACTATTTACCCACATGCTATCTTTACTGTTACTATCGTCATTATGATTGTTAATAGAATAGAAATTGTTACTAGAAAAGTAGAAGTTTAGACCATGTATCCTTAGATATTGTGTCTTATGAATAAAAAAAATACTAAGAGTGTAGTTGACAGGACAGTAGGAGAGAGAGAGTTTAGAATGAACAGCGGACAACAATTTAGATTCTCTCACAGTCACTTAAACCCAAACGAGGTCATGCGACAGATCAAGGCATTAGATAAGAATAAGGCTAGAGTTACACTATATATCGGATTGCTATTGGAGCGGAGCAGAGCAGAGTGATTTTCATTCCGTAGTGATATTTGGGATAGCAGTTATACTACGACGCTTCTCTTGCTGCCGCGCCATATTCCTCCGCAGTTCTGGTCTACACTGTAGCGCTTTTGCAGTCTGGCGTCAAAGTTCATTGTCTGCTAATCTGAAACTTCATTGTTTCGAGGCGGAGTACACGTTTTTTCTTTTATAAGAAACTGGTTTATAAGAAACTGGTACTAGGATGGCGAAAAATTTAAGAAACCCTAGTACTATTTTCGAGAGGTGCTAAGGAACTATTCTAAAGCCAAATAAAATGAAATTGTGGGAAAATTGCAGTGGATCCGATATTTTTGCGTTTTATTCATAATAATTCTCAGCTTTGATCCCAGAGAATTTGTGTTCTGGATGAAAATTGTGCTGCATGTCACGAAACAAATACCTGACAGTAGCAGAAACTACCTCCATCCATGAAATAAGAAACAAATTATGAAACTTTTAGTTGTCAAAAGCTGAAATTTTCATCTGAAATTAATAAACCCCTATTTTGCCCCTTGGTTGCCCCTATTTTCAAAAGTGGACAAACTGATGATCAGTCTAATTACAGGCCTATATCTATTCTCCCTGTGCTTTCGAGAATCTTTGAAAAATTGATCTTCAACCAATTCTATAAGTACTTGGACACAAACAAACAATTGTTTCCCAAACAGTCCGGTTTCAAAAAGTCTCCTGTCCTGCACCAACGACTGGTATAAAAATATGGATACGGGGAAAAACACTGCATTGGTGTTTATAGACCTAAAAAAGCGTTTGATACTGTTGATCATGACATCCTGCTGAAAAAGATGCAGAAATATGGAGTTTCTGGTAACGAGCTTGCCTGGTTTACGTCATATCTCCAAGACAGACGGCAGCTATGCAAGGTCAATGGTGTTTCTTCACGAATAGAAGAAATACACTGTGGTGTACCTCAGGGATCTTGTCTTGGAGCCCTTCTTTATATAGTCTATATCAATAATCGTGAATGTGGAGAACCTATCTGATATTCTGAAACAATAGAATAATAAAAGAATAAAGATTCACTGCAGCAACTACCAAAAATTTTGAGGGGGCCATGGCCCCCCTGGACCCCCCTGTATCTCGGTCTTTGCGTGTTAAAAATCTCCAGAAATCTATAATCTATAAATCTCCAGAAATCTATAAACATCTATAAGTCTATCTATAAGTTTATATGAAATCTATAAGTTTTTAGAGGTGCTAAATCTTGGAATCGCCTCTAAACTGAGGTGAAGCAGGCATCCACTATTTATCAATTCAAACAACTTGACAAACAGTAGGTGTATATATGTATTTGGATTTCTCTTTATTGTTGATATTCATTTTAGATCATAGGGTTTTTATTAGTATTTTATGAAAATTGTAAATAGGTAAGTTTAGTCATTTTTTTTCCAAAATATCTTAATTTGTAAGTTTGTCTGTGGAGGGACCCTTGAAAATCATCATTGGTATTGATGAAGGGCTACCCTCCTAAATATTTGAAAATGAAATGAAATGAAATAAGTCAATCAAAAAACTAAACCCCTCACATTTAAGGGAATTTCACGGGAGGATTGAAGTAACGTAGGACCTAAGGAACAAAGATCTTTGTAAACTTCCAAAGATCAGGAAACATTATCACTCGGAGCCTCCCCTGGAACACACTTAGCAAAGCAAAGCAAAGTCTATCTTTTGCAGCATTTAGAAATCAAATAAAATCATGGACTGGTGACAAGTGCATCTGCAGGCTATGTTCATAACGTATTTTTGTTTAGGTATATAAAATACATTTATTATATCATTACATATTCTACTTTACAGTTGGAATGAATTAGTACCATGTACTAGGTTAAGAACCCAACTTTAGATAATGTTAAAGCTGATGATGATGATTAATGATGATCATGAGGGGCGGAGGTAGGCCAGTCCAACCACTACCGATATAAAACCCCTGGCTTCTACACTCATTGCTCATATCTTTTATTTCTCTTCAAAAATAATCACTTGAGGGTTGGAGTTGCTTGTAAAAATACCGTAGTTGTAGTTTATACAAAATCGTGAGGCAAAAAGAAGAGAAATAAAAATTTGGGCTGAGATAACAGCAAGGACATCAACTACTCTCGCCTCTATCCATTTCAGGTAAGTGTTGTTGAAATATCCTTCACTACAAGAAAAGGCGGCACAAAATAAAAAACGACATGACAGAATCTCAGAAATAGCACCAGCAAGTAATTTTCAAGTGCTTTCCTGCAAAATCCAGACCTGAACTCCTTTAGAAACTAAGTTTTTGCAGCGCGGTCAGATACGATGAAAAACGTTAGCCGATCATTTAGTACAATGGTCCTCTATTCTCTTCTGCAAGAAGAAAGAATAAAATCTAGCGTATTTTTCAACAAACATTTGGGTGCATAGATACAGCCGAATGTTAGTTATGTGCAAAACTATTCTTTTTCTCATGAAGCAAGATCAAATCTCGCGAATCATCAACGGGCGGATAAAGCGAGGTGATTTTTAGCTCAGGGCAAAAACAGCCTCTTCTCCATGAAGCCAGGATAAAACGATAAACATCGAGCGGGTAAGGTAAATGAGTTTAGTTCCGTGCAAAAACAGTACAGCGTAAATCAAAATGTTTTAAAATTTAATGTGATCGATCACCTAATCCTTTGAAAACCTTCGTCATCACGTGATAGTGTTATCATCTTAACATTCAAACTTAATCTTTATTCATAGTTTATCAAGGAGCAAAGACTTCAGATGGAATTTACCACCAGTTACGGAATATCTACTGACGCTTATTCAAGCTTTGCGAGATAAGTCTGTGAAAAGCATGACCAAGAAATATAACTCTGCATCATAGAAGCGAGGAATCAAAGATATAACCTTCAAGAGTACGTGAAACTTTCATCCAACCAAGAGTGCAGAGACTGGAGAGGACCGGTATGGTAGTCAGGTAAAATGATTCTTTATTATTCAATCATAAAAGTTTACAAAGACGAATTACCTAATACACAAACTACGAAGCACTATACCACACTACAAGGACGATACCAGGGGGAGCAAAAATATCATGACTACCCCTTGGCATTTAACATAGAGCACATAAGAACTAAAATACAACTAATTATACGACACAGAATACTATTTAGCTTACACAAAGTCGAGTTTACAAATAAACGAAAAAGAAAATATTTAAGAGAGAGGAGAATTTACGTACAGGTTTTCATTACCAACTTATTCAAAACTTTTGAGGCCTGAATACATTATAGCGTTGCTGTGAGAATTTTCGTATTTAAATCAAATGATAACTGTTCATGGCCATAGAGGATAATTTTTAATAACTCTTCTTTTGAAAGATTTATTAAACCATGAGGCAACAATATCGATTTTACACTGTTGAGAAGATCAAGTCTATCTGCATCATAAGTACGGCAGCGTAGAAAGTAGTGTTCCGTATCCTCAAGTCCATCATTTGCTGGGCACAAATGGTTCGAAGTATCCCTAAAGTTATGCTTAAATTTGTGAAAATTTAGCTTACTGAGTCCAATACGAAGCTGCGTTAGGATGGATAACCTAACCTTTTGCGTCATCAATACGATAAACCAACTTCGGAGGTGGACAGACAATTGACAATAATTTTCTCTTGAAAATGTTTACAGTGCTAGAAAGTCTTCTCTCAGGTTCAAGTTTTTCCCATTTCGATATGCAATTGGGATAGAAACTTGATTGAAACCTTGTGTTCTTGCACATATTTGCCCTACTGTAGCGCGTCTGCGAAGATCGTAATTGGATTCTTGAAGATGAGGAATTGGATGTCTTGTATAGCAAAATGATTTAGTAATTTCAAAGACAGGGAGCACACTCTTTGCATGAATTAATCGCAATAGGATTGTGTCATAGTACTTCGAATGCTAAGCTTTCAATTGTTTTAAGATTTTTACATTCAATAAAGCCTGGTTCTCATTTGTCGTAAGCAAGGGGCAAATCAATGATCTTTTTCGTATACCTCCCTTGAAATCACAATAAAAATCACATACAAAAATCATAAAATCACAAAGAAATCACATACACAAAGCACCAAAATTCACAAATCACTGAAAAATTACTGAAAAATCACACGAAAAAGTCACCAAAAATCACTAAAATCACAAAAAAATCACAGAAGAAAATCATGTGATTTCAGAATCACAAATATCACGTACGCTAATTTGAGAAGTGATTTGCCCCTCGGTCGTAAGAATCACGAGAGTCGGGGATTTTTCCTATTCCTAATTCTTGCGATGTAGTGTGTATTACAGCGTTGAACTTCTGCAACGATCCAAAAGTATCGACTTTGATCTACACTGATATTTCTTCAAGAATCAAGCGCAAAGAAATTACTGCCGTAGAAATGAGAACGTCCAGAAACAAGCATCCCAATCTTTTGCGGACGATGCCAGTCACCTTTTGTCAGAATCGCGAGAATCAGAAGCATTTCTATTTTTCTCATGGAACCATGAGCCATAGGACACGAACTGAGTCGATTGGGCTTAAGCTGGGGCACTCTCGTAGTGATTTGGCCGACGTAATTAATTCAGTTTGCAATTAATATGTAATGATGTAATGAATACTTACTTTTGTTCTTCTCTGTCGTAGCCTAACCTTGCAATCCCTGCCAAATACAGCAAGTAACGGAGCTCGATTCCCCTTCCATGACAGATCTTGGCGACTTTCCTGTCGACGGTTTGCAAAATGTGCTTTCGCGCCTCCGCACTCAATTTTTCAAAACTGCGCGCTTCGGAGGAGCGTAGTTCTGAACATGGTTTTGAAAAGTTGAGTGCGGAGGCGCGAAAGCACATTTTGCAAACCGTCGACAGGAAAGTCGCCAAGATCTGTCATGGAAGGGGAATCGAGCTCCGTTACTTGCTGTATTTGGCAGGGATTGAAAGGTTAGGCTACGACAGAGAAGAACTAAAGTAAGTATTCATTACATCATTACATATTAATTGCAAACTGAATTAACTACGTCGGCCAAATCACTACGAGAGTGCCCCAGCTTAGGCCCAATCGACTCAGTCCGTGTCCTATGGCTCATGATGGAATGTGTTTTTTAACCAGACTGGGACATCTTTGTGGAGTTTGTTACGTCACATCTGCCATGAAACCAGTTTCAAAATGGCTAATTGACGAGACTTGACATGTTATTCTTGGTGAAGAAGCTGCAACGGGAGATGATGTCGCCTTCATGCGTATTTTAGGAATTCCCATGTATTTATACCAGAGGGAGCGCCTATTTAAATAAAAGAATGTGAATATCGACGTAAGAAGTAAGATTGGGAAGCTTTTCATGGCCAATGCTAACAAACTTTTCGGTTTGGTTTCTAGGCCCCAATTATACCTATAATATTAAAACAAATTTCCCTGTAAATGGGAGACGATTGTTCACAGCGAACACTTTAAATAGTTGACAATGGCGCTGAAATGAAATTTTTCACCAAAACTACTGCGATATTTACGATTCTTCCGACATATATGAACCAACCTATCGTAAAGATCACAATGGTCGTAAGAATCGGGGATGGGACGAATCACCATCTGGTTTCGTTATTTTCCACCCTTGAGATCAATTCTCCGAAGGGAAGCAGTCATTTCGTCGATTACGACTTTCAAATGTGCATCAAAGTTTGCATATCCGTCTTTCTTCCGGGTGAGTCAAAAAACGCCCAGCGTTTGAAAGGCTACTGCTCCTCGAGAATGTAGGCATTGATATTTTGCAATACCTGATTGAATAGCTAACATGTTCAATTATTTTTAGCAATTTTCCTGGCTAAATCAGTCAATCCGTTCAGATCCTATAAGCGATTTTCTAAAATGAATCCCTTTGAGAAACTTTAAAAACATGCTAAAATTACAAGCAAAAATCCCCAATGTGTTAGCCTCACAGCGATGCCTATCAGCACGCTTTAGCACGTGCTTTCCTTTTATATACATAAACAATATAACGTGGCAACGCCACACAACATTTTCTCAGGTTTACATCTCGTGGAGTAGCAACGGTGATGCCACCATGAGAGTCCATCACCACAGCTCCCGGGAGCTCAAACCATGCGATCCAAAAGAAAGCTGAAAAGGTCAAGCGAGACTGAGCAAAAATGAAAAAATACATGTTAGAAAAAAGGCAAAACAGTGAAGAGAGAATTCTTTCGGGCAGCAAGACTCAAGAACCAGAAAAAAGCCCGGCAGCAGACCCCGCAATGCCACCACCCCTGCCCTCTATTGTTTCAAAATATCTTTCCATTTTTCGCGATCCTTTGCCAGATGACTTGCCTCTTCCCAAGTCAAATTTATTGTTTGTAATTGCTTCCTCATCATTTCAGTCAATGTAGTAAGCTTGGGTCTCCCTCACGGTCTTTTGGACTGCATCAATGCTACTCTCAACACTTTCATGCGGGCTTGTTCTCGTCTAACCTCATCAAGTGATCAAACCATTTTATTCGCTTTTTCTCGATTGTTTTGCTCCATGGTTCTATTTTCGTTTTTTCATATACGTCTTCATTTTTTACAATCTTTGGCCATCTAATATCTAGAACGTGTGAGCGCAGTATTCGCCTGTGAAAGCTATCGATTTGATTTTCTACAGTTTTTGTTAATGTCCACAGTTCACTATTGTACAAAAATGTAGGTGTGATATATGCTTCAAATGCTCGTACCTTTGATTTTATAGACAAACATTTGTTTTGAAAAAATTCCTTGAAGTTTTTCAGCCCACTTAGCGATATACTTTTCCTGTTTGCGATGTCTGCTTCTGTGCTTAGTTTGGATCCTAGAATCTTAGCATTTTTCAATTCATCTTCGTTCTTATATTTGACCGTATACTCTTCAGTTTTCGACATGTTAATCATCAGGCCTCTTTTCTGTAATCTTGGTGGAATGTTTCTTTTATATGCTCAATTACTTTCGTGTCTGTCATAGCTATAGTTATATCATGGGCATATTCCATATTGATTTCGACATTATCTATTTCCTTGTTTTTAGTGGCTTTTCACAATCTTTTCTTTCTTTTACTTCATTGCAGTTTCCTTTTGACGAGTCGAAAAGTCTTTCCCCTAGTGTGAATAACTTATTCAGGGGAATTCCATTCTCCCATGAGGACAAAATACATCAAGATATCCAAGAGTCATTTTTGCTAGGAAGGGGAACAAGTGGAAATTTTGCTTAGTGTTCTCACTCGTTTTTGCAGGTTTTCGAAAGGGGCTTTCTGCAGAAAATCTCCTATTTTTGTCGGAAAGGAATGCCGAAACTAATTTGACATATCGGGGATAAAAATAAGACAGTTTTTAATATCATTGCTTTGATATTCATGGAGCAGGAATTTTTCTAACGCCGGGCGTTTTTATTGACTCACCCGGTACAAACAACGAATTTTGCTTCAAACGTGTCTTTGAAAGATGCGTGGGAAGAGGCAGGAGGTGACTCGGAAGCCGCCAACGTCATCAGTTATCAAATTCAAAACAAGTGAGGTAAGTAATATCAGCCACTAATAATATCGTCAAAAGTGCGAAAAGCAATTAAATGGAAACCTCCCGACCTACATCAGTCCACAAAACGTAGGTGTAAGGGAGATCTAAAAATGTGACCTAAAGCTGAATTTCGAAGTCATGGAGTATAAAACAGAAATACGTGAAATCTTCAATTAACGATGCCTTCAACCACGTGAAAAGCGACGAGAAGGAAACTTGCAGACCAACATCAGTTCACAAAAAGTAGGTACAAGAAAGATTTACAAATATGACCTAATGCTGAGTTTCGAAGTCATCAAGTAACAAGGAAAAATACGTGAATGTAATTAATAACATCGTCAATTGTGTGAAATGTGAAATTTGGTAAGAAAGAGAGTGACAGACTAAAATCAGTGCAAAAGAAACACCGATACACTTTAAATCAAAAAACATTATGCGCATACTAACTGGTTTTGTGTTGTACAGGAAAATATAAAGCCCGAGGTCCGAAAAGTACAGACCGAGCTTGCGAGGTTTATGCATTAAAGGTCAGATAAAGGCAAATGCGATTTTTTTATATTTATAATTTTAAACTATGGGGAATCCGATGGCAATAATATTTTTTATCTTTGCGATGCAAAAGGATAGGTTTGGGGGTTTTGAAAAAGGGCACTCCTTCAAAAAACCGCGTGATGATAAAGGCCTGGAACTAGCTAAGTCATGACGTGGAATGAGTCATAAGAAATTCATCACTTGAGAGGCCCCAAGCACTTGAAGAATTAACCGTGCAGAACACACGCCGCATTGCAGATACACATCGAACAGTAAACATTCCCAAAGATCGAGTATTTGATTGGCACACCCTCATAGTTTTCCCTCGATGCAGAGGAGTGAATTCAGCACAGTCGGGCCAAGCTTCCTGTGTTCTGCTCTCCTCAAGTGGAACATAAAAACATCATTTCAATTATTTTGATGCAAATTAGCAGTTAAAAATATTGATTGTCTTGATCAAGCCATGGTCTTGATCAAACATTTTCCTATTGTGTTATTTGCAAAGACTACAGAAAAACACGCCTTCATCTCCCCAGGGTTTGATTGTTTTTCCATCAGGATTCATTCTCCTCATTAGAGCGACCAGCGCCTATCGAAGGCACATTTGTTGCATTTGGATGGCTTCACGAAGGATCTGTAAACACAAACTATATTGTGTGAGGCAATACTTTGGCCACCTGAAAAATTCGCAAAGAACCAGAGCGTTATCGAAGAAGGGGAAACGTAAATGTCGAGAAAGAACTTGCACTTATCTATCCGTGAGCATGAATGTGCTCACATGGCCTACTCTTGATATGGCAAAATCCGGTGTCGTCAAGTTCGAAGAGTGGGTGAGTGTATCATTCGATTTCAGCTATAATTTTATGTTCAGCACGTCGAAGAGTTCTCAGAAAGGTGCTCTGGAAGCCAGCTAATGCACTTGCAGCAGCCAATGAATGTTTAAAGTCGTTAGGATTGAAATATCTTGTGCAGACCGGCAATGTTTTCGTTGTTGTAAGTCTGAAGGGTTCCCTCTCCAAGTCAGTCCACAGCTCACTGCTGCGACAAGGACAAGTCGGTCCACGCCAAAGTTTGGAATAATGTGCACATACATTCTTCTCTGCATAAGCTGACTAACCACGACGATAAACTACCTACTTTCTCGGCGTTTTGGTTTGAGATAGTTGAGGTAAGTAGTCGTTTCTAACTTTCGTGACTTGACAATCAGTGAGTGCAAACAGACTCCTCCATTCCCTCGCAGCTTTGCAATGACTCCTTCGACTCATTCCACGTCACGCCTCTGCTAGTTCCAGGCTCTTTTCCTTGCGCGGTTTTTTTGGAAAATTTGACTAAAAAACGGAATTCGACAGGCGATTTCGATAAGTTCCTGAACTCATATTGAAATTTCGTTTGAAATTTTGAAATCTCCAGGTCGTAAATGATCGAAATCAATAAAAATGTCTTTTGCCTTTATCTGACCTTTAAGACCTAGGGCTTTATATTTTCCTGCTCAACGACAAAACCGGTTCGTATGAGTTTTATTACCTGACAGCTTCTAATCTTGACTCGCATCGTTCAGTCAGACATATTTTGTTGCAGTCATTTCGTTCGAGTTTATTGTAAATCTCACAGGCCTAAGGCAGTTGCTGTGGCGACAAAAACGCGTCCTTGTGTCGTATTATACCAAGCTATGGGAAACCCGCGGGAAATGTGCGAGTAGCCAATCGGAGTGGCGGGATTCTGTATTGCCTCTTTTTTGAAACTTCAGTCAGGTAATAATACCTAATACTCACTGAGTTTCATAGTCATCGAGAAGAAGACAAAGACACGAAAATCTGCAAAATTAGCATCGTTCATCTTGTGAAAAGCGATAAAAAGGAAACAGGCAAACTAGCCTCAGTCTGAAAGACGAAACAGGAATAATCAACAAATATTACCTAATACTGAATTTCGAAGCCATCAAGTACAAAGAGAGAAAATATGTGAAATCTACAATTGACAGCAGAAACTTGCAGACTAACATCAATCCAAAAGAAACATAGGTACAAGCAGGTACAAGTTACATCAAATATTACCTAATTGTGAGCACCAAGGTATAGTGAGCACTAGATATCACTAACTGAAAAATTTATGAAATCTGTAATTAATAAAAACGTCAATCGTGCGAAAAGTGATAAAGAAGGAAACAGGCAGACTAAAATCAGTGCGGAAGAAACACGCGTACGAGACAAATCAACGATCTGATACGATGTGTTACTAAAATTGAGGGTGCCTGGTGAGTCAAGATACCTTTTAGCTCTAAACTTTAATTTCAAAATATTCCAAATTAAAAACTTTGTATTGCCAACTTCTTCAAGACACCAGGCTATTGGAAAATGGCACTTTCTTATCTTCATTCCTGATGCACCAAATGATCATATCACTGGCAGGCGGCATTAAAACAACATGCGAATAGTGAGCCAACAATGGTTCAGTTTGCATAGAGGCAAGTATTATTGGTCATTTTGCTTTGTTTATAATTATCTTTTATTCATTCCTTTCAATAACAATGGTTGAAAGCAGGAAACTTCAATCAGCAACTCCAAAATGAAACCCTTGCATTGCTCGCATTTTCAGCTGCTATCAATGTAGCCTCATGACATAGTCCCAGATATCACAAAAATAGGATCAACGACAACAACAACAATACAACAACAATACAACAACAACAACATTTCTTATCTTTGCTCAATTTGGGCCTTATGTAGACTGAATACGATGAGTCTCTTGTTGCCCTGTGCTATAATTCTATTGTTGCCCTGTGCTATATCTGTACTCTTAAAAACTTGGCCCTATTGAGGCCCAAACTTCGCAATTCCTCCAGTACCAATCAGATTGCGAGATTTGTGAATTACTATTGTTAAGGTGTAAATGTGATAGAGTGTTCGATTCGATTGAAGAATTAAACCCCCCCCCCCCCCACGGGATTGAGATTCAAAGCTGTGCTTCTTTCATAAGTCCATTGATGATTGAAGAAAATAGGGCCAAGTTTTCACTCTTTCATTATGAGTCCCCCTTGAGCAAGGTTTACCGCAGGGATACAAGGGACTCATCGTCATCAGTCTAGGCCTTATGGACTTTGATATAAATTTTTGAGACGGAGATAAACACGTTTATGTGTGCCTCTTAAACGAGGCTGCAATGTAGTCTCAGAAGCGAGGCAAGCGACCCTCGACAGTTGGAAATTCTCAATGCTGTGGTGAAGTTCATGGAAGCTAATTGGCCTTAAAAGTAAGGAAACCCTGATTCACAGTGAAAGGTTTGTTGATTCTTGGATTGAGGAAACATTCGCATGTATACTTGTGGCTTTTGTTCATGGCTAATATCATTGTAAACCTGAACTCTGAGCTGTCTTAACATTGGAGGTTCGAGCCGGCAACTTAGGCCCATCCACCATTGCCTGGAGCTCGTACAGTGTTGCTATTGTTTACATATCTTGTTATGAAATCGATAGGGGAAAACTTTATCCCAAATTTCAGTATCAAAGTCCATTAGTCGTAGTTTGAGCGTCCATCAGTCTATCAATAGCGATAACTACGAATATGCCATCAGTCTAGTCTATCATTCAACTATCAATGAACGAAATCAACGAGAAAAAAGGTCAGGAGGCAGACAAAATTTCCTGCATATGAACTAAATCATTCTTAGATCGCTTTGAGTACAGTTATCGTTGATCAATTCTCTGAAAGTCTCCTGAAATCTGAGGCAACTTCTTGCCACAGCTGGCTTCATTATACTGAAAATGGGGTTAATGCCTTTGTTTCCCTTCACAATTTTGCCAGATTTGCAAACTCGACCCAAATTTCTTTTAAGAAGTAAGAAGGTCTATTTGATCAACCTCGTTCCGAGGATCTTCTTACGTCATACGCTGATCAAGAAGCCAAACGAACAACGAACTGAGAGGTAGAGCAACGGACTCACTCCGGGGAAGAGATTGCTATTTGGTTGCTAATTGTTTTACAAAAGATCTGATGTTCTGCACGAGTGTGCAACATAGTGATGCATTTTTTTTTCTAATCAAATATAAATATTTACAATATATCTTACATTTAACTATACCTACGTATTCTAATTACTATACAACACTACTGGTACGATGCCATGGGGAGCGAAAGACAGTGAATAACCCATGGCCAACATAAAAAGATACGCAACGTTCAACTAACTACGACTACACTACAAACGAATAAAGACTAATGGATAGTGTACCAGATTCTGTTTCACACCAGATGTCAGGTCAGGAATATGATAACTTGTGATGCATTTGTTAGCAGCGTGACCAGACAGAGGCACAGCTAACTCGAGAAGCAAAGCTCAAATGTTTGCCACACAATGTTGGCCTCGTTGGCAGAAGACTTAATCTCCATGTCGTAAATGAAATCCTCGGCTTGCTTTTAAGAGAAACCTTAAAAAAATGTCAATCAGGAGAATTTATGTCCTTTCAAAAGTATTATGAATTCCTGATAGTAACCCAAGATCATCAAGAAATATATCGTGCGAAACAACTTGAAATATGAATTCAACGAAGTTTCCCAGCTGTAACTGTTACAAAACATTCAGCAACGCAAAGAGAATTGTTGAACAGAGCATTCATCAGAGTCGGCAAAATCACTTCAGAGGTAATAATACGGATCAATTCTATCCATAACAACGAATTTATCTCTAATTGAGATGTAATTTAGCTATGAATGATGATGATAATGATGATGATGATGATGATGATGATGATGATGATGATGATGATGATGATGATGATGATGATGATGATGATGATGATGATGATGATGATGATGGTGATGATGATAATGATGGTGGTGGTGGTGATAATGAAGATGATGGTGCATGCTCAGAACGATATCGGTGCAATGTTTTGCCGGCTAACTGCCACACTGATGCAAATTCTTCAGACAACATTAAGTAACCAAGAAGACTAAGGCTAAACAATGTTTAATTAATAGCCGTATGGGCTCATGGGGAAAGTGATACAAAATTTTGCTGGCAGAATCTACTAGGATAAGAACAACAAATTTTGTTTGCAAGACTGAAGTTTTGCCATTTGGCTATCCAGGACAAATTCTGCTACAGAATCTAGACATTTTGCTGCCTGTATTGTTTGACGTGAATTCTGAGTCATAAAGCTCTGTTTTGTGAAATTATGGCTGAAGAAACTGTATCTTGCTGTTCTCAACAGTTCTCTCTATTCATGCTCTTTTTTTTCTCTGTTTATTACGGACTGATTATTTGGGAACGGGCTGGTGTAGACCAGCAGGCTCGTTTGCCTGGATGGAATTTAGATTGCTATCACATGTGAAAGAGCCGCTACACGTGGATGAAGGGAAACTGTGCATATTCTTTAGTGCATTTTCAGCCCCGTTTATCGGGTTGGCTCAGTTTGATACGATTACATGGAGACGAGCCAGCCTGGTTGATCAAAGTCAGGCTGCTCGCTTACCGGGCTGGCTCACTTCCATCCCATCTACCAAACCAGCTCGCCTCATAATGAGGCCCCTACTTATCAGCAATTTACAGTAACAGATTTCTTCTTTTTATTGCTTAATAGTTTATGACTCTTTCAATTATCATTTTGTCTATCTTGACACATTGTGCTGTAAATAGTCAGTCTTTAGTGGTTTCTTAGAACTATGTCATACCACTGCCAGTGAATGATAATGGTTTGTTGATTTTATTTATTCTAGAATCAGCCGGTCTCACGTAAATTGGTCTCAATGATCTACATGCATTTTTATAAGAAACTGCTTACACGAAACTCAATTCTCAGCAGATCGCTAAAAAGTCAGGAAACTAACAGAAAAATTAATCTTAAAGGAAAAGTCCGGGGTTGGTGTAATTGTTGATTATTCAAGAGATTACACTGTTGTGAATGGTGTGTAGTACTTTTTCCATTCTTTTCTCCTTTAATCTGCGAAACTATATATTTCAATCTGCTAAGAAGTGCGAAATGACTTCATTTTCAATGACCTGAACGAGGCTCTCAAATGCGTTCATATATCATACCATTCACATTGCTAGCCTCCTTATCGCGCCTTCGCACACTAGTACAAAATACAAAATGGCGACGATATTTGGCCTAACTTGCGAAGATTAATCGTCAAATCTATCAAAGTTCGAGCCACGAAAACTTGGAAAGTACTCACGACTGGTGTCGCAGTTGGTAAGGTTGCCTTTTAACAATAATTTTGTCAACCCCGGACTTGTCCTTTAAGACACTAACTATTTCGATAAAGGAATTCTTTAACACCAGTTACCTTCATTCTACTTCTTTCCCTTATCATATTACTCGGAAGGCACTAGTAGAGTAATGGCTAAACTTTGACAAGACTTGAAAAAGTTTGTTTTGAATACTCACGAGGGAAGAGGTAGTGAGCATGAAGATTGTTTTGGAGCCTTGAACAAACCCGTTAGAAACTCATGGAAGTCAAAACCTAATAATTTCAGAAACTTTATCTACTAGGTCAAATTCTTAGTTTTGTTGTAATGGAATGCACGTATATATCTGTGATAATAATACAGACCTTTCTTTAACGAAGTACTTCTCCTTTCAGGAAACGAATCATAATTGACACGCATTAAGTCAACTGAGCAAAGACAGTGTGCCGATTTGCAGTCAACTGTGTTCTTTTGGATGAGGTTACAACGAAAGATCAGAGAAGTAGAAAGATCAACAAACGTTGGGTCAAAAGAAATCTTTGCTGATAGAGAGGCAAAATTAGGGCATGCGAAAAAAAAGATAAGGTTGGGGGAACGAAGAGGTGGAAAGATTCATCATTCATACAAGAGAAACCTTTAGATACATGGAGGCGTGACTCTAGCACAGTTAGGGTGTGTTAACCAGCGTAGCAGATTCTGGATAAGAAAGCCCGAAAGATAAGACACTGGACATATCACAATGTAAGAAAATCAATAAAGGTATCCCTGGCACAGTCAATGCAAGCGAATAAGAAGACATTAGGCAAGCGAAGAGATTAGAGATCTTAAATGAATAACAAATTGCACATGTCGAAGCATAAGATGATCAACTAGCGTATCCATAGCACAGTTGAGTCAAGTAAACGGGAAGAAATTTGGCATATTTCATGAATAGAAAACGAGAAAGATAAAACAAACACAGCTCGAAAAATCAGCAAGGGTATCCCAAGCACAGTTGAGTCAAGTGAATAAGAAGGAATTTGACAAACAAAGAGACTAAAGAGCTGGAAAAGATAAAATATTTAGATGTGACGAAGCAAGAGATCCGAAGACGAACCTACGTCACAGCTTCGCCACGTGCATGGGAGGGAATAGAGCCAGCGAAGAGATCAAGCGGCAAGAGAGCTACACGCTTGTACGGGTCAAAGACTGAAGATACCATGAAGCACGTCTGTTAAGGATCTGCGAGAGAGAAACAGCATAACAACTCGATTAAGTGCAGCACAGCTGGGCTAAGTGCTCAGGGGGAAATCGAGCAAGGGAAAAGATTCGGAGGCTGGAGGACTTGTACTTGTCAGGGATTAAGAATATCACGAAGTGCATGGGTTAAGAGACTGCGCGAGGGAAACAGCATAACAAACACCGTTGTTGCTTGAAACATTTAGGGGAGAGGCGAACCTGCAGCACAGCTGGACCAAGTGGGAGCAAAAGCAGGGTTGGCACAACATAAGTGGCGTTTTGCATACCCTCAGAGTGTAACCATGGTAGAATGCAGAACTTCAATTGACCGCGAGGAAACCAGAAAAAGACGCAGTTTTGCCTTAAAATAGTTTTTAAGCATTGAAGAGATAACTCAAAGAATCCAAGGTCAAGAAAAGTGCCTCTGGCTTGAATCGCAATAAATATACTTACATTCCAATGGAATGTATTCGTAAATTCACTTGGATACCACATTTTACTGGATTAGCAAATAAATCTCTTATCGGGCAAGCTGAGAAAGAACGTACTTGTCACAAGATAGCACGTGTTTCTTCTTAAAACAAGATTAAAAAACGCGGTTTGCAAAACCTAAAATCAAAAGCTTCCAACATACAGATTTGGTAGGGTTTTATCCACGTAAGGGATACCAAAATCAAGCATAAAGGTACAGTGATACAAGTAACGGCAGTGTGTTTTGTCACAGATGATCAAGCAAACATTAAAGCAAACACTAAAGCAAACACACTGCAAACACATCAGACATATTAAACAGAAACAAAATCAAATAGCACACATGTGTGCAGCGTGCATGCGTTCGTATAAAAAGGTTTACCTACTAGGACATAGCAAAATTGCTAGGACCCAGAAGAAAGAACGGCAAATCATGTAGATATTGCCAGTTGTAGCACTTAAAACGTTCATGTTGAAACTGCACATACTACACTAAATAAACGATTCAAAGGAACTGTATGCATGAGCACCGTTAGATGTTTTTGATGGAGTTGGTAAAAGAAAAGTTTTAAAATAGTCGTTCAGATAAAAGTAAAAACTCCCCGTACAGTGACAAAGCTTCCAGTCCGAAGATTGCACGATCGAAAGACCGCGCATCTGCAAAGGCTAGGCAGGTTAGAGCCCTCATATTTGACAATATGGCTATCGAAGTTTTAGTGATAATCTTAACTCTTCTTTTATGCCTGTATATCCATTCAAAATGTAAAGAGAAGAGCTCCTCAAAACTGTACTGGAAGAAAAACAAACGTAACACTGCTGTTTTGACCCTTTGCGAAAAACTCAACGCAGGCTATCAACCGACATTTTGGGCACATAATAAACATATCCAGACGATTCTTTGCTGCCTGGGTCACTTCTTTCAGCATAGGTTCCAATTCAGAGCAGAGTACATTCAAATGCGTGATGGTGCAACTGTCTCGTTGGAGTGGTACATCGCGCATAACTCAGCTAAAGATGACAAACCAAGTCCAACAAATGCTGACCCTATATTATTGATCAGCACATGGGCGTTTGGCCCAGATATTACTTCTATGTGCGAAGAAGCAGTTCGTTCGGGCTACCAACCAGTTGTTTACAACAGCCGTGGACATAACGTTCCATTAACAACCAATCAAGTAGCAGCATTCTTCAATGCGAATGATTTTAAGGAGGTTATTGACTATGTTCACCATGTGTACCCATTCAGTGATCTATACGCTCTCGGGTACTCCCTCGGTGCAGCACCAATCATCAATTACCTAGGAATTCACGGCAAATCAAGTCTTATCACAGCAGCAGTACTCGTGTCGACTACACTCGATTTGGATGCCATCTTAAGCAGTGGGTTTAAAAAGCCATATGAGAAATGTATCAACGGATATTTTAGAAAGATAATCAGAGAGAACACGTGCTTAAGTTCCCTAATGGAAGAATCAGGGATGCAAAATGGCTCGACATTATATGATGTTCTACGTCATACATATTCAGCTGCCAACCCATACAATAGTTTTGATGATTACATCAAAGTCAACAATCCAATGTCTCATATACGTAATATTCGCACCCCTACGTTGTTTATCAATTCTCTAGACGACCCAGTTATTGATGATAAAGTGCCAGCATACCTTGTTCTACGAAGCAATCCTTATTGCTTGGAGGTAGTTACAGAAACTGGTGGGCATTGTGGCTTCTTAGAAGGATTTCAAGCTGGTTCTTGGACCAACGGTATCAGCCTGGAGTTTTACAGTGCTGTGACGCGATGCAGGAGCCTTATATTATCACCAGTGAAGAATGGCTTCAGAAGGCTGCGCAGTGTCACTAGATAAGATCAAAACTATCTTGTGGCTTTGCGCTGACTATGCATTGAGAATGTGTATTGACTGGGTGACAGTAAATGATAACGTGGCTTGATTACTCAACAATACACCGATTGATGCAGAAAAACGTTGTGTGTTTGCCAAATTATCGATGCAGCTATTGTGCAAAGTCTTTTCATTAAACTATATTGCATAGAAAAAAGGCTAACTAAGATATGGAAAAATCTTTGGTCGAAATCGGCATTTCCGAATCTTCCCTAATTACTACCGACTTCAGTAAAATCTACTTTCGCAAGATTTCTAAAATAGACTTCAATTAGGTTCATAGATTCCTAGAATAGACTTCAATTAGGTTCAAAAATGGAGAGAATTGTCGTTTTAGGATATGTAAATAGGGTATTTTAAGCATTACTTAGTGTATCTTATAAACTTTAATTTCTTTGTTTTTGCAAATAGTTGGTCTTCATTAGTTCTTGAAGTAGAGCTATTAAAAAAACCAACTTTAAAGAATTTTAGAATCAATAATAATGATAGCCATGCAGATTTAAACTTCTAAACGATGGTAAACCAAACAAATTGTCGACAAATTGAAAAACGGCGAGCATTGTGCAAGAGCACAACAGAGAAAATGCTGTATCTTGCCCTGTCTTTGGGGACCGACAAGCAACGTAACTGCCATCGGTAAGAAGAAGAAATTCTTGCACTAGCGATGCTTTCCACCAATAATAGCATTTTCACCGTTTTCAAATTGTGGCCGTATCGTGTAAACGTATTCCAGTCTGGCTGCGTGGGCTGCGTATTGGTATACTCAACTATCACCCAGCTCAAAAAGCTAATTTGAATTTTAATCCTTGACGGGAATCATTTCTGAAAAACTTCGGAAGCCAATGTTTAAGAAGGTGGTTTTTCGAAACAAACTGGATGCACGCGGAAACTGTGCTCATACAATGTATTGAAGGTATTCATACAACTTTTCATTGAACATTTGGCGCAGTTATTCGTTATTGGTCTTCCTACTTTATTCTTCAAACAAATGATTACTGTGAAAAGAAAACGGCTTGAACACGGCAGCAACAATTTGAAAGTTTTGAAAGTTGCCCAAAATAGACAATGGCAAGAAATGCGGTGACATTATCAACAAGGGAGATATGGTTGAAATGTTTCCAATTGAAATCCAACAAATGTAATTTATGCTTACGTTTTGAACATTTATGGCTGAAATTTTCCTCACACCAGGTCCCCTTAGCCAAAGTCTAGGGTAGTTATTCTTACCAAAAAAATCTTTCCGCATTACAATCATGCTGGAAAGGGGGTACAATTCATGCTGTTTGATGATTTGTGTCGTATTCCTCAATACGCTTGAAAATTCAATATTGTTGCATCCCTCCAAAGAATCTGCTATCAACTGCAGATAAATCAACTGTCTGAGAACAACAGTTAAGTCTTTTATATTGGCATAAAGTTGTCTTTTGTTCTTCACAGGGATCGACTCTATTGACAGAAATGCCGGAAAAGCTCACCAGCATATGAATTATAAAAAGCCATACTCATAAATACGGAAAATGTGAATAATTGTTAAAATCCATACCAATAAATCTGGACTCTATCGTAAAAAGTACCCTAAAAATGGCACAACTCGGTACCATGGAGAACTTAAGTCCCCTACCCCGCCCAACCTAATTAGTTACCGTGCAGCTTTGGCGTGAACGAGCAAATGATTTATTGCAATAGACGATTACGCTAAAGATGGCAGCGAGGAACTTTTTACCAAGATGCATTGCGTTCTTTTTACGAATCCGTAACGATTCTATAGGAATTCGATTTAAGAACGCAGTGCATCTTGGTAAAAAGTTCCTCGCCGCCATCTTTAGCGTAATCGTCTATTTGGTAATGGTTCAGTCACATTTCCTGTGGGATGCTCCAATGAACTAAGACGACATCGGTTTGCACTGCTCCAGATCAAATTTTTCTACTAGGTGACACAAAGAAAACTTCGCGAGCTAAATCGCACATAGCCACATGAAATCAAATGTTATGAACATAAGCAAAATATCAGCATTAGCTGAAAGGCTATGCCATCATTTGAGATCTTCCTTTGTCAGTTTAGGGTATGCCAACTGTCCGAAAAATAGTTTCAAAATGCATGGTTATTCATTCATTCCTCCGACTAGGTTTCTAGGAGCTAGGAGCCCTATTTCACTGGTTTTCCAATCAATGTTTTGCGACATATGAAAAAGGTGAATTCCAAATTTGCTTTGGAGCACGAGATTTAAATGAGGGACAGAGGTTAATCATTTTGCAAATAATAATTGCCCCAGACGACTTCAAATCCATCGCTACATTTTCACTTTTTTTATTTCCAACAAATCATAATTAAACTAAAAAACAATATATATTACTTATGCCATTCACAGCAGGAAAAGACAATAGTTCCCATTGCCAGTGGCATCTAAATTTCTCTAATAATCTGTCCTTCATTACCAAATATAAAAAGTGATGTTAGTGGAACGTATAAAGTTTTCTGAGACACCTTCCTTCATTTATGTAGAATTTCATTGCATATATTTATTTTCTTTAAATTATAAGTATCGTAGATAGTAGCTTGTAAAATTCATTATGGTTGATGAATCAATATGTTCTTCTTGGTAGCTGATACTGGTATTCTGTCTATAGATGATTTGAACCCTTCTGTTATTTTGCAACAACCCCACAAACTCAAAATGACGGTTTGAGATCAGGCTATCGAGCAAACCATTACTTTGATCGGGAGAGTCAGAAAAAACGCACGCTGTTTGAATAGCTATAGCCGGTGAACAAGCCTTATTACCTAGGAGATGCAGAGGAGGAAAGAAAAGGGAAGAACCTGTACGAATGGGCGGCATTTTGAATTCCATATACCTGAGTTGAGGTATATCGCTTTCTCTGCTAATTTGCCTTGAAATTGATATTCTGAAGTCCCACAATGATATGTTTGATTAGAGAGCCTTTCCATGAGAAACTCAACCCGGGTGGAAATGTCGCCCCGGGTTGAGTTTTGCTGGGTGTTGCGAATTTGGCTTGCGTTTACATCAGACATTCAGCCCGGGGCGAGTTTCACTCTCAAGTGCTGCAATCGCTGTTGCTGCTGTTTGCATGATTTTGTTGCCCACTTAACTTGACAAAATGCCACCAAGCATTGCATTTCCAATAAATCTCAATGCTTCAGCTTCAAGCTTTGCAGCAGGAGATTTTACGTGCCATACAGGGGGAAAATTTTGCATTAAAAAGATAGAGCCAGAATCGCAATAGATTCTTGAGAAGAAGGGCGCACCAAAAAACACAAAAACCTTGATGTTCCATCTCAGAGTTCTTCTCAACTCTTTGCTCAATCATAGCAAATTCCTCAACTCGCCCCGGGTTGGCAACAATTTGCGTTCACATGCAATTTTCACCCCGGGCGAAATTTCCACCCCGGTTGAGAAAGCGAGCTGAACTCGCCCCGGGCTGAAATTTTATCATGCAAAAGATGTCACGAATAACAAAGGTTTTCCTAGCGGCCGAGTTGAAACTCAGCCCAGGGTGAAACTCCAACCGGGTTGACTTTAGGGCCTCTTAGTAACGCGAAACATTGATCAACAAAACCATTTTCATAAGTTGCGGCATTTAAATTTGGGCCAAACAGCAATAACCTTTCGGACCTCGGATCAGGTGTAAGGACATCAAAAATGCAGCCTATTCCTGCAGGCTCTCTTTTTCCCTTTCTTACCCTAATTAACCAGTTAAGGCGATCACTTTGAAGCCTGTCCAAAGGGCTACTGTTCCCAAAATATCAAAGAAACATTATTTAACAAATTACGGTGTCGTAGCGCAGTGGTGTAATCCCTTGACTTTTCAGTCAGAACAGTCGAGCAGAGTGGGTTAGATACCCGCTAGGGCCCACCACTTGAGCGTCCTTCCTAATTAAACAGTTGAAGCAATCACCATTCTTTTAAACGAGCTTCTGAAGTGTGTATTGCGAGTTAAGACCTTGCTTAGGCCAACAACAACAAACCACCGTCTCAACCACCTAATTGTGCAAAAAGACAGTTGATAAACTCGACCCTCAACGTCTCACAAGAATTCGTTGTAGACTCCAGTGCAAGAAAATTATATTTTAACAAATTCAGCACTTTTGACATCAGAGGCGCTTTTCAAGAGACACGAAAAGTACCCGGATTTCAACAATCTAAATCACACTTATCTAAAAAAACTATGAGAAGTCGCGATGGTTTTGACCAAGTTTCTTGTGTCGTAGTGGAGATTCAGCTGGCCTGTTTGAAATATATTTGGATTTATAAATTTTCTATTTCACCTCCAGGACCTCCGAACATTAAATGGCCTTTACAGAAGGACACTGTCAAGAGAAAAAAGACATTGCTCGAAAAGTCTTTCCGGGGGCTCGACTCCCGGACCCCCAAGAGCCTTGCACCTACGGCGCGACTTGGTGCCCCTCTAATTTGAGCAACGCTCCTAAAGGTCTGGATCTTAACATGAAAATTCTTTCCTCTGGTATTAAAACTTTTCAACTTCTTAAGGGAGACTCCATCCTTCCAAGGGAACAAAACCTTCTCTAGTACATGTACATTTCCTTATTATTAAAGGACACCCAATGCAATCTTGATCATTTAGAAATGAAATTGTCAACCAAGAACCTTCGGAGAACCCTCGCTATTTACGGAATATTTCCTTCTCTGGAAAGTTGATTAACCTAAAGACATCATTGACTTTGCAAAATCGGTTGAACGCAAGAAACTAGCTCGTTGACCCTGTTTATGTTCAAATATTTACTTTAAAGTTTCATGTAAAATTTAAGGGAAGCGCAAAAAGGTGTTTTATGTGGATTTGAGTTGTTTGAACACGAACTGCTGTCTCCATAAGCTTATTAACTTTGCATGCAATTTAACAACTTAATAGCAAAAAGCTGAGAAAGGAAAATGGAATGATATCTAAAGTAATGTAAAAGAGCATGAATTGTTGTGAGGATTATAAGATCTGATTTGAAGTTTGCTCGATGCAAGATGTGGAGAACAGGCTAATGGTTAAAGCAAATCAAGGCTAATTATAACGCGCCTGAATAGGAAACCACTTTTGCTTGCGTTCAGGTAGTTTAAAGGACAAGTCCGGGGTTGGTATAATTGTCGATTATTCAAGAGATTACACTGTTGTAAATGGTGTGTAGTGCTCTTTGTCAATTTTTTCTCTTTTATTCTGCAAAACTACATATTTCAATCTGCTAAGAGGTGCGAAATGACGTCACTTTCTATGACCTGAACGAAGCTCTCAAATGTGTTCGTATATTATACCATTCACATTGCTAGCTTCCTTATCACGCCTTCGCACACTAGTACAAAGTACGAAATGGCGACGATATTTGGCCTAACATACGAAGATTCATTGACCAATGTATGACAGTTGGAGGCATCAAAACTTGGAAAGAACTCATGACTGGTGTTCAGCAGTTGGTAAAGTTGCTTTTTAACAATAATTGTATCAACCCCGAACTTGTCCCTTAAAGGCAGTCTGTCACGCATTTGATTAGGTGATTTTGACAATGCAAAGAATAGGAAATTGCAATGGCTGCTAATCCTCTGACTTCTGACGGCCGTAGAGAGTCAAGATGGTTAGGCCTCCTTTGTTTCAAGTATACAAATTCACAAAGAAAACTCTTGCGTTGAGTGCTGACTTTGTCGCGGCCAATCAGAAACATGACAGACAGCTTTTAAATCTTCTTGATGTCAGAAGGAGTTTTACCAATTCTGTCAGATATGTCGCCATTGATTTTTGAAATCGATATCAAGAAAATGTACTGTAGCGGGTGAGCCAAAAAATAGTTGGAATGTGATATGGAATAAAAATGAAGCGGCCATTTTTCAAAACTTAAAAGTTAATTAGTCAGTCTAAGTCAAAGATCACTCATTTTTCAGATCCAGAAATTAAATTAGGAAAATGTTGGCACAGCGTTTGCATGGGAACCAAAACTCCATGTTCGATTCTGGTCCATGATTTAACTTCTAATAAAATATAAATTCAATACGACTGTCACTTTCAGAAATAGAGCTTCAATTTCAACGGTAAGTAAATCATGGACTAGTTCGAGCGTGGAATTCTTGCATAAACAAACCATTTGCAAGAATTTCCAAATTTCTGCGTCTAAAGATGAGTGATTATGCCAAAGAAAAGCTTCACATCTAAGTTAGCTTTTGATTGGTAAAATAACATTTCGGTTTTTAATAATATATCGGCCACAAACTCTTTATTCCACAGCCCATCAAATGTTCACTCTTATTGAATAACCTGGTACTGGTACTGGCGGACCTCTTTAGTCTGCTCGACCGCGCGAGCGCCGCTCGCAGGCACAAAATGTAAAGTTCCGATTTTCTGCAGGCACATTTTGTGAATTGACTTGTTCATTAATCTTTGTCGTTTGAAAATTATGACTTTGGGTCGATCTTTTGTTTTAAAGATTGAATGGTCAAAGGGAAAAGCATTTCAAATGTTTATACTTAATGAATCTTTGTTATCCAAATGATAGGAATCATTTTCTCCTATGGGTTGAGTTGCAAATAACATAGAAAATGTTACTGACAGTGAGATGAGAATTCACCTCAGATTTGCATGAACGTCGGTCTCTGTTATTGAACTTCTCAGCGAAAACTACCTCAACAGCCTTGTACTGATAAAGACATTGCCGAGTATTACTTTCAAACATTATGTTAATGTAGCAACAGCATAGCTGTTGGGAGTATGTCTATTTAGGTAGTCACTGAATCCACCGTCTCTTTTTATGAAGGCACAAATAAAAAAGGAGACTGTTTTTAAAGGAAAGAGTAGAACTCAAGATGATGATTTCTGTAAATGGTCCCAATTTAGAATATGCAGTCAGTGTTACTGAAGCAATCATGTCAAAGTATTGCAATTGCAAAAAAGGTCCTTCTGGTACTTTGTGCGAGGATGACAAACATAAAACGACTCTACTGCATCAAAAAGTCACACACAACCAAAATTGCCATTCATGTCATGACTATCGCTTAATCTGGTATGTCACTATCTTGACTGAGTTTAAAAAATAATCTAAAATAGTCTGTTCGGGATCTGTTTTGTAGGGCAAAAGTGCCTGTACCCTTAAACTAGATAAAAACATGGAAAGGGGAGAAGTGCAACTGTAGGCTTTGTCAAATCTTTGTAGCAAATCTAGGGTTTTTAATGTGAACTTGTAACTAGTATTTTATTTTTTTTTCTTAATATAAATTTATTTCTCTTGATTATTTTTCGTTAGTAGGCCTTAATTAGCTTTAAATTAGCTATTTTACATTAGCCTACTTTAAATAAAGAATTAATAATAATAAAACTGTAAAACTACTAATTTAGCGTCCAAATCCTTACAACACGTGTTTACGAAATGAATCCCTATCCTCAACTACTATGGATGGAAAATATGTGAAATGTTCAAGCCTCATTAGATAAAATCAAAAATACCCTAAGACCGACAAGATTATCCATCATTAGAGAAAATCTTGCTAAAGTAGATTTTATTGTTTTTAATCCCTCTCGGTAAGGCCATGCGATCAGTTCAGTTTCACACGCAGTTGTAGCAAATGATCATTCTTTATTTATATATCATGTTTGCTTGTGACAGAAATATGTTAGTGTTTACAGTAACCAGCACAACCAGTGACTAATGGCAGACGTGCCGGTAACTGACCATATACTGGTACCTGACCATATATGGCAGACGTGCCAGTGACTAATGGCAGGGTGAGTGGCCGAGTGACTTATACAGTCTTCGTCAGGTGACTGAAGTTAAG
Organism: Aurelia sp. 4 Dawson et al 2005; assembly: GCA_964019985.1. NCBI lineage: Eukaryota > Metazoa > Cnidaria > Scyphozoa > Semaeostomeae > Ulmaridae > Aurelia > Aurelia sp. 4 Dawson et al 2005. The sequence goes on from OZ026502.1 coordinate 13,822,183, forward strand.
CTTGGTCGAGTGAGGTCAGATTTCGGATGGGTGACCACTGAGGCCTGACCTGGCAACTCATCTCGCCGTCCTTCGGAAGGGACGTTAAACTAGGGGTCCCGTGCCTGGATGCGGCACGCACAGTGGGCCTAAATTAGCTTTCAGTAGCTAGAAATCATGACAAGCCCACTCAAAACAAATTGAAAACAAACAAACAAACATATACGACATCTGATTCTTACTTGCAGGCACATTTCATACTCGGTTCTGCGCTCGCAGGCACACAGTAGGGACCTTTAGCAACTAGGACGGCGACTGCAACTACAATGCAAATATGCCCTTTGTTTCCAAACTTCGGCTTGAAAAGACTCCTTGTTTTACGTTCGAATTTGCTTCCCTTGAGAGTCTATGAGGCTTTCCTTTTCAATTCCACAAGTTGGAAGTGCTATTTCTAACGTGCTGTTCTTCAGATCTGGATCTTCGAACTGAAACTGGCTCATTTTGAATGCTTATATTATGAAAGAGAAGGAAGGTTCCAAAGTATTTAGACGAAGAAGAAGATTTTGTCTTGGCTTGTTTACGAACATGTGAAGGTAATTTATGGGAAACTATACTCGGTTGTATCAAATACAAGACGACGTTCTGGCTGGCGTTGCCGTCCTGGCTGCTAAAGGTCCCTAGTATCTTTAAGGAGCCCTGGGTACTGGGTGAATCAAAAAAATGTACTGACGATTGCAAGGGAGCAACTCTCGAATCGCTCTGCAGATTCCTGTAAATTGATAGTGCTATTGTAGCTGACACTTCAGCTGTTGAACGTACGGTACAGAGTTACCTTACGGCATAGCGTTTCCCGCCATATTTGAAATGAAGTAAACCGTTCGTCAAAAATGCAACGACGCTTGAAAGCAAATTAAAAGACAATACTGTAAATAAAAGATTTAAGTGCCAATGTACTTAAATCTTTTATCTACAGTATTATCGTTTAATTTGCATACTAGTACCACACGTAACATACATATTTTATTGAATTATGCTTGAAAGCACTTGGCTCTAAAATCATTAATCACATTCTTATTAACTCGCGTGTCACTGCCTTCTTCAACTTACACATGCAAATTTAGTGTGTCAATATCAGTCGCATCGTTCGCTAATTACAAGTAATTTTACAAAAATGCTTCACTTCAAATCCGTCAAAATCTGTGGCGGTGCCGTCACAGATGGACAAGGTACAGGAAGCCCAACGCATTGTAGTGAGGGGACCCTCCAATATTCTAAGGCATGACTTACCAAGATCTTTTCTTTCTCCAAATAGAATATCTCGAGGAAAGTGCTTGCAAATCACACTTTCTTGTCTGTGTCTCATATGACAGTCATTTCTTGTTTGTGTTGCGTCTTTACCGTCGATCAATCCAATATAGCGCCTCGAAGAATGCTAGCTATCAAGGCGTAATGATAATCGAAATGCCGCTCGTTTTGATTTGTGTTAGTGTTGCACTGTCGCTGGGCCAAATCCAGCATACAATATACTGGGTGAGTCAGAAAAAACGGTCCCTGTTTGAAAGGTTACTACTTTCTAAATATCAAAGCAACGATATGTTGCATTAGACTGATGACTTTCGGCTAAGTTTTGCTTCATTGAATTGAATTGTTATTTACTGTTATAGTCATTCCGTTATTACGAGTCTCTGTTGACTGAAGCGCCATCATCAATCAAAGAGCACAGGGAAACAAGATACTCGTCGTCATAAGTCTAGTCCAAGTCGGGTTGGCATTCGCAGAGCAACTGGCTTGAGCTTATGGTAAGCAGCGGAATATGAGAAAACTATACATCATTCGATGCGTAAGAATTGGATAATTCTAACAATACTAAAATAACACAGGGAGCGGAATGGGTATAGTGGGGGGTATCGTTGGGGTAAATGGAGCGAAAAAAAGGACGAATGTAATAATTCTAATGCTGCATTATCTCATTGACTAGCCAACGTGTTCAATTATTTTGGCTGGAATTGATCACTCAGTTCAAATTTTGCAAGGGATTTTTTAAGGAAAATCCCTTTGAGAAACCTTAATAAACGTGCTAAAAGCGAGCAAATCCCCCCCCCCCAACTTTGCTTCCTTAGATCAATGGCTTGAACAAGTTTTCACACATTCCCTTGGGAGGAAAACCGGTGACATTTTGATCGTCATTTCATTCGCTTTTACAGGGCCCTTGAAATGTGCTTTACACAGAAAACCTCTCATATCCACGAAAAGGAACGACTGATTGAAAGCGTGTAAATTAGAACGCGTGTTGAAACGAAAGGAGAGTATTCCGTGTCATTAAGCGCAAATTCTTGTTCAGAAGATTAATTGAAGAGAAATATTTAAAGGCAGTCTCTCGCGCATGTGACTGGCTGCAGTTAAGTCAGAGAGCTCAACGTAAGGGCCGGGGGGGTATTTGGCCTACGAACATACGGGGACATGCCGCTGGAAAATCTAAGAAGCTACCCTGTCCCGGAGTCAAATTCCCGAAAATGATACCCTATCTCGGAATAAAATTTTCTTAAAGAATACCCTGTCCTTTAGTTTCTTTGGACAAAGTTGTGCTCTGCAAGGAAATTTGTACGAAATCTATCGAAAATTGTGGAAATATTGCCATCCAAGCGATTTGAATCACATTAGGAGAGTGCAAATGGCCTGAAACGACCTTTCGGAGTAAAAAATGACAAATATGGACCCTGTCATGGAGCCGATTTGTACAAATATGATACCCTGTCCCGGAGTCGGAATCCTGAAAATGATACCCTGTTCAGCGGCACGTCCCCGTACGGAAAAATATACGAGTACCTCCCCCGGGTGTAAGGGATGCCTTTGTGAATCTTCGTTTTTAAAAAAGGACGCTTACCGTTATCACTCCCTACAGTCGCAAAAGGTCAATAGGATTAACAGGCATTCAAATATCTTATTCTTTTATTCTAATGTGAGTTTCCAGTAGCTATTGGTATGAGACAGGCTTTCCTTTCCAATGACAAAAGAGAAAGTAATTATACGAATTACTTCTTATATACACTAACTTTTCTTCAGATTCTGAAGAAATTCTTGAGCACGGATTTGCGCTTGGTTACATAGACCGCTCTCCTCTCTTTTCGAGTGGTCTGGGACACAGGCTAGTAAATTACTGAATCGAACTGAAAGATCGGCCGTGAAAGACAGATAGCTTCACCATTCCGACCTTGATATTCAGGGAGTGGTATCTTTGCAAACGCATTGCGGAATTTGTTACTCATCCGGCATTAAGAAAAACTCGTCAGGCAATAAATAACTGAAAGATTGCTCTTACCTTGGGTAATGTCATCCCTCCAAGAATAAGCAAATTTCCCATCGGCTCCATTACGATCAAGTCCTCCTGTGTAAACCTCTGATTGAGAGCAGTCCAGTAAGCTAATTAGGCTGCCGATGCCACGCAAGAACTGAACATATCTCGATGAACCATATTGGTTTGCGAGGATCGCCTTTTCATTGGATTCTTGATCAGGACCAACATACAAAACACCAATTTTATGATGATCATACGGCGGAATTCGGTCAAGCATTTTCACACTTCTGTCGATAATCTAGGAAGATAGCAGCCAGAAACTAATACGAGACATTTTCAAGTCTGTAGCATACGCGTAGACCAATTATTCAAAAGAAGAAAAAGCATGCTACAGTGAGTTCCAGACTTCTAGAACTTAATTTATGCGGCCTTTGTTGTGACCTGGTTCACGCATTATTTGAACAGCGGATTAGAATAATGAAAGGCAATTACTTGAGTGGCTGTAACAAGCTTTCACTCTTTGTTTCGTAGACCTATTCTTCTTTTGAATAACGGGTCTACTCGTAGGCTACAAGTCTTTTCAACCAAACCAACATTACAATATGAAAATGGCAAAAATCTCACCATAGTCTGTGTGTCAAAAACCAAACTAATATTGTTCTATCCTTTAATAATATATACCCTATTTTCACGCTGATGATGGACCTTGGAATTGGTCCGAAACGTTCGTTAATTTCTCCATCCTCGTCTATCAGTAAATAGAGGGGGGGTGAAGCAAAGAAATCGAACTCGTGACAGCATCAACAAAACCATGATTATCAAAAATGGGCTAGAGGTTATTACAATTTACAATCTAACTATTACATTCTACGGTCATCTGAAAAGGAAAGATAGGTTAGTTTAAGTGGGGGTTAGGAAGTGCAACTGCGGCAGTCGGAGAGACCTTGCTCGATACACCATGTCCGAAAGTTGGTACTTCCCTCGCTAGGGTACTCATAGACTATGGTCTGCTACTTCACAATGTAATCACAGACAGTCTACTACTTTCCCTATTGAGGTTTCCTCGCCCGGGTAATCATAGACTATGGTTTGCTACTTCACAATGTAATCACAAACAGTCTACTACTTTCCCTTTTGAGGTAGTCCCAACACCTCGTTCTCTGACGGTACTCATAAGCCACAAGCAGGTACTTTCCTCGTCAGGTAATCCCCGCAGCCTACTACTTTCCCTCTCGAGGTATACGTTTCACTGTTGAGGTCCATCGAACAGGTCCATGAAATTTTTATCTGGAGCCGTTGGAGAAGGTTTTCTAAAACCTTCCAGCTTCGAAAAGGTTAGGGAACCGCCGCATTTGCACTTCGATGTGAAACGAGCAACGATGTTCTCTGCATTAACATTTGAAAGATTCCACTTATATGTGCTTACTAAAATCATGTGAATCTTTCGTGAATCTCTCACTGTAATTTGTAAGGGAAGGGCGGGTGGGCTTTTGTTGTTCGGACAGACTTTCGTCCCAGTTTCAAATCTAACTTTGAAGATAATGAGCGCAGAGGGCGTACTGCTATCTTATACAAGTCTGAGTTATAGATTTTGGTGTCATGTGATTGGTTCATCGAGGTGTCACCTAGTTTAAGCTAACTCTGGCGGGAAAGGGGGAACCTTTTGTTCTCATGAGTTTGACCTAAGATAATTACCATCTGAGTTTGAATAAAGACAACAGTTTGATCCCTCGACATGGACTAATTAGTTTGCAACGACTACGGTTAGGTGCCGATTTCCTAAGCAGCTAATTCCCATTGCAGGCCTGGTAAGTGTTTAACTAACCCAAGAGGGTCTTTGCTAACTGAATCAAGGCTCCCCGCCACCAAGCAAACTTTGCAACGGCCGCCCACTTAATCACTTCACTCCTCTATTCAACTAATGTGTTAGACGCATTGGCGAACGGTGCTGGATTAAAGCCTGCGGTGGTGAGATTAACCCCACGAAAGTTTCACTTTAGTGCTGCATTAATTTCTCCATCCTCGTCTATCAGTAAATAGAGGGGGGGTGAAGCAAAGAAATCGAACTCGTGACAGCATCAACAAAACCATGATTATCAAAAATGGGCTAGAGGTTATTACAATTTACAATCTAACTATTACATTCTACGGTCATCTGAAAAGGAAAGATAGGTTAGTTTAAGTGGGGGTTAGGAAGTGCAACTGCGGCAGTCGGAGAGACCTTGCTCGATACACCATGTCCGAAAGTTGGTACTTCCCTCGCTAGGGTACTCATAGACTATGGTCTGCTACTTCACAATGTAATCACAGACAGTCTACTTCTTTCCCTATTGAGGTTTCCTCGCCCGGGTAATCATAGACTATGGTTTGCTACTTCACAATGTAATCACAAACAGTCTACTACTTTCCCTTTTGAGGTAGTCCCAACACCTCGTTCTCTGAGGGTACTCATAAGCCACAAGCAGGTACTTTCCTCGTCAGGTAATCCCCGCAGCCTACTACTTTCCCTCTCGAGGTATACGTTTCACTGTTGAGGTCCATCGAACAGGTCCATGAAATTTTTTATCTGGAGCCGTTGGAGAAGGTTTTCTAAATCCTTCCGCCACAGTTACACTTGTGTAACCCCCAACGGCGACGCATGAGGCTCTTTTCTTTGATTTATTTGCCTTCCAAGGTTGGCTCATTGCTACCCACAAGTGGTTTTGACCGTTCTTGGGTATATGTATTTTGTTTTACAAGAAACTAAGAAATTAAGCCAGTATGAAAGTACTAAAACTTTTTATCTTAGTGCACGGAGTCTCTTTCCAGTGTCTTAAAGCTTCAATGACGATCTTCATGTCCAATCTCTGCATGCCCACCTGAAATTTCAAAGCGAGCTTTTTCCCTGTTTTTCACATCAGTTAAGTACCTTCTTATTAATTGATATAGGAAACAACTAATGATGTAGGAAAATACGAGAATGATTTCGAAATAGCCTCTCAACTCAAATTTTTCCAGCTCTGGAGTTTCTTAACTTTGGCGATTGGAAAGTTACGTTTGTGAATTTTAAAGAATTTTAGGGTGATAACTCCACCTTTCTAATGAATGTCTGGGCCATATTTCCGGATATTTACAAAACGTTTCCTGTAAGTCATTTTCTTTTGCCAAGTTTTTCCGCAACAGAAGATATGATTCTGCAAACTTTTGTTGTTCGGACAGACTTTCGTCCCAGTTTCAAATCTAACTTTGAAGATAATGAGCGCAGAGGGCGTACTGCTATCTTATACATGTCTGAGTTATAGATTTTGGTGTCATGTGATTGGTTCATCGAGGTGTCACCTAGTTTAAGCTAACTCTGGCGGGAAAGGGGGAACCTTTTGTTCTCATGAGTTTGACCTAAGATAATTACCATCTGAGTTTGAATAAAGACAACAGTTTGATCCCTCGACATGGACTAATTAGTTTGCAACGACTACGGTTAGGTGCCGATTTCCTAAGCAGCTAATTCCCATTGCAGGCCTGGTAAGTGTTTAACTAACCCAAGAGGGTCTTTGCCCAACTGAATCAAGGCTCCCCGCCACCAAGCAAACTTTGCAACGGCCGCCCACTTAATCACTTCACTCCTCTATTCAACTAATGTGTTAGACGCATTGGCGAACGGTGCTGGATTAAAGCCTGCGGTGGTGAGATTAACCCCACGAAAGTTTCACTTTAGTGCTGCATAATAATCAAATTATGGCTTAGCCACTTATTTTGTCTCATGGATTTGTCTCATGGATTTTTTTTATTATGACATGGATTTGTCATCTTTGAAAATGGACATTTAAAGAAAATTATGAAACACTGAAAACGAAGAAAATGATTTTTTCTCGTCGTTTTCGCTCTCCGATTCATCGTCAGACTGCGATTTCCACCTCATGTTCCAAACTAATATTGCTGGTATCATCTTTTTAATAAATTGAGATGCACATTTTAGAATTAAACAACTTTGAAAACTGTATGTTAACTAGAAATTGAAACTTCAGTCGACTGCACGTTGACTGGCAAAGGAAACTTTGGTGGGAGTTCTAACATGGGAAAAGACCACGATAGGATTTGTAACATTTCACTCACAGCCAACTGTAGCAACATGCGCATGCTCTGTTTGCTTTTCAGTGTTCTCATGTGACACGCGATCATGATCTGGAATCTCTCCCGCAACTTCAGGTGATCGAAACGCGAAAAAGTGGATGCTAGAAATTCGTATTTTTATGCCTCGCATGGCTAGGTACAACAAATCTCCTATTGCTTGGAGCTAACGTGGAAAATTTTATCTTCCTTTAAAGCCTCGAATCCTGAAGAAAGTCATTTTGTCTGAGACTCAATTTGTCAGAAGAGAATTGAATTATTAGAGTCCACCAGTATGTTTTGAATATTGCGATGTATTTTTGCAGAGAGATGGAAATGTACCATTTTTGGTTGATTCTGAGGCAAACTGGGCAAACCGCAGTACGCGGAAGTAAGTGCTTAAGCAAATTTTACAAACCTTTTGGTATGTTCAAGGTAGGAACACGAATTTCATCATGTTTTATAAAATTGTACTTTGTGAGTAGACTGATTACCCAAATGCCGCCCGTATTTCCAAGATGACGAACATGGAGAAGCATATGATTTGAGCCTGAACGAGGTCAAACGACAAATCACGCCAGACAGACAGGATCAGTGAAATAAGTCAAGATAAAAAGCACAGAGAAGTACGTAAAATATCTACAGGATGTCTCAAAAAATTGTTCGACGTTTGATCAAATACCAAAAAATAACGATACGCTGAATGGACACTTGGTCGAGTAACCCTTTTCCTGAGATTTTGAATAACTTTTTGACACAAGAATCTTGCAAATCCGATAAGAATTCATAGAGTTGCAAACCTTGAAGTTCCAGTTCGTGCGAAAGCTGAAACCAGAGGCCTCGAAATGGCATTCTTGGTGAAATCCCATAGGACATCATTTCTGTTAGTTCTCAATCATGTCAGGGCGACCCAAATGGGCTCTGAACAGGATGGATGCTTTGAGGAAGCATATTCAATCTCTCGTCGATTATGCCTTGAGCCACTGTTTTTGGATACTTCCAATCTTAAGCAAATTTTGACAATGATCGCAAGGAATAAATGACTTTAGAAGTCCTAATTGGTTTGCTCTGATATCAACGAGAGGTATGACATTGGATACGCGTCTTCTGCTTCGGTATTGGAGCTTTTTGCATTACAAGAAATCTGGGGGTCTCTGGTTTTAGCTATCGCATAGTTTTTATCTTTGAAAGCTCGCAACTCAGTGAATTTTCAACCGATTTGCAATATTATGGTCTCTAAAATTATTTTATAATCTTAGGGACAGGCTTATCTTCTCATGAGCCTGTTCACGTTATCTATTCAATATTATCTATTCACTATTCAATATCTAAGCAAACGTCGAGCAATTCTTTTGAGACACCCTGTACTTCCTGTGAGCCAACACGAGGTCAAACGAGAAATCGAGCCAGAAAGACTGCAAAAATTCATATAAAACATAAATTCAAACCAACCTCTCCAGAGTAAAGAAGCAGAGGCCGCGCATTCCCACCTCCACTTATGAATGGCGAATAGAAGAACTGTAAGAAGACAAAGTATGGATTAAGCGCAGACTTCAAAGCTCTGTCTGGTGTTGTAAAACGTTCCTTATTGTCAGTAGCTTCTTGGGGCTTCTTTGACACAGGATACGCAGAAACCGTTTTCCCACGTGGTCTGTAAGCAGAAAAGCTAGAAATTTTCTCTTTAAGGACTTGTGCGCCAGTTTTAAATGGTTCTTTCAGCTGTGAATCCTTGAATGTTTGCGTGATAGTCTTGTCTTGTTTCGCTTGTGAATGCGAAATAGTCTGGGCGGTGCTTTTCACTGAGTCTGTTTTGCTCGGAACTTTCCTTTGTGATTTTCCTTGGTTGTCACTAGTCATTTCAGATTCATGTGTACGAGTTGCCCCTGAGCTGTCTCCTTTCCCAGATAGGGATTGATCTGATCGTAATATAGATGATGTTAGACCTGTTTTCGAATCAGATTTAATAGATTTTTCTGTGACTTTACGATCCTCGTGTGTCTCTATTTCTTTCTGGCTCTTGCGCTGTTTCTTTGGCGACCCCGATGAAGCAGTTGTGGCGGCTTGAGCTGACATTTGCCGATGTGTAAATGAACTTGCTTGATAAGAGGTTTTAGAGTCAGGTTTTGTTGGGCTAGATAGTGTCTTTGTCAGAGCAGTCTTTGGTTTCGAATGAGGTACATTAGAAATCATTGATGTTCCTCTTTGCTCGAGATTTGCAGTAGTAGATTCACCTATAAAAACATGAATAAATTGGAGGTAAAATGGCACTGCTGAAAAGGTTGGTTGCTCTACAGGGTGTTTCAGAAAAAGGCAATCCAACTATAGTTGAAAATCTTTAAAAATTGATGAAGTTTGTGTAGATGTAATGCATACCGTCTGACAGAGCAAGGACAGATTTCGTAAGATAATAGTATAAGTTCCTTTCGTTGACACCTAAATTGAAGAGATTTGCCATTGCAGACAAAGGAAATTCTCTCAAGCAGAAATTCAAAACAAAAAAAGCCGCAAAGTTTTTCTGAAACTCAAGCAGCTATCTCGCATTTTGTGCATTCCACAAATGGTTTTTAAGAGCAAACATGAGCGTATATTGAAAGAAGGAGGATATATCTAAACATCTACCGCGGGTATTTTATTTTGGTTGTTCAGAAGCTGAGCAGTAAGTGCTTTGATCACACACTAAAAAATACGAGAATCGAATCGCCCCCAAATCGGTCCACATACCAAACAAATAAAATACCCACGGTAGATGTTTAGCTATATCCTCCTTCTTTCAATATACGCTAATGTTTGCTCTTAAAAACAATTTCTGGAAAGCACACCAAGCGAGATAGCTACCTGGGTCTCAGAGAAACTTTGCAGCTTTGTTTGTTTTGAATTTCTGCTTGAGAGAATTTCCTTTGTCTGCAATCGCAAATCTCTTTGAATTTAGGTGTCAACAAAAGCAACTGATGCTATTGTCTTACAAATCTGTCCTTGTTGTCTGACAGTGCAATCTTAGTATTGCTACATTAATGGAAATATCCTTTAACTGATATTTTAGCAAGTATGCCCAATTTGAAAAGCGGCATGCCATTAGAGCAAAATCATTACCCTTTTTTACAGCAAAAAGTACGAAAAAATACTCTCGAAGCATTTCAGGCCTAGAAGCACATGTGATAATGCGTTAAATAAGCTAAAGGTAAGTTTATCCCCAAGAGATACATTTGTTGATGTTGATAAAATATGCTCTCCAAGGCAAATGCTCTATTGCTATTGCTTTCCGGCATAGGCCATTCTTGCAAAAACGTCAATTGTGTAACATAAAATTCAGCTTATTCACCAAACCTTGATATCACCGGAAAGAAGATAGATTGTAATTTCAGATGGCATGCGTCAAATTGATTCAATCTTATCAGTTCCTGAAGAATCTTGATGAAAGTGGGTTGTATTTTTTCAAAGACACCATGTATAGAATTATGCGATATAAATGAAAGCATCTTCCTTCATTAGATAAATCAGAGGAACAAAAGAAATCCAAAGCCACGTGATAATAACACTCAAGCCAACGACTGGCTAAATTCAAGGAATACCCGCTAAAACCCGAAGCCTTTGGTGCCAAATCAAGACAATTGTATGGCGAAAGCAACTCCTCCTGTCAACTAGTGATGGATCATGAATATTGGTATATCGCTCCTAAGACCTTGATGTGGAAGGCTGACCATATCGGAGTGACGTCATACGGGGTTTAGAAGCAGGGTGTTGTATCAAACGTAAACATCCTTTTCTCTTTCTCGAAAGGGGGACTTTGTTATCGTCTTGCAATTGCTTTGATTTGGCGCCAAAGGTTCGAGACTTTGCCGGCTTTCTTTGAGATGCTTTAAGAATTAAATGTCGCTCGGGTGTTGTGCCCGATTGATATTAATCAGTAGAAAGCCCCAAGTAGTTTCTGATACGGAAAAATCTTGCGCTGAAAACTTGGTCTTGAAGTTCAGGCCTTGAGGGGATGAAATATATTTGCATATAGCTCTATTTGAGAAAGTGCTTAACCCTTGTTTACGCATTTCGAAGACTGCGTTCTCATGATGCCTGAACAATTTCAAATAGACCTTTTAGCTACTCGACAAAAGAGACTGGATCGAGCGTTATTTTTATACAATTTTATATGCGAGGTTCGATCGAGTGGCGTTAGAGCTTCTATCACTATTGTGCACATTTGAAAATTCTGCAAAATGCATCATAACAACGTTCGATTCAGATTCGAACAGCTAAGGGGTCTATTGGTGAGCAATGTGACGGATGGGCCTCCCTTTCACACAAAAACGGCAAAGTTTCGCCGGCAGACTTTGAAAAACAGTAGGTTTTGGAATGAAACTCTCTAATGGACAAATATTGGAAACAGCATTGTGTGAACTCGAAAATGGTGAAAGAGAATACTTTTCGACCCTTTTGGAACGAGACTGATCGATTCTTAGGGTGTAGGTACATTTCTTGGCATCAAAGTCTTGCATCAATGAATATATCAGAACAGGGGGGGGGGCTCTCTTCTCGATTAGTTTACCTATTGAGAGAGCTCCTCCTTTAAGTAATTCTCTACATGCAATTTATCATTTAGCTCCTCTTTGTACTTGTATATTGTATTTAGTTTATTGTAACATTGTATTTTTTGTTGTGTAAAATTACATATTCAGTCTATGTAGTTTAGTTATTTGTATGTACTGTAGAATCATAAATTGTATGTAGAGAATTCAAATCATATGAAACTGAAACTGAAATCAACTTTTTTATCATCAAATTTCTTACTGTTTTCCAATTGTTCCGCCATCGTGTACACGCTATAGCTCCAATTTTGATACCGTCACATTTTTCATCGTTTTCAAAATGTGCCGGCATCGTGTGAATGTGGTCAAAGTGAAGCAATTGTCATAAATCAAATTTTCCTGTATTTGCAATACTTAGAAAAATATAAGAAAAATAAAAAAATACTGTAGCCTTTCAGCAAATTATCAATTTATTCCAATATCCCAAGTATTTCTTCAAAAAAAATTTTCAAACAAATGAAGCTCTTTTTGATCTACTGCGTGACGTGATAATTTCACTTGATCAGAAATAGCATTTACACTAGATTTTGATTCAATAGATTTGTCGATTATAATGATAATACATTAAAACTTATATAGCGCGAAAACAAATAAAAAACTTATTTGTCTTTGGCGCTTTGCAATATCTAATGTCCAATGTCCCGAGTGTCTAAAAGTATCTAAATTATTTTATGAAGTATTAAAAGCAAGATTAAAATAATGTGTTTTAAGGCACTTTTTAAAAAAAAAGATAAACAGTTTCCGAAGTCCTAACTTCGGATGGAAGAGAGTTCCAAAGTTTAGGCGTACACACTGAGAAAGCTCTGTGAAAGCTCTGTGAAAAAGCTCTCTAAAAATTTTCTAAAATCTACAGAGACGAATTCTGGCAAATTATTGAAATTATGTGAATCAAAAGAAAACCTTTCTCACCTTCGGATCTGAAGCTACTTGAAAGAGTTGGATCCTACGGCAGGAAAGCAACAAGTAAACTGAAAAGTTCAACAGGATAGAATTATTTCATCAATCTTTTCTCGTTTGACAGCACTTATACACGGTAATTCCTGAGATATTAGGTGCTTGTCTATAAATAAGACAAAGAAACATCTAATCCCGCCATTGTTTTCGTTGGCTTTGCTTTCTTCCGCCACGAGCTGGATTATCAAATACAATAAGCTATTTATAAACTTATGCGATCTCATCTTTTAACTCAGGTTATTCACTTTAAGGAATTCGGATTCAAGAAAGCAAAACAATACGCTGCTCTACCAACGGATCGTGTTTTGGTTCTATCACTTCAAAAAGATGATTACAAAATCTGTTTTGAAACGAGCGATTGATTCCTTTCCTCGATGTTATCAGGGCTACTGCTTCCCTGTTTGACGTCAGAGAAGTTGAAACTTCACTTTGCGTATTCTAAGGCCATATAAAATAAATTAATAGATCCTCATTACTAAGTTTCGAAAAGTTGTGCGAGGCGGGAGGTTTATATTTTATATTTCATATATAAAATGTTTTGGTCGATCTTGCAAAATCTACGAGGGAGGTAAAATTTTCTCGTAGATTTTGTTTTCTGGGCTTGTAACATGCTTGTAACTGCATTCTGCTGCTTCTTTGTTGACTGTTTATAGCGTTTACAAACAACCTAAAGAGATGCGCAGGATATCTGCAAATCATCTGCAAATATTAACTGCAAATCATCAACAGGACATTGACAAGTATGAAAGCACGGAAGCCCCTGAAAGCTGGTCAAAAAATATAAAACGTATCACAAATCTTGCAAACGCCGGGCGGGCGGTACTTTTATATTTTGTAAATAAAATATAAAAAATTTAGATGCGGGATACATTTCCCATGTGGGCGGTGATGAGATTCTATCAATTTATTATATGTAGCCTAACATAACTTTGGTACTCTGCAGGTCTCCAAGATTTCTGTTACTTCTCTGAAATTTGGGATCATACTACAAAGATTTTTAAGCACAGAGGTCAAGCAAAATTTTTACGCCATGATTTCTTGAACAAAGAAAAGAAGGCTACCTTGTAGGAAACGTGTTTATTCCCAGTCCTGTTTCGTGACATAGCACACAAAGTACACAGAGTAATTCCTGTCCTGCAAACCGGTAATTTTCAAATTCTAGCGCGCATTAGTGTTGACCAATCAAAATCGTGCTTTCTGGTTTCCCTGTGGTCACCTCGAATAACAGTTCATATCGTATTACATCGACACCGGAATTTGAAACCACAAAATTATCCATACGTCATCTGGACAGGACAGCTTATGCTCAGTGTGCGATTTCGCAAAAACAGGACTGCGAATAAATCGAAAAAGAAAAGGACACGATACCAATGTCACTCGTCGGATCCGAGGATGCTTGCAGTGATAATTCATGAATAAGTTTGAGAGCAGGAACACCGCAATGCAACGAAGAACAACAGCAAATATGTGCGAAATTAAAAATATATTAAAGACCAATGTTTCGTCCTGCCATGCAGGACTTCTTCAGGGCAGTTATGTCGTAGTTACGATATGAGTATGTACAACGATTTGAAATGGAGAGGTTACATGTGATTGGCTAGATAAGATGGCTACGCAGAGGCTATATCGGTTAAATTTACAAGGGTTACGTGTTATCATGACGATGATGATTATGACGTTGATAGTATGATATTGTGATACAGACAGAAGAAAACGAGTGTGAAATGGTATTATGAGATAATGACGATGATGGTGGTGGTGGTGGTGGTGGTGGTGATCATGATGATGATATGATCACTATGATGGAGATGATAGTGATGATGATGGTGATTATGAGTAAGGATAGGCAAGGTAAGAGAGTGTGCTAGTAAGTACAACTGAAGTGGCATTATGTTTGTTAGCGGTCTTTGGTTCTGTTTAGTCCGTTGGGTGACAGAGTGTTAGCCAAGCCAATGAAACCCAGTTCTTACAAGGTAGGCGCCCTTGGTCAGAGGAGAGCAAAGGCTAATAGTGAGCCATGTATCGGGTGTCCCAAAAAGGTAGACGGATTTCGTCGAACCTTGTGATAAGACTACATCGTGAATCAATTCAAAATAATTTCTAAAACATACCTCGATAGCTAACTTGAATTTTGATACATCACTTTTTGATATCAGTGTGTTGAGAGCTAAGATATTAATCCTCAAAGGACACATTTAACTCCACCTCGAAACCAGAGCCTTGAAATTCTGGCCTAAGAACATTTTTGAAGCAAGGTGAATAAAGTTAACAAAATTTGCAACACGCGGAGAAAATGTAAAGACGGCACAACAGATGTGTTTTACGAAATTCAATCGACGTGTTAGTTGTCATGATGGGATCTCCAAAGTCAGCTTCATTCATCTCAGTATCAACAATTGAGTTTCAACACACTATTAATCTGTGAAAGTACTCCCTTGAGCATCGACGCACTTTTAACATCGTTGAATCGTTCCTTGAAAAGAATTTTCCATCAGATCTCTTGGGATCAGGTTGAGCATGGCCTTTCATGGCTACTTTCCCGGGTGGGTCATCAATAAAAGAAGAGATATCTTTTGGCCTCAAAGATCTCCAGACCTTCCTGTCTTTGAATCCCGGGAGATCTGATAACAAATTCTTTTCAAGCAATGATTCAACGGCTCCAAGAGTGCGTTGATGCTCAAGGGAGTACTTTCACCGATGAATAGTATATGTAAAATGAACTATCAATATTGAGATCAATGTAGCTGATTTCGGAGCTCCCTTGACGATAGGCCTCATATAAACCATATTTTGTAAAAACACATCTGTTGTGCCGTTTTTAGCTTTCGCCTTTCAAATTTTGCTGATTCTATTCACTGTGCTTCAAGAATTCGCTCAGGCCAAAACGTCAAAGCTCTGGTTTGGAGGTAGACGTAAATTTGTCCAACGCACCAATATCAGGAAGTGAAGTATCTAGGCCCAAGTTAGCTATTGAGGTATGATTTGAACATCATTTCGTATTGATTCGGGCTGTATTGTAGTCGCTAGGGTGGACAAAAGCTGCATACTTTTCTGGGACACTCAGTACAACTCTATTAATTCTCATACTTGGCATTGTCTATTGGCTTCTTTGCTCTTTTTTGCAATCGTTGCAGATGGGATACCTTGGTCCCGGAAAAAGAATTCCAAACAACAATGCCATAGAAAGGATGGCTTGCAAAGAGAGCTTTATACATTTGGAAGTTAGAAAGAACAATAGTTTGAAGGGCAAACCAGTAATGTTTCGTTAGAAATGTTGTATGGACCAAGGACAGATTTTGTAAGACAATAGCAGCAGTTGCTATTGTTGACACCTAAATTCAAAGAGATTTGCGATTGCAGAAAAAGGAAATTCTCTCAGGCAGAAATTCAAAACAAAAAAAGCCACAAAGATTTTCTGAAACCCAGGTAGCTATCTCGCTTCTTGTGCATTCCACAGATAGTTGTTAAGAGCTAACATGAGCGCATATTGAAAGAAGGAATATATATCTAAATATCTACCACTTACAGTTTACTTGTTTGGTATAGGAACCGATTTGGAGGCGATTCAATTCTCGTATTTTTTTGAAGCAATCTAGCACCTACTTATCAGCTTCTGAACAGCAAAAATAAAATGCCCGCGGTAGATGTTTAGATATTACCTCCTTCTTTCAATATGCACTCATGTTAGCTCTTAAAAAATATTAGTGGACTGCACAAAAAGCGAGATAGCTACCTGGGTTTCAGAGAAACTTTGCGCCCTCGTTTGTTTTGAATTTCTGCTTGAGGGAATTTCCTTTGTCTGCAATCGCAAATCTCTTTGAATTTAGGTGTCAATAAAAGGAACTACTGCCATTGTCTTATAAAATCTGTCCTTGTTGTTGTATGGCACATTTGTGCCAGTTTGAATACCTCTATGAAATAGCAAACCAACGATAATGTGCGCAACCTTTTAAACCAAAAGGGTTCACTGTAGACTTATGGCGATTAGTCCCTTGTATCCCTGCGGTAAACCTTGCTCAAGAGGGACTCATAATGAAACAGTGAAAAACCCGGCCCTATCTCCTGTATTCGATCATGATTCGATCGATCGAATCAGGATCGAACAACTGCCGTAGCTCTGTTCAACGGTCCCTCCTCGGAAAGAAAAAATGCGATAAGAACCACGTTAAGCAGGCGTTTCATCAAGGAAACTTGGTATAAATCTGAAGAAGGAAGTTCACTTTACCTGGTGAGTGGAAAACAAGTCTTTCAACGCTACATTTACCATGTTTTTAAGACCAAAACAAACCAGAGAAAACTTTAGCCACCTACCGTAGCAACTTTGTTTAAAATCTAAACAACTGCATCATTCGAATCGACATACATACATACATACATGCGTGCGTACATACATACATACATACATACATACATACATACATACATACATGCATACACACATACATACATACATACATACATACATACATACATACATACATACATACATACATACATACATACATACATACATACATACATACATACATACATACATACATACATACATACATTGCTTATTTGTTTAAGCAGGTTTTAAAGGTTGGGCGGCAAGCATTGCCGATGTGGACCTGGTATCTAAAAACGGAAAATATCTACGAATTAAGTTACCCTATTACAAACAAATGAAAACTTTAAAATTAAAAACACCTATATTTTAAATTGTTAAAATTGTCTAAGCGAGAATCTAATAATATACGTAGTTAATATCCTTATTACTTATAGCACTACTTCCTTTTTCATAAGAAATATTTTCTGGAAGCCTGGCTACTGATTTTAGTTCTTTCTTGAATATTGATGCGTTTCTATGTGACTTAAGTCGAGTTCTATGAGAGCACGTATCATTGTTTTCTGCCAAATCTCGCAATCTGATTGGTTCAGAAGGAATTGCGAAGTTTGGGCCTAAACAGGGCCAGGTTTTTCACAGAAATACTGAGTCTCCATTGCCCAACGCGCCATCATCAAGTCAAAGAGCACAGGGCAACAAGAGACTCACAGTCATAACTTTAGGTTCACTGCTGTTTGCAAATATGAACTAATGTATCCATGGCGGTAGGTCATAGATCCTCTCACGGTACATTTATAAACAACGCTTAAATGGATTTCTCGAAAGAACTCTGTATCGGAGAGCCTCTCATGGTACAGTCCCGCAAAGCTACAGATTTTACGGAAGCAGAAGGCCGTTTAAGAGAAATCAAAGAACCCCAATCATTGGAGATTTTTAAAAGGAACATTAAGACTATCAAGACTTTTGACCACAGCTGTAAATTGTGTAAAAATTTTATCTCCGATTTAGGTTCTTTGTAATCAGACTTTTCGCTTTCATTGTTGGACTATGTATAGTTGGCCTTAATTACCTAACGCTATTTTCTTTCCCAACTTCAAATAAATTATTTATTATCATTATTATTATTATTTACTTGGCGGGAAATCTTCATTTTGTACAGCGCAGGATCATCCCTCCCCATTGCCCGGATAGAAGCTCTGAAATATAAACCTTTAATTCATAAGTCAACGTACCTTCAGAGGTTGTGGTTTCTTATCCTTGAAATCATGAAAAGAAGAAAAGCTTCCATGTCGCTTTAGTGATGACATTGGAGACAATCCAAGAGATGGCTGAAATAAGCAATATTTAAGATACTTGTCATTCATGCATAATAAACCAAAAACAAACCAACATAAAATGCGTCAATACTGTTTGGCGCAGGATGGCACGGAATTATCTGGCCTCCATCGAGAACGCTACTCATAACTATAATGTTAGAACAATCAGTGGTAGTCGTTTTGATGCCTCAGCCATAGAGGCATTAGTTGGCAAACAACAGACCTTTCCCGCAATTTTGAGAAAGGGATTGGGGAGCGTGCGGCCCATTCTGACAGCTTTGGCAACAGTAGGAAGTCAGGGAATCCACTCTACTTTTGTGATAAGCATACGGCTTGGGTCTCGGTTGCATCTCCCTGCAAACTAAAGTTATTTTCAATATATTTGCACCCTTCAAGAGTTGCATGATACCTGTTTGGTAAGGTAGGCGTTTCTCTACGTTATTATGGCACCATGCCATCCTCCCGTCTATTTGTGAATATATTTTGAGCCACTTTATTGAATGCATTTACTCAAATTTGAAGTTAGGTCTATTGATTGATTGGGTATAAACAGAGCGGCTTAAGAGCCGGGGGCAAATACCTGCAAGAAAAAGGCTCAAAATACACTCACCCATTCACCAATAAGTGAAGCAATGACCAGATCACTAACTATTCCAGAGAAAGCACTTACCAGAATAAACAAGGATTGTGTGACTCTGCAAAGGTGCAAATAAATAGAAAATTGACCCCAGTCTGCAGGGAGATGCAAGCGAGCAAAAATGAGGGGATTCACCTGATTTCCAACTATTGCCAGGGCTGTCAGAATGGGCTGCACTGTCCTCAGTCCCCTTCCCTGGATTGCGAAAAGGTCTTTTGAGGTATTGATTAATTCCGAGACCAAAAGCATAGTATTTAAGGCAATAAATGGTCTTGCTCCTCAAACTTTTTGTAGAAATTCGCAAGGGTCCCTTCACATCCTCCGAAATACTTCTACTAACCTAAAGTTGCCATTAATGAAACCTGGAAAAGGTCAAAATTTTCATTCGGGGGAGCAAAATACTCGAACTGCCTCTCAGCTGAGTCCAACTAAGTCGTAAGACTGACTTGCTGTCAAACACCTATTTAGCAAATGAGATCAATTTTTTACAATAGAAGACTACATTTTTCTACATTTTTCTATAATACCGGGTGTCCCAAGAAGAACGCAACAGATTTAAAATATTCTAAAATAAGCTGTTTCAAGTTAAAAATTCAATAATTACTTTTCTCGAAATTTACAATAATTAGATTAAATTTTGAGATATTTTTCAGAACTTTAGGTGACCTGGTTGCAGAGTTATAAATCTACAAACAAGCTCAAAATTTGCTGTCATGGCAAAACCAGACCTCCCACAACTAGTGCAAAGCATAATACAAAATTACAAGAGTGGCATTGTCTGCAACTTTACGGGATTACAGACAAGCACATAATTTGATCAAGAAACTGTGACAAAAGAGATCCCTCAATGATTCATGACTTACCTAGTTTCGAGGGAGCTCTCAGTGTTCATTTCCAATTGAAAGCATAACTGTAAGAATGGCCAAGTCATTCTAGAAAAAGCAACCTCGCCATGACTGAAATCTTTATACAATTATCTGTTCAATGTTCAATTAACTTTTGTCTTTTAGAGCGCTTGTCAGCAATCTTTGGTAATTGCTAAGACCTGTCATTGTTTTATAATTTGACAATTCAATCAACTATTATTGCTTTGGTTTATTATTGCTCTGGTTTTGACCTGGAAGCAATCTTGTACTTTGCTGATTTTTAACTTTACAATCAAGTCACCAAAAATACTGGAAAATATATCAAAATTTATTCTAATAACTGTAGATTTCAATAAAAATAATTGTTTGCTAACAAGTATGAAACATCTTCCATTAGAATTAGTCAAATCTGTTGCATTTTTTCTGGGACACCCGGTAGAAGATTTTTCTACAATAGATTTTGTCTCTAAGACTTTCGTTTTGAATCAAATATTGTGATTAATTTATATAGTATATTCCTTAAATTGTAAGGTTTATTGATGGAATCAGCCTCTACTGCTGAAAGGTTATCCTCCTATAGATAAATCAGATAATGAAAATACTGAAAAAAGTACAAAATTTATACACAAAATAGATGACAACATACAAACAGATCAGTCTAACAGTCAAAATAAAGAAAAAGGAAAGCATCTCAGTCTTAAATTGTTCATCTCAGTCTCTTCGTACATCGGATGACCCACAAGCAAACAAGGAATGATGAGAGGAGCCAAGATTAGATCGAGCGCCCTTATCTGGTAAATTTGTAAAGAAAAAGCAGCATGACCCCTGTTCTAGGTATAACGATGATAGCTGTGGCAAAAGGTTGCTTCGGATCTCAGAACACATTTCAGAGAGTTCATTATCGACAAATTTGTGCAAAGTGATCTAGTAATGGTTCAGTTTGCACACAGGCAAACTATTTATGGTCTGTTTGCTTTGTTTCTCGTTATTTTCATCGATTTCAAGCTGACTTTTCTTTCAATTGAAAAACAATGGTTAAAAACAGCTAACTTCAATTTTCAAAATTGCAAATGAAACCCTTGTATGCCTAAAATTTCAAAGACGATTACGCTAAAGATGGCGGCGAGGAACTTTTTACCAAAATGCATTGCGTTCGAATTAAAAATCCTCAAAGGAAAAGTCCGGGGTTGATGAAATTATTGTCAAAAAGCAACCTTGCCAACTGCTAAACACCAATCGTGAATTCTTTCCAAATTTCGATGCCTCCAACTTTCATAAATTGGATGATGAATCTTAGTAAGTTAGGCAAAATATCATCGCCATTTTGTATTCTGTACGAGTGTGCAAAGGTGCAATAAGGAGGCTAGCAATGTGAGTGGTATAATATCAACACAGTTGGCAGCTTCGTTCAGGTCAACCTGAGAAGTCATTTCGCACTTCTTAGCAGACTGACATATGTAGTTTCGAAGATTAAAAGAGAAAAGATTTGAAAAAAGTACTACACTCCATTCACAACAGGGTAATCACTTGAATGATCTGCAAATAATGAATGAAAACAACGAAAAAACCAAGGCCAAAAGCAAATAAAACTTTCCCGTGTATGAACTAAATCATTCCTAGCTCTCTTTGAGTAAAGTCATCGTTGATCAACTCCCTGAAAAGTGTGCTGAAAGACTGAAATCTGGGACAACTTCTTGCCGGAGCTAGCACCAGGGATTTTCAGCAACTAGGACGGCGACTGCAACGGCAATGCAAATGTGCCCATTGCTTCCGAACTTCGGCTTGAAAAGCCTCCTTGTTTTTCGTGCGAATTTGCTTCGTTTGAGAGTCTATGAAGTTGTCCTTTTCCGTTGCACAGCTTGGAAATCCTATTTCTAACGTGTTGTTCTTCAAATCTGGATCTTCAAGTGAAACTCACTCATTTTAAATGTTAATTATCAAGGAAACACAGCGTTCCGATGTATGTAGATGAAGAAGGTGATTTTGTCTTGCCTTGTTTTAGAACATGTAAAGGTAACGTGGGAAACTATACCCAGTTCGTATCATATAAGAAGACGTTCTGGCTGGCGTTGCCGTCCTGGCTGCTTATAGTCACAGCAAGAGTAGTGTGACCAGTATAATCCTACAATATTTGATTTTTCCAAATCATGAATGGATTATTATTTGAATAATAATTCGAATAATGATGTGACATGTGGTGTAAGGCCCTCGCACTGCTAAATACATGGAATGGCTTGTTTTGTCTTCCTCAAGCACACACATCCGCTGAATAATTGTCCAACTTACACAATGTATGGGCGGTCAGTTGAATGAAAAAATTATTATTATTTGATTCTTGAAAATCAAGATTTTATTATTATACGATTAATATTCGCATAATCTATTTCAATCAGTCACACTACTCTTGCCTTGACTGTAAAGTCCCTATTGTTATACCGAGAACGGGGGTAATGCTATTGTTTTCCTTTACAAATTTAACAGATTTGGACGCTTGATCCAAACCGCCTTTTAAGAAGTAAAAACTTCTATGGCAACCCAACTTCAAAGAAGCATCTGTTCTCGAGAAAGAAGTCCTGATCGGTTGATTCTAACTGATAACTTTTCGTGATAAAAATGATTACAGCTCAGCTCGAGGTGAGACTTATTCAAGTTGTTAATAAACAGATAAGAAAAAGACTGATAGTCTGAAAATAAAACCAAAATCCTTCAGACATCCGATAAGTAAATTTGCATCATGCATGCAGCTTGAGTTTCCCATTACTTGCTAATTTGGTATTCTGGAGTACCGATTAAACGGGGGGGTGAGAATAATCGGGGGGGGGGGGGTTGGAAATGGTTCAATATAACAGTAATTGGGGGGGTGTTGGAATAATCAGAGGGGGTCTTGGAGAAATAGAAAATAGTCGTTTTCTAAGGTAAACACGTCTCTTATATATATTCATGTGAACAGTGATGTTACTAATACATTTACTTTTGAGTTCTGTTTCTGTTGAATGCACTACTTGCGACTCTTTCTTGCATTTATTCAGAAATTATGTTTACTATCATTTCATTTTTCCAAAAATTAATAAAAGGGGGGGTTGGAATAAGAGCGGGGGGGGTTGGAAAATTTTTCAAAAATTAATAAGCGGGGGGGGGACGATTATTCGGTACTCGAGAGTACGCGCAAACTCTGCCGCTGTTAATTGACTCTAAACTAGCCTCACTCCGTAAGGGCTTGTAACTTACGCTCATCTTATTGGATTGAATTGTCGTTTCAGTGAGGACCTTATTTCCAAACTGTTTTCAAAACGAACGAAACTTTCCTTCAGAGCACAGATATGACTCAATCAGAATAGAGGATGAAGAATAATGTGATCGGATTGACCGATTTTTCTTCAATTTAAGCTTCCCGCCAAAGGCAAACAAAAGCGCGTTCGAGTGAACGGCTGCAACGATCAAAATCTCGAAGTACCAAACGAATTTAGGTGATCTTTTGCGTCCCCAAACAAGCAAAATATCGCTTGTAGGTAGAAGTTTTTTGCTGAAATAGCTCGAAGAAACATCTATCTAAGTACTGATGACTTGTTTTACAGTTTAGCACTCCAGGAGGAGTGCTTTCTTGGGTTTTATGGTGGGTGGTTGTGAGAAAAAACTGCCGGTGATCTAGGCCATGTCGGTTTCTGGCAGTGTAAGGACATAAGTCGTAGTTGGAGCGTCCGTCAGTCTTTTAATGGAGATAAATACGAATATGCAATCAGTCTAACTCTGAACCATGTCATATTTTCTGAAAAAGGACCTTGGGGTTTATATAACTAAACCCTACTCTTTTGTATGCTTGTTCTAAATTCGATGCCGGTCTTACATATTGTGGAAAAATATCAATCCTCACTGCATATGAATATATGCAATGTATTCAAAAGTATGGTTGAAAGAGGCACTGACCCGTTGTTGGGAATTTCATAATGAAAGCTGAATTGAACTGAAGTGAGCTTAGAAATGGGCATGTCAGATCAAAATTCATACTTCACGCAAGTAGTTGTCAATGACGAAAACGAATGCTCTATTTCTGAAGTAACGAAAGCTCAAACCACAAGGGAATCCTTTGGATGCATCCAAACTGAGCTGCATATTCCTAGGATGGGATGTTCAATGTTTTGCTGCACTCCAACTGGTAATTTTTGAAGGGTTTCAGAACTATTTAAATTCATTAAGTATCTATTTTCACCAGTTCACTACATCGATAAAAATAGCAAGGTATGGTGGCAATGTGACCAAGCTACTTAGCTTCCAAACAAATCGTGGTAGTGTCGATTACTCCCTTGATTGTAACAGATTTCCCAGTCCACGAATAGCCGAGAACTAGATTTTGTTACGACTCTAAGGTCGGATTGATTTGTGTGAATATTCCACGTTCATTTCCTTGCAACAAGACCATCACATGGCATACCGGGTGACCCGGAAAAAGTGACCCAGGAAAATCTATTATAGATCAAAAAGCAAGTGGCTGATTGAATGCTATACCCAAAAGACCATCGAACCATATGAGTATTTTTTCGCAATTTTTGTCGGCACGGTAAATTTCCCGATTTAAGGAGTTTGTAGAAAAGGACTTGCTTGATTTCTTCAAAAAGTACTCTGGAGTATCGAATAAACAGGGGGGTGAGAATAATCGGGGGGGTTGGAAATGGTTCAATATAACAGTAATTGGGGGGGGTTGGAATAATCAGGGGAGGGGTCTTGGAGAAATAGAAAATAGTAGTTTTCTTAGGTAGACACGTCTCTCACATATATTTATGTGAACAGTGATGTTACTAATACATTTACTTTTGAGTTCTGTTTCTGTTGAAGGGGTTGAATGCACTACTTGCGACTCTTTCTTGCGTTTATTCAGAAATTATGTTTACTATCATTTCATTTTTCCAAAAATTAATAAAAGGGGGGGTTGGAATAAGAGCGGGGGGTTGGAAAATTTTTCAAAAATCAATAAGAGGGGGGGGACGATTATTCGGTACTCGAGAGTACGCGCAAACTCTGCCGCTGTTAATTGACTCTAAACTAGCCTCACTCCGTAAGGGCTTGTAACTTACGCTCATCTTATTGGATTGAATTGTCGTTTCAGTGAGGACCTTATTTCCAAACTGTTTTCAAAACGAACGAAACTTTCCTTCAGAGCACAGATATGACTCAATCAGAATAGAGGATGAAGAATAATGTGATCGGATTGACCGATTTTTCTTCAATTTAAGCTTCCCGCCAAAGGCAAACAAAAGCGCGTTCGAGTGAACGGCTGCAACGATCAAAATCTCGAAGTACCAAACGAATTTAGGTGATCTTTTGCGTCCCCAAACAAGCAAAATATCGCTTGTAGGTAGAAGTTTTTTGCTGAAATAGCTCGAAGAAACATCTATCTAAGTACTGATGACTTGTTTTACAGTTTAGCACTCCAGGAGGAGTGCTTTCTTGGGTTTTATGGTGGGTGGTTGTGAGAAAAAACTGCCGGTGATCTAGGCCATGTCGGTTTCTGGCAGTGTAAGGACATAAGTCGTAGTTGGAGCGTCCGTCAGTCTTTTAATGGAGATAAATACGAATATGCAATCAGTCTAACTCTGAACCATGTCATATTTTCTGAAAAAGGACCTTGGGGTTTATATAACTAAACCCTACTCTTTTGTATGCTTGTTCTAAATTCGATGCCGGTCTTACATATTGTGGAAAAATATCAATCCTCACTGCATATGAATCTATGCAATGTATTCAAAAGTATGGTTGAAAGAGGCACTGACCCGTTGTTGGGAATTTCATAATGAAAGCTGAATTGAACTGAAGTGAGCTTAGAAATGGGCATGTCAGATCAAAATTCATACTTCACGCAAGTAGTTGTCAATGACGAAAACGAATGCTCTATTTCTGAAGTAACGAAAGCTCAAACCACAAGGGAATCCTTTGGATGCATCCAAACTGAGCTGCATATTCCTAGGATGGGATGTTCAATGTTTTGCTGCACTCCAACTGGTAATTTTTGAAGGGTTTCAGAACTATTTAAATTCATTAAGTATCTATTTTCACCAGTTCACTACATCGATAAAAATAGCAAGGTATGGTGGCAATGTGACCAAGCTACTTAGCTTCCAAACAAATCGTGGTAGTGTCGATTACTCCCTTGATTGTAACAGATTTCCCAGTCCACGAATAGCCGAGAACTAGATTTTGTTACGACTCTAAGGTCGGATTGATTTGTGTGAATATTCCACGTTCATTTCCTTGCAACAAGACCATCACATGGCATACCGGGTGACCCGGAAAAAGTGACCCAGGAAAATCTATTATAGATCAAAAAGCAAGTGGCTGATTGAATGCTATACCCAAAAGACCATCGAACCTTATGAGTATTTTTTCGCAATTTTTGTCGGCACGGTAAATTTCCCGATTTAAGGAGTTTGTAGAAAAGGACTTGCTTGATTTCTTCAAAAAGTACTCTGGAGTATCGAATAAACAGGGGGGTGAGAATAATCGGGGGGGGGGGTTGGAAATGGTTCAATATAACAGTAATTGGGGGGGGGTTGGAATAATCAGGGGAGGGGTCTTGGAGAAATAGAAAATAGTAGTTTTCTTAGGTAGACACATCTCTCACATATATTTATGTGAACAGTGATGTTACTAATACATTTACTTTTGAGTTCTGTTTCTGTTGAAGGGGTTGAATGCACTACTTGCGACTCTTTCTTGCGTTTATTCAGAAATTATGTTTACTATCATTTCATTTTTCCAAAAATTAATAAAAGGGGGGGTTGGAATAAGAGCGGGGGGTTGGAAAATTTTTCAAAAATCAATAAGAGGGGGGGGGACGATTATTCGGTACTCGAGAGTACGCGCAAACTCTGCCGCTGTTAATTGACTCTAAACTAGCCTCACTCCGTAAGGGCTTGTAACTTACGCTCATCTTATTGGATTGAATTGTCGTTTCAGTGAGGACCTTATTTCCAAACTGTTTTCAAAACGAACGAAACTTTCCTTCAGAGCACAGATATGACTCAATCAGAATAGAGGATGAAGAATAATGTGATCGGATTGACCGATTTTTCTTCAATTTAAGCTTCCCGCCAAAGGCAAACAAAAGCGCGTTCGAGTGAACGGCTGCAACGATCAAAATCTCGAAGTACCAAACGAATTTAGGTGATCTTTTGCGTCCCCAAACAAGCAAAATATCGCTTGTAGGTAGAAGTTTTTTTGCTGAAATAGCTCGAAGAAACATCTACCTAAGTACTGATGACTTGTTTTACAGTTTAGCACTCAAGGAGGATTGCTGTCTTGGGTTTTAGGATGGGTGGTTTGCCGGTGATTTAGGCCATGTCGGTTTCTGGAAGTGTAAGGACATAAGTCGTAGTTGGAGCGTCCGTCAGTCTTTTAATGGAGATAAATACGAATATGCAATCAGTCTAACTCTGAACCATGTCATATTTTCTGAAAAAGGACCTTGGGGTTTATATAACTATACCCTACTCTTTTGTATGCTTGTTCTAAATTCGATGCCGGTCTTACATATTGTGGAAAAATATCAATCCTCACTGCATATGAATCTATGCAATGTATTCAAAAGTATGGTTGAAAGAGGCACTGACCCGTTGTTGGGAATTTCATCATAAAAGCTGAATTGAACTGAAGTGAGCTTAGAAATGGGCATGTCAGATCAAAATTCATACTTCACGCAAGTAGTTGTCAATGACGAAAACGAATGCTCTATTTCTGAAGTAACGAAAGCTCAAACCACAAGGGAATCCTTTGGATGCATCCAAACTGAGCTGCATATTCCTAGGATGGGATGTTCAATGTTTTGCTGCACTCCAACTGGTAATTTTTGAAGGGTTTCAGAACTATTTGAACTCATTAAGTATCTATTTTCACCAGTTCACTACATCGATAAAAATAGCAAGGTATGGTGGCAATGTGACCAAGCTACTTAGCTTCCAAACAAATCGTGGTAGTATCGATTACTCCCTTGATTGTAACAGATTTCCCAGTCTACGTATAGCCGAGAACTAGATTTTGTTACGAAGCTAAGGTCGGATTGATTTGTGTGAATATTCCACATTCATTTCCTTGCAACAAGACCATCACATGGCATACCGGGTGACCCGGAAAAAGTGACCCAGGAAAATCTATTATAGATCAAAAAGTAAGTGGCTGATTGAATGCTGTACCCAAAGACCATCGAACCTTATGAGTATTTTTTCGCAATTTTTGTCGGCACGGTAAATTTCCCGATTTAAGGAGTTCGTAGAAAAGGACTTGCTTTATTTCTTCAAAAAGTACTCTGGAGTACCGAATAAACGGGGGGGGTGAGAATAATCGGGGGGGGGGGTTGGAAATGGCTCAATATAACAGTAATCGGGGGGGTTGGAATAATCAGGGGAGGGGTCTTGGAGAAATAGAAAATAGTAGTTTTCTTAGGTAAACACGTTTTCCAAATGATTTTCCCGTTCTCGGGACGAAATGAAACACGCTTCTCGTTGTTATGAAGATCTGAAATAGTTGAAAATCGATCCCCTGTTTTTGAAAAATTTTTGAGAAAATCAAACAAACCCTTTTCCACAAACTCTTTAATTCGAGAAAGTTACTATGCAGAAGAAAATTGCGAAACTCAATCATAACGTGGAATAGTCTTTTTTACATTCAATCTAAACAGTTACAATACATATTACTTAATTACACTGCTTACAAATTACTACGGGATGAGCCACAAAAAATTCCCACTTTTAAAAACTCGTAGCACCAGGGGTACATCACAGACTTGAATTATTCAAATTTAAGTTAAAAGCCGAAAGATCGAAGTATTTTGGTGATTTTTCTCGCTGTCGTACCAGAACTAGAAGTATAGGCAAATTCAACATTACCAAAATTTCATGGTTGCAAAATGACTGAAAAGGGCCTAAAACATCGATCAAATCGTAAAGACTATTCACACAGAAAAATAGGCAATGGGCCTTTCACCACTCTCAAGAGTTGCAAGACGTAGGTTTTCAAATAAATACTATGAATTTTCAATCTCATGCCAATAAATGTACCGAGAATGGCTCTGAACCACGAGAAATTGCATTTTCTTCATTATTCAGTGCGAGGAGTCCTTTACGATTTGATCACTATTTTGTAGGCCCTTTTTCAGTAATTTTTCAACAATGAAATTTTTTAAACGTTAAATTTACCTACATTTCTAGTGGTCGTAAGATACAGGGGCGCATCTAAGGGAGGGGTTGTGGGGGTTACAACCCCTGCCCTTTTGGCAAGAAGGTAATCTTGCCCTCTTCTCATCAGGCCAGTCGATTAGATTGTTGAACGTTTTGTTTGAATAGTCAATGTCAGAACAGACTTAAACCAGACAGATGTCATTCTACGTTAGCTGTTTACTGAATTTGTTCACTTAAAGTTGATTCTGTTATCATTATCTTCGGAAAACTAGCCCATTGGCAGATAGTAGTTCACCCCTCGATTATTGTTTGACTCCCTTGAAAACATAGGAAAATGTACACATATCATACGACTGCCCTGAATGTCTCCATTGGAAAGCCTACATCTTATGCCCAATTTCTACCACAAAACCCCTGCCCTTGAAATATCCTAGTTGCGCGCCTGAAGATAGCCAGAAAAATCACAAAAAAACTTCGATCTTTTGGTTTTTAACTAGAGTTTGAATCATTCAGATCTGTGAAGTACTATTGATGCTATGAATTTTCACAAGTGGGAACTTTTTTCTGGCTCACCGGGTATACTCTACTACTAGTATAATACCATTTGGAGCAAAAAAGTACGACTACTTCTTGGCAACATAAAACAGGAAACACGAACATAGCACTACACGTAACGACGTGAAAAGGGGAATGGAAGGAAATTCAAGGAAACGGGACAATTTCTTGGGATAGTATGAACAAAATTTAATCAAGACATTCTGTTTGGACGATTGGCGTAATAGTCAAAGCTAGCATTGATCTGTTTACCCCATAAGACAGACTCTCATCACCGTGCAAAAAAAGTTGCAAAAAGCTGTTGCTCCAGACAGAATACCCACTACTTTGAAGTACAACATTAACAATGGTCTCTCGGAGACAGATCAAGGTTTGAAGCATTGGAGTCGGCCATTTACTTTTCTTTCTTCCTATAATAGATATCCTTGGGTCACTGTTCACTGTGTCACTGTGTCACCTGGTATCATCTGTAAAGTACCTCATCTTTTCATTCCACTTCTTAAGCAAAGCAAGCTAGGAATGTGAAGCTAGCAGATGTCATTTTGGCTAGAAAGTTTGACCTAACTGAGCTTACCTTTTCAAACTGATATTTCTGACTGTATGACCCTTCTGACAGCTCATCTGCGATTTGAAAAAGAAGCATACAGCACGGAGGGTAAAATATTTTTTGACAATTCAATAAAAAAGTTACAGTGACATATTACTTTCAAAGTTAATCTCTAATACTACTCAAACGGTACTGCAAGGAGCAAAAGGCTGTCTCTACCTTTAAGCCATTACGTGGAGTTGACATTACTAATAAGCTAGAATAGAAAACCAGACAATACACGTAACTACTCTACAGGGTGTTTCAAAAAACAAGCAACCCAATAATAATTGAAAATCTTGCAAAATCAATAAAATTTGAGTAGATGTAATGTATACCTTTTGAAAGTACCATCTTGCTTCTATCTAATGATATGCAGTTTGGATACATTAAAGGGAGTGTGCAATGGTAAATAGGCTTCTGTGTCTCTTTTGCTATCGATTATCAACAACACGTGTGAGCCATCAATTTCAGTGGGCTATTTTTAGATTTTCAGCTCTATGCAAATGCAAGCTTATAGCCTTGCACAAACCCTTTAACTGAATCATTTATGCTGCCATTGATATTTTAGTAAACATAGCCAAATCTAAATGAAGCATGCCATAAAAGGAAATGAACATCCTTTTTACAGTAAACATTACGAAAACAAACTTTGTCAAAATTTTTCAAGGCTAAAAGCAAAAGAGGTGATGCTTTAAGAAAGGAAGAAGCCTTAAGGAAGGAATAAGACAAATTTATCCACAGGAGATGCATCGGTTGATGTTGATAAAATATTCTCTCACAAAGATAGGTGTTTACCTATTCAAATGTCCTATTGTTTTCCAGGATCTAAAAAGGACACACTCACGAAAATGTCAATTAAATAACGAAAAATTCAACTAATCCACCAAATCTGGATATCAGTAGAAATGAGATAGATTGTACTTTCAGATGTATACGTCAAATGGATCCACATGTAATTATTTCCTCAAGAATCTCGAATTAAAGTGGGTTGCGATTTTTTCTGAAACACCCTGCATGATAAAACACAGGTTGCAGCATCAAGTACCAGTAGAACCATCTTATTCAAAACTTTTTGTTGTATACACGTATTTCAAAGCTGGTTTGAGAATTTCCTTATAAGAATCAACGGAGAACCTTTCATCGCCTTACAGTATCGTTTCAAGTAATGGCGCCTTTGAAAGAAAATATTGTACTGGGGGAAATGGACACACACTAAATTGATTGCACAACCAGGTGAGTAAACGAAAACTTAAACGTTTGCAAGCTTGTAGTTTGCCCGGGATTCACCAGATTCCCTTAAAGGCCTCATGCAGCCAAATGTCCAACTTTGATTTTTTACTATTTTCAAAATATCTAAACTGAACTGATTGTTCCCAGAGGTATGGCTGGCTTTCTAGGGAAAGCTCCTTCCAAAACCCTCAAAAACAGCCAGAAGTGATGAAATTCCATCAGTTTTCTACATCACAACAATCAATGTCTTGGCACATGATATCTTCATGAGAGGAGGGATTAATCTTGAAGAATCTGTTACATTAGAACAGTTGGCTATTAAGTAAGAGATCAACACATGCTTACAAACCCTAACAAATACCGCAAAAGCCCTATCAAGCCACCCGTCTAAGCCCCTCCCCTTTGAGCCGAAATCTTAAAAAAGCCCCCCCCCCACTCCTATCAAATTGCAGAAATATCCAACGATTTTCCATATCTTTGGCTAGACAAGTATGGATGTCAGTTTGATAGTGCTTGGGATTGAGAATGTGTCGAATACATGTATTTAGCACGTCGGGTTGTGTGTTGAATCCAAAAAACATGGGGCAAAAGAACTGAAAAGCTATCAAATATATTGATTTGATTTCTCTGGAGTGTTCGAAATCAAATAAGCCCTTCACCGATATCAAATTAAATAAGCATAAATAATGTGTTCTGGATCATCTGGAATAACTTTAATGAAAATAGCAACTAGACGCTATGTCTCTTTCTGACTCATCTGGAATAACTTTAAGAAAAATAGTATCTAAAATTACAATGATTTAACAGATCACCATACCTTTCTCTTTAGTTGGATCTGGACTAGGAGGGTCAAACTATGAATGGAAAAGATAAAAGTACGATTAAAATTAAGATGAAAAATGAAGAAAGATCACAATGGCACGGTAACGAGTCGCAGCTTCCAAAAGTGCATACAACAACATATGGAATTGAGACTATATCTTTCCTTGGAAATAGGCTTTGGTCAACTTTACCAAATATATTCAAACAAGCAAGCACACATCCTATTTTCAAAACCATATTAAATGTTGGAAGGGCGAGAGCTGCAACTGCAGACTTTGCAAAATATATATACCACAGGTTGGG
The DNA here is from genome assembly GCA_964019985.1 of Aurelia sp. 4 Dawson et al 2005. NCBI lineage: Eukaryota > Metazoa > Cnidaria > Scyphozoa > Semaeostomeae > Ulmaridae > Aurelia > Aurelia sp. 4 Dawson et al 2005. The sequence continues at coordinate 13,854,883 of OZ026502.1, forward strand.
TACCTATTATGACATGAATCAATCTTTATTCTTAAACGGCTGTAATATATTTTCCCTTGAATTTTAAGATAGTGGGCCTTAGGAAAAGAAGAAGGAAGGAAAATTGATAGTTTTGAATTTTGGTGCTACAGGAGAATGCAAAAAATCAGTTGGACAGAAATGAAAAGTAACGATGAAGTGCTGAGGTCAGTGGGCGCAGAGAAAGAGTTACTGAACGGAATCAAAGAACAACAAATGAAGTTTTTCGGACATATAGTTAGAGAAGGAAACATAGAAGAATTGATCACAACAGGAAGAATTGAAGGCACTAGGGACAGAGGGAGACAAAGAATAAAACAGCTTGACAACATCAGAGGTTGGTTAAAACTAGACAGGAGCTGCGAAGTAATTCACAGTTGCAGAGATAGAGAGAGATGGAGGTCCATGATCGCCCAAGCCATACGGCATGGCACCTGAAGAAGAAGGCCTTAATAGACGATTCCGCAAAAGATGGCGGACCTCATTTCACGCAATGCATGATAGGAATATGCCCCCTAGCAACGCATAGCTACCAAATTTACGACTGCTGCATAAAATCTTGACCACAGCTACGATGGCTACGATAAACTTAGGCCGCCGCATCTCAACTTTATCGTAAAATCCACGTATATTCTTTTGGACACCTGAAGTCTGCGAAGTCTTCTGAAAACAATACACTTCGCAGATAAAAACCTCTGCTACCAAAGGATGCAAATTCTGAAAACAGTAGAGTTAAGAGTCGGCAGACTTGGCGGAGAAAAATCTCAAAAGAATGAGAACTCTGAAAGAAAGTTAAAGAGTTCGAACGTTGTGTTCGGTCGAGTGAACTGAAGCCATTGCAATACTTATGTTATGCAAATCTCAAGAGAAAAGAATTTACATTATTTCATTCTTTTTTCGAATGTTGTTAGAACTTTTTTATCCAGGGTCTCTTCAACAATTCTCCACTTCAATCAGTTATTTAAACAAGGTCAAAATCTTCTTGAAATCTTGACGAAACAACGAAAACAGCTGGCCATCTACATCTTGATATTGTTGGAAGACAAACTGTAAATCATTGCTAGCGAAGGCCTATGAGAGTATAGATTCCACGATGAAGTCGCGACGGCCTAAATCTATCGTAGCTGCGGTCAAGATTTTATGCTGCAGTTGTAAGTTTTGGTAGCTATGCGTTACTAGGGGGCATATTCCTATCATGCATTGCGTGAAATGAGGACCGCCATCTTTTGCGGAATCGTCTATTAGCAGTAATTTTGCTATTCTAAAATTCTTTGCCTGCTGTAAATAAATTGTTGATTGATGATTGATGATTGATGATTGATGATTGATGATTGATGATTGATGATTGATGATTGATGAATGATGAATGATGACTGATGATTGATGATTGATGATTGATGATAGATGATGATGATGATGATGATGATTGATTGATTGATTGATTGATTGATTGATTAAGAATATAGTGTGGATAACTAATGGTCGGGCCTCGAGGCTGACAAGTCAATGACAATGGAATTCCTCTCTACGTTGAAGATAAATGAAAAACAAACTGTTTCATTTTGAATTTCAGGTAAGTGTTTTGTAGGATTCTGAGAAAAATATCTCATACAATTTCTCTACCTTGAACAAGAAATAAGAAGGTTTGATGAACTAAATCTTCCAATATATGTCTGCCGGCTTGGTAGATTATGAACATAAATTCATAATAGTTGATGAGCATAATCTAAGTCAAAGTAAATAAATTGAGCCCGGCCAAGTCGATATAGCAAACTTAGATCTAATGTTGTAAACAGTAACTCCTAAAGTTCATGGGTAGCTTTGCAATTCTACTGGGGTCTAATGTCTGTCTCAAATTAGATCCGCATGAGATTTGCGAAAACGCAAACTCAGTCATTGAAAATAGCTGAAATATTTTATTCGCGGAAAGCTTTTCGTTACATCTAATTTGACATGATTCGCAATGAAGATAAATAATTGATCTAAAGATAGATTATTTCAAATTGATTCAACTTGGAATATCACATGAGATTTTTAATGTGTCCTAAAGATAGGACAAACTTAGCGTCAGCGATTCAATTTTGATAATAACCTTCTTACGTGCAAGACGGGCAAAATCTTGTTACATTAATTATTCCGGTTATTTCCCCGAGAAATTGACCACATAACTATACCTTGCAATGCTCTTAATTAAAAGTCCTAGAGTAGACAAAGCCGTCTTTACAAAAGCTGTTTTGAAGTATTTAAAATATCTCTAAAATCTAAAAATTGTCGCAGAACAGACCACAGGCTAAGAGGAATCGTTGGAATGGCTTATGGTCTGACATACACCAAACAATTCCCGACCAGTTCAATTTCAGACAAGCAAGTTGTTCAAAATCTATGTTTGCATGCATGTAAGTATGTATCAATTTGCCACAAAAAATGAAATCCAAAATGACTGAAAATAAAAATGAATAAAACAAAATTTGAATAAATTCTTATAAAAGGTCCCTAATATAGTCCCTAATGTAGCTGAGAATTCTTTGCATAGAGATTTTTTACGACATTGAAAAATATAAACCCATCTTCATGCATCACTTTTGGCTCTACTGACCTTCGATCTTTGGGGCCTCAAATATGTAATAGACTGTCGAATGAAATAAAATCCGCCGAAAATTGGAATAGTTTTAAACACATGATAACAAAGTGGGATGGCCAGAACTGCAAATGCAATGTCTGTCAGCATGTGACAGAAACTTAATCTTTCCTTAGACAAAGTAAACCTATATACATATATTTTTATTCATCTATCAATTTATCGATTGAGATTAGCTTACTGTATTTATTGTATATAGAAAGCTAGATTGAAATAATCGATATAAAATAAGAAGACAAACAAACAAATAGCATTAAAACATCCAATAGGCCTTTTTACGCAATGGATCCCAAAGAGCTGGAAGCATAAAAAGAAAATTTAAGAAAGGAAACTAATATATAGATCTTAATGAAGAACATCTATACTTTATCCTCCTTTCTCTGGATAAGAACCAGCTTCAAACAATACAGGGTGAGCCAAAAAAAAGGTCCAGCGTTTGAAAGGCAACTGCCCTTGAGTATACAAGCAGTGATATTTTGCAATATCTGATTGAATAGCTAACATGTTTAATTATCTTCAGAATTTTTCCAGGCTGAAAGCGGTCAACTCGTTCAGATTTTGGAAGGGATTTTCTAAAAAAACTCCTTATTCAGAAACCTTCAAAGCGTGCTAAGTTAGGAGAAAATCTCCCAAATAGGTTTACTTAACAGCGATAATTTTTTTAATTCAATGAAAACAATTAAACGTGATGACAAGAACACGCTTTAGCACGTGCTATCCTCTTGGGGAAAAAATTTCCCCCCATATGAGTAATTTGATCAGAGATGGGGACAATTCTCCCAAGGGGACGAAATGGCTGAACATATGCAAGTGCCATTATTGGTGGGAGAGAGAACAAAGGGAAATTTTGCTTGTTGTTTTCAATCGTTCAAGGAGGTTTTCGAAAGGGGCTTTCTGTAGAAAATCTCCCATTTCGAAAGGTAGAAATGGTCATAAGACCTTTTAGCTGTTCTGAAAGAATCAGCAATCGAAAGAAATTTTCCTGCATTCTATGTATGAAAATAGCGCTAGATCCAGGCTCTTTTGCAGAATGGCTAAAAGGTCTATTAAAGCTGGGTAAATTACTAAGCCTAACGGGCCATATTGAGAATAAGACAACGCAGTTTTCAATATCATTGGTTTGATACTCTAGGAGCAGCATTTTTTCAAACGCTGGGCCTTTTTTATGACTCAATAACTGAAACTTGAATAAATTGATGAAAACAATGCTCTGAAAATTTCGTCATTTGAACATTTCGTCAGCCAAATATACGAAGTACCTTCCCATGAGGGAATTGTTCCGGCAAGGCACAAGTCAGAGTTGGTGGCTTGAGAACTAGAGCGCATCCTCCAAGTACGAGTTTCTCTAACCGAATCAACCAACACAGTGCAGCAGGTACACACGTTTCTCTACATTTTTATGAAAGGACAATGTACCTTAAATGCTCCAGGAATGTCCATTGATCCAGTACTAAATCGTCTTCGACGCAAGGTTGTAGGAGAATCGCTGGACCCAACTTGAAGGAATGGCTTTGGGCTGTCAGAAGCTACAGGAATGAGAACAGATAAACATTTTTTCATTCATATAAATCATCACAATAACAATATTACTTTCTATCATACAAATCCTGATTACTATATTAGACTACAAAGAAGATCCCATGGGGAGCGAAAAGACTATGACTAACCGATGGCCAATAAAAGGGACATGCAACATTAAACTAGCATACAACTACAATGCTCGCGATTTAAAAACAAATGGATACTGTGCCAGATTCTGTCGGACATTAAATGTCTGGTCTGGGTTTCAACAAAATAAAATGTAGCCACGAGAGCAACTCGCTAGTGAAATTGAGGATGCTTAACTGCCTGGCATCTAATGCGAAACAGAATTAAGTGGAAAGGGAACATGTACGGTAAGGGGCTTTGTGGCTGCTGACTTGATGACATTGCAAGAGGTTTTAATCAAAACGACCAGTTTCGTGGATAAAACACAAATTCAGTTCGAGTATATTTCTGTTCAAGTCATCGGAAAGGTCTTGATTACCATATGATAAAAGCTGCGTCAAAGAAGTGGCCGAGTGGCTTATACAGTCTTCGTCAGGTGACTGAAGTTAAGCTTGGTCGAGTGAGGTCAGATTTCGGATGGGTGACCACTGAGGCCTGACCTCGCAACTCACCTCGCCGTCCTTCGGAAGGGACGTTAAACTAGGGGTCCCGTGCCTGGATGCGGCATGCTTAGTGGGCCTAAATTAGCTTTCAGTAGCTAGAAATCCTGACAAGCCCACTCAAAACAAATTGAAAAAAAAAAAAAAAAAAAAGAATCAATTGAAAGATCGGTAATTTGTATAAATATTCGTGTCAATCCAATAATTCCAGGGAAAAAATCTCGACGTTAAGCATCAAAAAGAAGGACAAATCAACAAAAAGGGCTCCGTATCTTCAATGCCATCGCTTGTTGAACACATTGGGTTTATGGTATCCCTAAAGTCATGCTGGAATATATGGAAATTCACATTGCTGAGACCAACCCTCAGTTGAGTAAAATAGGACAATCCTTTTGGGTCGTGAATTACCAAGGCAAATTTTGCAAGGGGGCGGATTTCCGACAAGAGCTTTTTCTTAAAAACAGCAACAGAAGGTGCAAGTCTCAATTCAGGCTCAAGCTTAAGCCTGGTTTTCATTAAATCGTAATTCCTCGCCGATAGTCGGCGATCCATCGCCGATGAATTGCGATTTATGAAAACCTGGGTCTTGGGAGCATCGGCGATCATCGGCGACCATCGCCGATAAGGTTTCAAAATAAAAAAAATTTGTTTTCCACAGCGCATCGGCGATCATCGCCGATGTTGCAAGTCAACAATTTCATATGAAAACAGAACATCGGCGATCATCGGCGATGGGTTCTCCGGTAATCGCCGATGAATTACGATTTAATGAAAACCAGGCTTTACAGATAAACATCAGACGTCATATGGAGCGTTCGACATTCACTGGTACTGATGGCAGTAGCTGCCAATCCAATTCATACAGGATGAGTAAAATACACAAGACTTTCGAGAAAATAATGTTCCTTAAAATCAATGCAATAACAATGGTAATTGTCTTCTTTGATAGCTGACATGATTGATTAGGTTCTACGCTTATCTGGTTAAAAACTGGTTCCTACAATTATGGGAGATACTGTACGCTGTCTACTTTTAAATGAAGGCTGAAATGTAAATAGCTTTTAATTTTTCATTTATTCTTATTTAACATTGTAAATATTATTTTTTATTGTTCTTTTTAGTAGCATTGTAATTAGGTTTTTTCACGGCCAATTGAAAAGCAGCCACTCTTAGTTGATGGGGCCACAGCGATTAAAAAATTCAAAATGAAATGAATGAAAGATCTTCGGGAAAGGGATTCTTCAAAACTCCTGAAGGTTGTTTGAAACGACTACCATCGGTGTTGCCTGCGCTGACAAGAGTGTAAGAAAGCAAGCAAGCAATCTTTCTTTGCTCACGCAGGCTAGGCATATGGGAACGATACAGCTGATGTGCGCCTGCAGCACTACGGCTTGCGCCCTCAGGGTTAACCCTGAGTATTCATTTACCGACCTCGAAAGAATGGTCAGTTAAGTTTGTTGTTGCCTTGAGGCTTCGTAGTTCCGACGACAGGATTCGAACCCACGCCACTAGACCCCACAGGATTCGAAACATTGCGTCTTCACCATTCGGCCACACGGCCAAATAGCATGTTATCCCTTTGGAGACCGGATGGGATTGAACACATTCAGTCGCCAGTTATCCTAAGCTGCACTTACCATACGGAAGTGGAATTTGCTACTTCAATTTTCTACCGGGTGAGTCAATAAAAACGCCCGGCGTTTGACAAAATCCTGATCCCTCAATATCAAAGCAATGATGCTGAAAACTGTCTTGTTTTATTCCTGATATCTCAAATTAGGCTCAGTAATTTACCCGACTTTAATCGGTCATTTCTTCCCGTCGAAATAGGAGATTTTCTGCAGAAAGCCCCTTTCGAAAACCTGCAAAAACGAGCGAAAATAGCAAGCAAAATTTCACTTTGTTCTCCTTCCTAGCAATAATGACTCTTGGGTTTGCTCATGTATCTTGTCCTCATGGGAGAATAGAATTCCCCTGAATAAGTTATTCACACTAGGAGAAAGACCTTTCAACCCGCCAAAACGAAGCACATGCTAAAGCGTGCTGAAAGTCATCGCTGTGAGGTAAGCACATTAGGGACTTTTGCTTGTAATTTTAGCACGTTTTTTAAGGTTTCTCAGTGGTACTCATTTTGGAAAATTACCTACAGGATCTGAAAGGAGTGACCGATTTTAGCCAGAAAAACTTCTAAAAATAATTGAGCATGTTAGCTATTCAATCAAATATTGCAAAATATCATTGCTCATATATTCAGGGAGTAGTAGCCTTTCAAACGCCGGGAGTTTCTTTACTCACCCGGTAGATACAATTGATCAAAACTCAACCGTGAGGAATTCGTCAATCAAATTTAAGCTTGAAGCCAGAGCCAAACAAGCAAATATGATCTACCAGACATTTGAAACTGTTTACAAAGTAGTGCTTCCCTGTTTGGTCATTACACTGTCAAATAGTGACCAAACAGGTCAGTGGCAGAGAGGCTTACGCAGTTCCTGTCAGGTGACTGAGGTTAAGCTCGTTCGTGTGAGGTCAGAATCTGGATGGACAACCTTCCAGAAGATTGACCAAACAATTCACTTTGCCGTCCTACGGAAGGGAAGTTAAACTAGAGGTCACATGCCTTGATGCGGCATGCGCAGTTGGCCTAAATTAGCTTTAAATCGCTAGAGCTGTTTGTCTGTCTGTTGGATCTTTTGTGGCTGACAACAGAGATTTCTTAGTCATCTGTGTCTTCTTCCTTGCTGGCATTTGCTTTGTCAGCAAACTATTTGTAGCCTACTTGGAACAATGTGGTGAAAAACAGGGGGATCTTTGGGCAATGCTTTCAAAACGTTTCAAACATTTTTGCTTGGTAAACAACTATAAAATGTTTGGCAATCAAGGCTTCCATATTTGCCAGGGCTTGAAAAATAGACAGGAAACAAAAGTACTTACAAGACCTGGTACTTTGTCTTTCTCTGCTCATTTCATCAGTAGCAACAGAGAGAAATCTTGGTCTCTCTGACGTCATGTCTTCAGTTTGTGTCTCGTAATGGCTCCCTGAAAGATTATGTCTCAACATCAAAAACAAAGGTTTCTGCTCCTAACATACAGCTCGTGCCAAGGCAAACATACAGGCGAGGTCCACAGCTGCTCCCATAATACTTGGGCCCCATTTTTGTGACCTTTATAAAGCTGTGATGTTAGTTGTTTCGCTTTTAAAGTAGTTCTACTGGGTGATTTAAAGAAAGTTAACACGTTTAAAGGGTCTGATTCATCCAATATTCCTGGCATGTGTCGTCTCATTACTGGCATTTATTTTTCGCAATTTTCATGGACCATGAAAATGGCGACAACAAAGGCAAACCAGGAGACGACACGTGCAAGGCATGCTGGATGAAACAGACTCTTTAATGGGATGTAGAATGAAAAGTACGCAGCTGATAGTCAGAACTGCAAAGTTATTCTATATTCAAAGGCTAACGTAGGTGTGAAAACTTCGTTTCATAAATCACTTATTGTTTAGACCTACATATCGGGAAAACACTTATGAGAGGTTTGTAGGGGAATGAGGATTCCAAGTTTGGGTCTGATACATGCTTTGCTTGCAAATAAATTGAAAGTGACTATTGTAAAGAATTTAAATATCAATGTTAAGTAAATCATGGACCAGAATCGAACATGGAATTCTCGTTCCCATACAGCTTCTTTCCAACATTTTCCTAATTTCTTGGTCTAAATGATTATAGATTTACGAAAAACAATTTTCACGTCTAAGTTAGCTTTTTAATGATAGATTGACATTCCAGTTTGTATTTCGACTGCAAACGATTTATTCCAGAGCCCCCTAAAGGTGGTAACATTACTATTTACTAACCGGGTAAATGGGAAATATCATTTGGTTTTAGATTGTCAACTAAAATTTAACTGGGTAATTTGTTATTCAAAAAAATATACCAAAATGGGGTACTTTGACAAGAGAAACTCAAAAACAAAAACTATCACTCAGAAACCGGAAGTGCTGGCAAAACTCATACAAGCTGGCGACCTTTAAATTTCGACAAACAAATTTAGGTAGCAGGTCCAAACCTTGGCAGGTCTCTGAAAAGGCACAAACATAAGAACACAATATCGGCGCCTCTTGCGCTGAAGGAAAATGACCATGAAAACAACAGCATTCCAAAGCCCTGCTTTTGGCTTTTGTACCAATCATTTGATGAAACTAAAATGATGGTCAGTGTTTGAGCAATTAAAATAAACTTAGCTTGTTTTGAAAAGAAATCTCATTTCCTGCTCAAGGGCAAAATGTTGAAAGATACCTTTATCGGTCGGTATCAAGTTTAAGTTTCGCTAAAGCATTGGGCAGCTCCTCAACCCGACAGTATTGCGCGCCGTTGCGGCAAAAAACATCGGAACTTCTGTTTTTTTTGCGTATGCTATTTACTACTCTTCTGCTTGTTAAATATAAAATTGTGCACGTGGTAATAGTTTTTGTGTAGGTCATAATTGTCTTAGTCAAAATCAAGTTTTGTCCATGTCAAAATTAAAACTCTTATGCATGTCAAACTTTTGCAAACAAGGCACCTGATAAAAGTATTTCAGAGAGATCTATCGATGTCATTATGTTTTACCCATATTTCAAATTCCTTCCGTGTAGCCATTAATAGTTCCTTCTGGAATCGACTGCTTCAATGCAACCTGCTCCAAGAAGCCCAAGAGAAAGGCCGGCTTTTTATTGGGTCAGGTAAAATTAGGTAAGCTGGTCGTTACCAGTCACTTATGTTTCCTAAGCACTTCTGCCCTTCTGAAAATGAATTATCAGAAAATCACAGAAAAGTATTACCTGACGATTAATTGTGACCAAGTTAAAACAAATAAGCCAAAGAGATTATTCTCAAAATCACACTTACGCACACTACTCTTAAAATCCTCAGCTTCCACAGCAGCCGCTAGACTCACAATATCTCCCAATTTCCCCATTTCACTTTCAGTGCCAACCGTATTCTCTATTTTCATCATCCATGACGTATTTCCGGTTGGCCGACGAATCATGATCTCAGCCCAGCCTTCGCAAGAGCAATTACACAGCGCATCAACCATAGGTGCTGCTGATTCCACGCCTTGCTTGCTGTTTAAGGACATGGCATCTTCCTTCTCAATGAGTTCATACTCAGAAGATAATTCAATGGATGTTTGCCAAGATGACTTCCTGGATTGAAGAGGTGTGGCTTGCAGAGATGAATTTTGCGATACATTGAGGGAGAGTGGCTCTGCCCGTATTCTTGATTTAGCCTCATCTGAGATTGCAAGTTCCTTTGGTGAACTCTCCTTCGCTCGACTTTTGTCGTCAAAAGCTAAATACTTAATCGGCGTGGTGAGCTTGGTAGAGGTGGACGACTCAATTTCTCCCGGAAGTTCAGTTTTAGCTCGCTCACTTTCAATCACGGAAACTTCCTGTGCTTTTGCAGTGGCTTCTCCAGACTCAGTTGCTGCCACACAACTAGCAGTGGTGGCCCCGTCTGTTGAGACCTCTCGCTTCGTAATGCAGTCTTTTACCGTGACTCTAGCAGAAATATTTACTGACTTCTTTTCATCTACCACATTTTCCGTTACCGGTGGTCTCGTTGCATATTCCTTTGGTGAGTCAGGCGAGTTACAAGTTTCCAAATCTCTAGCCGTTGCATCTTGTTGATCTGCAAAAAAAGTAGTTGCTAATTGCTTGTTGACAAGAAGGGCTAAAAATGTGAAGTAAGGATATTAAATACGCATTTAGGTCACTATGCAAAGGCTCCAGATTAAGAGTGTGATTAATTCGTACCAATTCTGAAAACGGTAGACTTGGTAGACCAAAAATTTGTTTCATTGGCTCCACAATTCTGAAACCAGCAGATTTAGAGTGTGTATGATTGGTGCTAATTCTAACGGTAGACTTGGAAGACTCGGAATTTGTGTTTGATTGACTACCAAATTCCGAAAACGGCAGGTTTGGCAGGTTTGGAAGGCCTGCCGAACCTTCTGCTCCAACAGGCGGAAGGTTTGGCAGACTTTGGGGAGATTCTCGTTTTCATTTGCAAAACTTTGAAAACGAGGCGAATTTGCTCGTGCTGCCATGGTAATTGAGTCAGTTCAGTTTTTGTTGCCAAGCAGCGGACTCATCTTCGTGTTTTTCAATTGGAAAACTCGTCTTCGCCAGCAAAAATCTGAAACCTGCTGCTTTGAAGAACTTTGTGTTTGATTGGGAACTGTGTTTCTGTCTCTGCGACGTCTTCCGTTTTAAGACTTGGGTATGTTTGGAATTACCAATCAAACACACCCTTAGTAGGCTTTGAAGGTCTGCTGGACCTTCTGCTCTAAAAGGCGGAAGGTTTGGCAGAATTTGGAGAGATTCTCGTTGTCATTTGCAAAACTCTGAAAACGATGCGAATTTTCTCGTGCTGCTATGGTAATTGAGTTTGAATTTTTGTTACTCAGCACCGGACTCGTATTCGCGTATTTCAACGGGAAATCTTGTTTTCACCAGGATGAATCTTAAACCTGCTATTTTGAAGAATTCTTTGTTTGATTGGGAAATATATTTCTGTGTCTGCGAAATCTACCGTTTCAGACTTTGGTAGGTTTGAAATTACCAATCAAAGAAACCCTCATATGTAATGACAATGCTGCTACGCTAAAGCAAGTGTTACACGGCGCAATTTTTCTCTGCAGTTTGTCTTGCAATGGCGATTGAAGAAATTGCAAGGAGTTTCTGGTCAAGGTGTTACACGCTGCAATTATTTCTGCAACTTGCAAAGATTCAGTCCACTTAAAAGTTATGAAAACTGGGAGCGGACTAACTTTATTAGAGCGTTCGTGTGTAGGTAAGGATTGCAGTGCAATTAGCTGATACGGGTATTACGCGGTGATGTGATGCTAAAAATACTTGCAATTCATGCAGAGAGCATAGCTTCCTATGTTTGGTAATTGCTTTCACAGTGAAACAAAGTGCCTGGCAAGTTGCAGCGATGACATGTTACACGATTCATTTCATTTCAGTTTTAATTCTTTATACAGGGTAAAAACTTCAATAACTAAAGTTACTGCTTTACAGCTTGCCCTGTCAACTAAACAAAAACCTATTTACAATTTTATGTCGCAGCTAACGTATAAAAAAAAAATATAGAGTAAAAGTAAAAGAATATATGGAGTCAATTTTGCGTGACAGCTTTCTTAAAAGTAGAAAAGCTACTCGTAGTTTTGGCTTCGGATCCTAATTTGTTCCCAAGCTTTGCTCCCCTGAATGAAAAGCTCTTTTGTCCAAAGGATGTTTTCAACAGCGGAAGGTTTAAATCTAGTTTGGAATTGCGTAATTCCCTGACGCATTTATCAGAGACCCTAGTAAACAGACCTTGTAGATATTCAGGTACTTCATTGTGCAATGTCTTGTGAACAATCTTAGTTGTTTCAAACTCAATCATTTGTTGAATATTTAGCCAGCCAAGTTGTTTAATTAGCGGTAATGCGGAGGCGTCATAGGGACTATTTGTGACTATCCTGGCTGCTCTGTTTTGCAGCTTTTGCACTTTTTGAAGAGCCGTAGTACCACAATTACCCCAGACAGGTAAACAATACCTGAAGTAAGGCTCTACAAGACTCTTACACATTCTTTGAATGGTGGATAATGGGAGGTATTTTTTTGAGTATTTCAGCATTCCTAAACCTCGAGCAATTTTTTTGGTAATAATACTTAAATGCTCATCCCATAGTAAGTGCTGATCGATCTGAACACCTAAATATTTAGTGTGCTTAACCATAGAGATAGGCTCCTCTCCTATTTTCAGGGCTGGCTCAGGGTTTTCAGACATGCCGATCTTTTTGAGTCTAGTTCGGCTACCGATTAGCATGCTCTGTGTTTTTACTACATTTAGCGATAGCTTGTTACCCTCCAACCAGTTCTTAAGGTGATCCAAATCTTCATTGACTGAATCATTAATATTTGTAACCGAGTCCGAGGAGTAGGAGATGCTGGTATCGTCTGCATACATATTAACTTCTCCAAACTTAAGTGAGAGGGGAAGATCATTAATATATATAAGAAATAGTAAAGGCCCAAGGCAAGAACCTTGGGGAACCCCGTACTTAATTGACTCCATGCTGGAAACGTGCCCATTGACCTTGCAACACTGCTTACGATTTTGCAAGTAAGATCTGAACCAATTCAACTCCTTCCCCGCAACTCCATAAACACATAGCTTTCTTATCAATATTTGGTGATCAACAGTGTCAAAAGCCTTCTTTAAGTCAATGAAGGTGACAGAAGTATATTGTCCCTTATCGAGGTTCAGATACCAATCGTTTGTACATCCTAACAAACAGGTAAGCACGGAATGAAATTTCCGAAATCCTGATTGTTTTGAAAACAGACGACGGTGTTCATTGAGGAAAGAATAGAATTGGTCACAGATTAGCTTCTCAAACAGGCGCGAGACTACTGGCAGTACCGAGATAGGCCGATAGTTTGAATCCACGTCAGTCGGACCATCCTTGTAAATTGGTGCAACCCTGGCAATTTTCCAGTCATTAGGGAATAAGCCTTTAGACATGGATAAGTTGAATATTTCGCTCAATGAAGGAGCTAAAATAGGCATTCCAACTTTAAGAAAATAGCTGGAAATGTTGTCTACACCAAAACTATGAGATGTTTTAAATTTGTTTATAGCTTTCAGCAAATGATCTGGTTGAAGTGGCGAAAAAGTGAACCTCTCGCTCTCGGTACTACCATCACGGCCGGCAACTTGCTTGCAATGACACTGTGACAGAAGTTGCAAGCAAGATTATACCTTGCATCATTAGGTTAAGTTTATGGCAGCTGAAGACTAAGCGTAGTTTGATAGCTCACGATTCAGGGCGTATTCTTTTGGGCATCTGAAGTCTGCGAAGTCTTCCGAAAACGGTAGGCTTCGCAGAGAAAAATTTCAGTTACCAAAAGAATGGGCATTCTGAAAACGGTAGGGTTGGTAGATTTCGCAGAGAAAAATGCCAAAAGAATGGGAATGGAATGCTGAAGAAACGAGAATTCGAATGTTATTGTTCGACCGAGCGAACTCGAAACCATTGCAATGCAATGTACTTTTGTTATGCCAATCTCAAGAGAAAAGAATCTGCGAAGTACCATTGTTTTTTCGAATGTTTTGGAAAACTTTCATTCACGAAACAATGCTCTCTGGGATCTTTCAAAAGTCTGCCAGCTTCAGGAGCAGAAGATTTCCGAAGCCTCGGATCTCTACCGTTTTTAGTAGAGCCCAAAAAATACTTCAAAAATCTCTCGGAAGTCTACCGAAAACAGAATGACCAAAAGAATAGGCTTTTATAAACAGCGATCTGAAGCCCACGAAGTCTACCGTTTTAGGTAGAAGGGTACCAAAAGAATGGGATTTTATCTTCTACCAACTCTACCGTTTTCAGAAGATGCCCAAAAGAATACGCCCTTAATTAAAATTTTCAAACTTTGAAAAAAGTACATCTTTACAAAGTACATTTGTGTTTAATTAGTATTCTGGAAGATGAAAAATCATGTTAGAATTATTCAACTCAAGTTAACTACAATTGCAAGAGAGAATACAAAAAAGGAGACAACAAAGTAAGTTTGCGCATGGTTTTAGGCAAAGACCCTCGGCAACCCTGGTTACACTTTGAGAGATCAAGTTACTGTATGAATTACTCATTGCCGTTCACAACTTTTTACCTAACCATGGGAATTCCCTCGATTCATAGTTTCTATGCAGCAAAAATCGTTTGTATGAGCAGTAAAGATGACGCTACAGGTGCCTTAAGAAAAATAAGATCAACAGAATAGTAATGTTGCTTGTCGCCCCATGGTTTGCTAACTTGCGGAGCGAACGAGAGAAAGCTTGATGCGGCCTTCACCATAAAGAAACTTGGAGAAACTTGTTGTGGATCTAGCCGGTGACCCAAAATATGGGAAAGCACAAAACTTTGATTAACTTGCCAATCATTAAAAGTTCTTCTGGCGTATTTAGGCTCAAGTTAATATGATAAATATCGAGAAAACACAACTGTTAAAATCGGAAGTTTCGATAAAAATCTTCTTCAGCACTTGTAGATCATTTGTATAATAAACATCGTTAACTCTATCTTCTATTTAGCGCTTGTGGAATTCCTAATTTGGAGAGCTCGAAACCAGTTGAAGTTGCTCATAAATTGCCCTCTTTCTGATCCATCCAGCCAATTATTTTGTTCACCTTCGTCTCTGACTACGGAAACATCAAAACCAATCGGAAATCACCAAAAGGCATTTGCTTACAAAGTTATGATTCTGTACAATGCCATAGCTCAAAAGGTGGGTGTTCAAGCACCGATTTTCTCGTCTCTTTTGTCAGGAATGAAATAAAACGATTTCCGAAAGTAATCCCGTCGTTGACATAAAAGCGCAAAAAGACATCACGAAAATGTTTATACTTGTTGGGTCACCCGGCAGCCTTCATTGAACCTTTACAGAGAAAAGTTGGGCAAACAATAAAGCTTTCATCACTTGGGAATCAAAGATAATTAAATCTATCATAAAAAAACATCCCAATACTATAAACTAAAGTGAGAGATACCTTTTTCCAGTTCCAGTGACAGCGTAGCAGAAAGTCCAGTTTCCGCAGCTGCGCTCATTTCATTGAGAAAGTAATTTGTAGGCGAAAACATGCCACCAAACTCAATTTCCTGCTGCTCCAGCGCAAGTCTGTTGACCAATGAAATCTTTTTGCCCCCTTTAACATCCATTTTACTTGAAGATTCGCTAATTACCGGGGACGGCTGTGCTGGATTTCCAGACTGATTTACATCTGATGTTAGTTGCTCTTTGCCTGACTTAACCTGTTGTACTTCCATGGTAGCCTTTTCTTTTAGCTCGGTATCATTTTCCTGTTGCGTGTCAGGGAGGTGACCTGGCAAGAGGCTGCTTGTATCAATCTGCTTGAGGCTCTCCTCAGTCATTTCCACAGCGCTGTCTACCCTCGATTCTTTACGCTGACTCATATTCTCAGTAGCAGCTACCTCCACGACCCCACTGATCAGCAGTGGCTGTGAATGCTTCACTGAATCTTCACTTCTGCCCTCCTTGGGATCAATAACTTTCTCAGTCTTGCCATGGTCTTTTGGCATATGCTGTGAACTCTGTGAGCTCTCTACCTTCTTGCCATCTCTCACCTTCTCAGTTTTTCTTGGACTATTGCTGACCTGTTGTAGTTGATCTGCTTCTAACGCCTTGGCTAAGGACATAGCTTTTTCATCAGAAATCATTCTCTGCTTCATAGCCTCCCTCTCTTCGCTTAATTTCAACTGTCTGAGTCTCTCTGCAGCCCTATTTGCAGTCACAGAAACCCGTTTCTGAATACACACTGTGCATTCCTCAGATGTAGACCCACTTGTTGTGACGGTAACAAGTGTATTTCCAACCAACCAGCTTTGAGATAACCCATTTGTGAGGAGAAATTCGGCAACAGGAGATCTGTGGTAATCAAAAATCTGACGTCAATGGCTAGAATAAAATAGACCTTTTAGCTATTCTACAAAAGAGCCTGGATCGAGTGATATTTCTATACAATTTTATACACGAAGCTCGAAAGAGTGGCGTTAGAGCTTCGATCGCAATAGTGCACATTCGAAAATTCTACAAATTGTAATGAAATATCGTTCGATCCACATTCGTTTTCAGAATAGCTAAAAGGTCTATTACCGCTTTCACACTTAGAGTGTGTTTGATTGGTAATTCCAAACCTGCTAAACCCTAAAAAAGGTGGACTTTGCAGAGGCGAAAACAGACTTCCCAATCAAACACAAAATTCTTCAAAATAGCACGTTTCAGATTCATCATGAAAACATGAAGACGCGCCTGGTGCTTGGCAACATCATGGCACCGCAAGCAAATTCGCCTCGTTTAAGAGCTTCCGCCGATGAAAGCAGGAGTCTCTCCATAGTCTGCTAAGCCCTCTGTCTTTGGTTAAGAAGGTTCATCAAAACCTGCAAAACCTGCTATTTTCAGAATTTCGGAGTTAATCAAACATGGATTCTGAGTCTACCAACTCTACCAACTCTACCGTTTTCAGAATCCGTACCAATCAAACACACCCTCAAAGGCAAAGATTCTGGACTTAGGAATTTTCACAACAGGTAAGTCAGAAAAACATGAGGCGTTTAACAAGAAACACATTAGTGGAAACAGGTCAGATCAGGTTTACAGAAGTTTGATGATGCAGAAGAAATATTGTCGCGGTTATAGAAATTTAACTGTTTAAAAAGTGGTCATTTCTTTCATATTTTCTGTGACTTTGATGAAATGGTATCGTTGAGATAAGAAAATTTTGCTTTCTACCAATGATAATCAACTGAAAATGACCTTTGGGATACAAAATGAAGGGCAGTGGTAGGTGCCGTTGTATCTGTACACAAAGCATACAGTAAAAACCCGCGTATAAGAGCCTAGTGATTAAGTATAAAGTGTTTGTTTGCATGTGCGGCTAGAATAACCAATGAATACATGAATTACGTTGAATACAGTGTGTTTATAGCCTAGAGCTTGAAATACTATACGTTTCAGGCTTGACCCTTTGACTACTGATGAAGGGTCAAGCCCGAAACGATTTTCAAGGGTCACTGATGAAGGGTCAAGCCCGAAACGATTTTCAAGGGTCACTGATGAAGGGTCAAGCCCGAAACGATTTTCAAGGGTCACTGATGAAGGGTCAAGCCCAAAACGATTTTCACGGGTCACTGATGAAGGGTGGAGCCCGAAGCGATTTTCAAGGGTCACTGATGAAGGGTCAAGCCCGAAACGATTTTCAAGGATCACTGATAAAGGGTCAAGCCCAAAATGATTTTCAAGGGTCACTGATGAAGGGTCAAGCCCGAAACGATTTTCAAGCACACAGCTTCCACACACCTTTTAGCCAGAGCTGGAAGCATTACAGTCCACCAAAAGAACCTACAAAGTCTTATGATTGAAATTTATAAGACCATGAACCATCTAAATCCTTCCTATATTTGGGAGTTCTTTGCTAAGAAGGATATTCCTTACAATCTCCGCACCAAAGAGCTATGTGGACTTCCATCAGCAAAGTCACATCCATATGGACTAAATTATCTTTTGTTTAGAGGCAGTTTCCTGTGGAACACTCTAGATGACGAATTAAAGAGAGCTGGTACCTTGGAAAGTTTTAAAACGGGGATCGAAGAATGGGATGGCAAAGGATGTACCTGTTTAATTTGTAAATAATTTTGTATATTGTAAATAGTTGGTTTAAATTAGTTTTCAGTAACTATTCTTTCTTTTCAACCAACTGTAAATAATGATATGATGATGCTGATGATGACAAGGGTCACTAATGAAAGGTCAAGCCTCAAACGATTTTCAAGGGTCACTGATGAAGGGTCAAGCCTGAAACGATTTCAAGGGTCACTGATGAAGGGTCAAGCCCGAAACGATTTTCAAGGGTCACTGATGAAAAGTCAAGCCCGAAACGTATGGTATTTCAAGCTCGAGGCTATACACACACTTTATTCGATGTAATTTATGTATTCTAGTGCTTAAAGCTAATGTGCAATGGTAAATAGGCTCCTCTATAAATAGAACAAAGAAATTACTCCCACACAGCATTGTTTCGTGGCTAGATAAAAATCTTATTGTGACATTATCCTTTGTTGACTCAGTGTGCAAGTTCAATTTGAATGAGATATTCTTAGAATTTCTGCTCTGTGCAAATGCAAGCTTTTAACCTTGTACAAACCCTTTAAGTACCTATAGACTAAAATTTTGAAATTAGACCACCATCACATAAGAACCCATTCAACCAGAAATTTCAAATAGGTTCTTATTTGTAAAGGTCATCACGTTAAATCAAAGCTCCAGTTGCTTAGTCATTGAACCTATACTAACTGAAGCTACCATATGTGCAGATTGCCAACAACTCTAAAGATGTTATGAAAGCTTTTCATTAGATTCTATAAAACTTTCGAACCTTTCCCAAACTTCTATTGTGAATAAGATCTCATGAACTCAAAGTGTCGTGAATTTACAACAAATAATAGGCTTTGAAATTTGAACCTAAAAAGGAAATATCTGAAAGGCCTCAATAAAATAAGAACCACTTTAAAAAACCTGAATAGCTTCATTTCCCATCAAATACCTAATATAAAAGAATCTAACTAGGCTGTTTTGGAAAATTGTAGGTTTGCATGTGTGGATGTTTACTGTAATCTGTTTCAATCTTTGGTAAAGAACAGCATCATTGTCATCATCAAGAAGTTCATATGTGCATGAATATGCATCTAATTGAAGGTCTATTTCAGGGACCTTGCAAAATACAAATATTTGTATCTAAGTTAGCAACAAAATTAAAATTAGCGCAATTCTCAAATTGCTAGAGTTGATAAAGTCTCAAGATAAGCAAGGTTTATCAAGATCTACAATATGGTAACAATCAGAAATCTGTAGCTTTTTTGGTTGAGAATTTAGAAATTTTATGACGTTAGAGCCTCAAAGTTGATAAATGCCGCCATTTTGCAACTAACCAAGATATGAACAACTCAAAACAGCATACTTACAGCAAACTGTATCAAAATTCCCTTTCAAGCACCTCAGTTCAGAGAAAAATGTAATAGAGGTTTACACTCACCCCTTTAAAGATAAGGGTCACATGCTATCGAAAATAGTGTTTGCGAAAGTGAGTATGTCAAGAAACGAATTTACTGAACAATCAGCAGCAATTCAAATTGGCACACGCCATAAGCTTCCTGACTCAACCTGTACATATCCAAAAGTGGAATAAGAGAAAGCCAGTGCAAGTTTTAGCGAAAATAAGAGGCTTTAGTAAAATCATTCTCCTGATAAAAACCACACATGGTTTTTTCTAAACGATGTAGTCACTTGTGACGTCAATGATCTCAATTCTAAGTTAGCTTATTACATTGAGTGCTGGTTATGTTGACGATAGATGCAAATTTCCGGGTGTAAAAATAAAAACCTACGGCCTGAAAACCGTGCTTGTCAAAACAAGCCGGATGCAAATTTTATCAGATGATACGAATTGAAAACAGTAATATAGACAAGGCCGGCAAGTAGGGGTGCAGGAGGGGCAGTTGCCAAGAGCCTCAGGACCTAAGGGGTCTCATAATCGAAGATTTTGGCATTTTGACTGCAGGAAATGCTCAGAAATGCATTTCAAGCGAATCTAAAGGGCGTGATCGAAAAAATCTGACTTTGCTCGCTGGGGGCCTCGTTTCGCAGTTTTGTCCCTAGGCCTCAAAAAGCTCCCGGTGGCCCTGTATATATAACCTGGCTTTCAAAATAAGATCTTACCTTTTTGGTTGATTTGAAAGCGTTGAAAACGAATATTTAGCCATCATATCTGAACAGACTTCTTTCATGTCTTCATGGAACCCTTGAGTGTCCTCAACGGACATCAAGGATTTGTTTGTGACTGGTTGCTTATCTTTAGAATGCACAGACATCGTACGAATGATTGCACTTGATTGAAGGCCCTAAAGATGATATCAGATAGGATTGATCACGGAAATAATAGCAATAAAAGAAACGCTTTTCTATTTTTATACCGCAACAGTGGAGGATACTTGAGGGCAAGGGAGTAGAGTCATCCCCTAATGATGACTAGAAGAAGCATGGGCGATTCTGATACGTGAAGAATGTTTCATACTTACTAATTCTATGTTTTGAAGCAATTAGAATGCTTATCTTGGTGTCTTTTCTTGTATTTTGAATTCTCCTCGCAGAAGAGTCGATTGTCCGCCATTACTTGCTCTCAACGTTTTCCAACGGTTAGTTTAGTTCAATCGTTGTTGTGGTTGTTTGCCATAATGTCATATTTCTCAAGCAGGTTTTCTTATAACTAAAAGCCTGGAACCTTAAATAACTTATGGGTACGTAACTAGCCGATTTTTCCTAAGAGACCCATGGCAAGCTCCGCATAACTTTCCATTGCCCACAGCATGCAAGAACAACAGGTAGTTTAACAATAGATGTTAAGCTTGAGCGATGTTAAGCTTACGACTAAAGTAATGAACAGGAGTTAGTTTGCGTCGTCGCAAATCTCATATGACATCTAATTTCAGGCAGATCTTTGAATAAATAAATCCAAGATAAATTCCTAATTTCAGGCAGATCATTGAATAAATCCAAGATAAATTCCTCTTTGGTAAAACGAAATAAGACTGACCTTGGTGATGAGCCTTACGAATCCTTTTCTGAAATTCATACGACATCTCGTGAACCATGACGAGATAACATAGTGAGCCAATGTCACTGTGTACGGCGAATATCTGAAAGAGAATGAACACAATGAACGTTTGCCCATGAAACATCTAACTCCATAACATTACATGGCCAAAATCACATATCAAAATTGATATAATCACCAAATGTCTGATACTGGCCCAAATACTTAAAGGTCAGATAAAGGCAAAAGACATTTTTATTGATTTCGATCATTTACGGCCTGGAGATTTCAAAATTTCAAACGAAATTTCGATATGAGTTCTGGAACCTATCGAAATCGCCTGTCGAATTCCGTTTTTCAGTCAAATTTTCCAAAAAAACCGCGCGAGCAAAAGAGCCTGGATCTAGCAGAGGCGTGACGTGGAATGAGTCGATCGAGTCGTTGCAAAGCTGTGAGAGAATGGAGGAGTCTGTTTGCACTCACCGATTGTCAAGTCACGAAAGTTAGAAATGACTACTTATTTTAACTATCTCAAACAAAAAACGCCGAGAAAGTAGGTAGTTTATCGTCGTAGCACGTCAGCTTGTGCAGAGAAGAATATATATTCCGAACTTTGGCGCGGACAGACTTGTCGCAGCAGTGAGCTGTGGACTGAGGGAACCCGTACGAGTTGCAACAACGAAAACATTGGGGGTCTGCACAAGATATTTCAATCCTAACGACTTTAAACATTCATTGGCTGCTACAAGTGCATTAGCTGGCTTCCAGAGAACCTTTCTGAGAACTCTTCGACGTGCAAAACATGAAATTATAGTTGAAATCGAATGATGCACTCACCCACTCTTCGAACATGATGACATCGGATTTTGCCATATCAGGACTAGGCCATGTTATCACATTCATGGATAAGGTAAGGGCAAGTTCTTTCTCCACATTTATGTTTCCTTGTCTTCGATAGCTCTTTGGTTCTTTGCAAACTTTTTAGGTGGCCAGTGGTGCCTCTTACAATATATTTTGTATTTACAGACTATTCGTGAAGCCACGCAAATGTGCCTTCGATAGGCTCTTGTCGGTCTAATGAGGAGGAAGAATCCCAACACTGGGGAGATCAAGGCTTGTTTTTCCGTAGTCTTTTGAAACAACACAATAGTTAATTGTTTGATCAATACCATGGTTTGACCCAGCCATTCACAGCTAAAGACAATCAATATTCAATTGCTAATTTGCATTAAAATAATTCAAATGATGTTTTTATGTTTCCATTTCAGAGTCGGTCCCACTTGAGGAGAGCAGAACACAGGAAGCTTGGTCTGACTGTGTTCAATTCATTCTTCTGCATCGAGGGAAAACTATGAGGGTGTGGAGCTCAATACTCGATCTTTGGAAATATCAGAGCAGCTATTGGCCGCCATCCAAAATTTATTTTGTTTACTGTTCGATGTGTATCTGCCGCGCGGCGTGTGTTCTTCACGGTTACTTCTTCAAGTGCCTTGGGCCTCTCAAGTGATGGATTTCTTATGACTCATTCGACGTCATGACTTAGCTAGTTCCAGGCCTCTATCATCACGCGGTTTTTTGAAGGAGTGCCTTTTTCAAAACCCCCAAACTTATCCTTTTGCATCGCAAAGCTAAAAAATTTTCTTGCCATCGGATTCCCCATAGTTTGAAATTATGAATATAAAAAAATCGCATTTGCCTTTATCTGACCTTTAAAAAACAAGCCAGGGGCCGATAGAATTATTGTTAAAGAGCAACCTTACCAAATACTGAACACCAGTCCTGAGTTCTTTCCATGTTTCGAGGCCTCTAACTTTCATAAATTGGTCGATGAATCTTCGTAAGTTTGGCCAAATATCGTCACCATTTTATATGCTGTTCTAGAGTGCGAAGGCGTGATAAGGAGGCTAGCAATGTGAATGGTATAATATATCAAACTTGCCACCTCCCTATCAGCAGATTGAAACAAGGCATATATTGTGTTTATAGTACAAAAGGAAAATTACTGTAGTTATCCCTTTTGGGCCACTAACATAATTGACATTGTTAGAAGGCAGAAAGCTGGTATGCCAGTGACACCTTTCAGCAACAAAGCTCCATCATTAATTTTTACTAATGGATTTGTCTTACTATACTTGATTTGTCGAAGTAACTGGATTGTCAACTAACGAATAATGTCAAATTTACTGGAATGTCTATGAATATGAAATATACAATGACTGTCGCCGCTTGCCTCATCCTTCGATTTCTAGTCAAACTGCGCTTTCCACCTGAAAGCTCCATCAT
Source organism: Aurelia sp. 4 Dawson et al 2005 (assembly GCA_964019985.1). NCBI lineage: Eukaryota > Metazoa > Cnidaria > Scyphozoa > Semaeostomeae > Ulmaridae > Aurelia > Aurelia sp. 4 Dawson et al 2005. Next base: position 13,878,159 of record OZ026502.1, read on the forward strand.
GAAATAACAAATGAATAGATAAAGAAGTGACCCATTTTAACAAACTAAACTTTCATATACATATTGAACTGCAAGATGACAGTTCAAAACATCCGATTTGACTTGCTTTTCACTAGGATATAGCTTGTTAAAGCTGCAAGCTTTCTGATTAACGCTGTAGCAGTTGCAGATAAAGAAGTCTTTCAAGTTACCTGTGTGCATCGGTATACGGCAAAGCAATGGCAAATATGCTCATATACTGCTCTTCGACAAAGTTAGAATACAGTTTACTGATTTCCTTTAAACCTTGAAGAGAATAAGAAAGTAAAGAAGTATTAGTGATTTCCAGTTGCTCTTTGATTGATCACCTGAGTAATTGATTTGTGTCATCAATCAGCCTATAAGCTAAATACTTGTAAGCTTGATTTATTGATTGATTGATTGACTGACTCATTGATCAATTGATGGTTTAATTGACTCAATCATTGATTATTTTACTGCCGTTAGACCTGTGTACATGGACTTGCGACAAGTCTTCGTTTTTGTCGTCTCTCTGGTCGTTGACGATAATCAATCCGCGTCGAAGGCGCAACAAGCCCACAGTGTGACAGGAGGAAAGAGGACACGAATACCTCTCTTCCTCCCCTCCTCTCTCTCGCGCTGCGCACTCGTTCTGCCTTCGGCGCGATCATCATCAATGACGAAAGGACGAAAAGGAAGACTTGTTGCAAGTCCACGTGTACAAAGAAGAAAAAAAGCAGTATCGGCATTGGAAAATACGTAAACCATAATCGACCACTAAAAATCATTGGACTCAAATCTTACCACCAAGATAAAAAAACTTGGTTATTTATAATTATGCATTTGTTTGGCTATCGATGGAAGTCACAAGAGAATTGACTTGAGCTAAATTTTCATTTTAAAATGAAATATGGACACAAAACAGAGGACATGATCTGTAAAATTAAGTAGCAGCCTAATACTGGATTCACACTGACACAGTTAAACCAGCTTTATCTAAACCTGTTTAAATTTCAACCGATCAAATGACTGGATTTTGTGGCTTGACCAATCAGAAGGCCTTATCTGAAAACCTGGTTTAGTTTAAACTGGTTTAACTTGCAGTGTGAATGGGGCATAAGTAGCCTGCATGCAGACCCGGTACTAGGCAGAGAAGATTTTCCTCCAGTAGAGTCTGCGAATCAGCGATACAACACAAATCTGCTGATATCACCATAGGCATATTTTGATTTACTGGAAGAAGAGCCTTAATTCTCTTCAGGGAATCAGTAGAGTCTGCATGCAGGCTACAACCTAAGTAAAAAAAGATCAGGGATCTCAAAATCTTCACACAGTGGTTGCTGCTTGATTTAATGAACGTGCGCAACATATTTTCGCCTCACTTATCAATATATAAGGTGTCCCAAAATATTTTGGCCCGTTTGCATGGTTGTTGTGGAGGAGCTTCAAAGGTTTGCATAGGTTAAACTTCTAAATTTAATCGCAGTTTTCCTATTTTGACCAATTTGCCGCTTCCCTTAACCAGACGACGGAAACTGCTGACGTAAGCAATAATGACCGCTAACTTTAGTTCAGTTTTGATATTTTCATAAATTCCATGCCCGACGCTACAACACACCATATTTGGTTGCTTTACCCATTACAAATCAAGTGTTTGATAGGGGGCTGTTTTCCCTCGAACCAGAATAGGATGTGTCAGATAGTCCAACCACTATAGTCCAACCACTATAGGGTTACAGGACAAGTCCGGAGTTGATAAAATTATTGTTAAAAAGCAACCTTACCAACTTCTGAACACCAGTCGTGAGTTCTTTCAAAGTTTTGATGCCTCCAACTTTCATAAATTGATTAATGAATCTTTAAGTTTGGCCAAATATTGCCGCCCTTTTATATTTTTTACTAGTGCACGAGGGCTCGACAAGGGGGCTAGTAATGTGATAGACTTATGGCGATGAGTCCCTTGTATTCCTGCGGTAAACCTTGCTCTAGAGGGACTCATAATGAAACAGTGAAAAACTTGGCCCTATTTTCTTCAATCATCAATGGAGTTATGAAAGCATCACTGCTTCGAATCTCCATCCCGTGGGAGTGTTTTCAATTCTTCAATTGAATCGAAAATTCCATCACATTTACACCTTAACAATAATAATCCACAAATCTCGCAATCTGATTGGTAGTGGAGGAATTGCGAAGTTTGGGCCTAAATAGGGCCAAGTTTTTCAGAGTGATACTATGAGTCTCTATTGCCCGAAGCGCCATCATCAAGTCAAAGAGCACATGGCAACAAGAGACTCATCGTCATCAGTTTAGTAATGTGAATGGTATAATATATGAACACATTTAGCAGCCTCGTTCAGATCAACGTGAAGTGACGTCATAGAAAATGACGTCATTTCGCACTTCTTAGCAGATTGAAATATGTATTTTCGCAGATTAAAAGAGAAAAAAATGAAAACACACACCATCCACAACAGCGTAATCTCTTTAATTATCAACAACTGTACCAACTAGGCCTGTCCATCGAATCAGATTTTACTAATCGATTAATCGCTGGCAAAATGTCCGATTAATCGATTAATCGTATAAAATATGGCGTCATAATGACGTCATTATTTCATCTCAAAATTTTATGGAAATCACAACGAACTGGGTTAATTTATGTGCAGGCAAAAGAAAAGGCATTAAGTCTCATGATATCAATATTTTCATGTTTAGAAATAACGAAAATAGCATCTCTTACAACGTTACTTTGGCAAATTTTTGTTCAAGAAAATGAGCGAATTAACGTTTTCTGGTAACAAACTGCATCGACGCTTGCTGACAATGATGCCGGCTGCTGAAAAGACTCTTTCACTTGGTACAGACGTTGCTGGGGTGCAGAGGTACTTCCTCGCAAGGCTTGCTAATTTAGGGAAACGTTTCTCATTCTGCTGCCACCATTCCATTGGCTCTTTACTTGGATGAAGTGGTGGCTCTTGTAAGAAATGAGAGAATTCATCACGATGCTCTTGACTTTCGTCGAAATAATCATCCCCCAGAATTAGTGCCATTGCACTCACTGCGGCTTTCTTTGCTGCTGGCTCATCCTCGCTTCTTTCGGGAGAATCCTCTGCAATGTTAACCATTGCCTTCACATTCTGATGAATCTTCGTACGCAAATCTTGGGACAAGAACTTCAAACTTTTATGCCTAGGATCCAAACATGCAGCAATGGCAGACACACTATCATCAGCAAGATTATCGAGAAATCGCTCTTTAAGCTCTCTTGAAACCGTGTCTTTGAATTCCCAAAGCAATGGACTGTCATCGATATCCTCTTTCAGATGATTTTTTCTGAGACCACAAACTACTGGCAGAATGCTCGATACAGCAGTGTTTTGTTCGGACGACATGGCCGTTGTCGCTGTCTGTAAAGCTTTAAGGGTAGGAAGCAAAAAGGAGATTTTGTTCCATTGAGCAGGAATTAAGCTGATCTCCTCCTCTTTTTTAGCACTGATCACTGTTTTGTCTGACAGAACCATCTGGATTGCCCTTTTCTGCTCATCCAATCGATTGAACATTTCATATAGGCTGTTCCACCTTGTCTTGCACCACTGAATTAATCGGTGATTAGGAAGCTCGGCTCTAACTTGAAATCGCTGTAAAGCAGTAGTGGCTTGGGAAGATTTTTTGAAAAACTTCACCAGTCTAGAAGCAGCTTTGATCAATGCATTCACATCTGCAATCGCGAAACCTTTGTTGATGGCAAGTTGAAGTGTATGCGCAAAGCATGGCAGATCCTGCCACTCATCACAGAGTTCTCCTGCAGCCACGATGTTGCTGGCATTATCATGGACACACGCTGATATTTTGCCATCCAAATCCCAGTCCATGCTGATCAATTGCATTCTGATTGCAAGGTTTTCTGCATTATGCTTCTCTTCCATTTCACTTGTATCCAAAACAGCAGACATCATTTTCCATTCCTTCGTAATGTAGTGTGCAGTGATGGTGACATATGAGTCATTGGCCAAAGATGTCCAGGCGTCGGTTGTGATAGCCACAAACGACTGCCCTCTCAGTATCTTCAAAAGGGAATCCTTTACTTCGCCGTACATCTTATTGACTCGCCTCATCATTGTTTGATGTGAAGGGACAGTGTATTCTGGCTCAACAAAATCCATGAGGCTCCGAAAACCACAGCCTTCCACAACACTTACTGGCAGAAGATCCTTGGCTATCATCTTCGTTATCAAAGTGGTGATGGCTTCAGACCTATTCTTGTTGCATCGCCGCTGGGGAGTAATGAAACTGGAGATGCTTTGCTGCGCAGGAGCCTTTGCTGCTGGGCTTGCCACTTGTGATGCACCGAAGGATAGACCAGAGCCAGTTGTACTTGGCACCTGAGGCTGTAATAGTGCTGGATGCTTACTGCGAAGATGGGCCATCATTGAGCTTGTACTTCCTTTATATTTCAAGCAATCATTGCATAGCTTGCATTTTACTTGGTCGTTAGATATCTTTTCAAAGTGTTCCCAGGCTGGACTCGATCTTTTCATGTTCACACAAATTTCAAAATTCCCACCCGTTTTTAGTATGGGTACATATATTTTCTCTCAGCTGTTCACGTCTTCTCCTACCAGTCCAATTTTGTAATGACCCCTGCATCAAACCTTATAAAGGGCGAGATTACTATATTTAGTGCATTTTGTCATGCTAACCAAACCAAATGATTGCAAATAGATTACCCAAAACTATTTTCAAATCCATTTGATATTGTATGGACAAGTGTGACTTGAAAGAAACGGCCAACAAACAAAAAAATAGCTGCAAAGAAACAAAACAATAGGGGAAGAGAACTGGGAAGCATTTCAGCAGAACATATCTGTAGGCGGGATAATTGAATAATCGATTATTATCTGCAATGCCGGCACCGACTTTGTTCTCAAAATGGCTTTTTGCAATGCTCGATTACTCAGCAAATGCATGAATGAAAGTCGATTAGTTACGTCATGTTAGCGGAGAATCGATTATGAATGAAAGTCGAATAGTGACGCAGTTTCGATTAGTACAACAAAATCGATTCTTTCATGCATTAGATTAATCGGTTACATGCCATTAATCGAATAATCGGCACTATTCGATTAATCGCTTAGGCCAAATGCTATTCGATTAATCGGAACTCCTTCGATTATTCGATTAATCGAAGGCCGATGGACAGGCCTAGTACCAACCCCCGACTTGTCCTTTACGTAACGAAAAAAACCCTTTATCACTTTGAAACATGTTTGGATCATGAGATCAAATAGATATTTCATGACAGATTACAAAATCGAATTCTGCTGAGCATTTTTAACAGGAGTACTTAATGTTGGGGACACCCACAAACAGTATCAAAATCGACCATACTTCAACAGCGAACATTATGAACAAGGCAAATACTTACTAGAAAGGAATTCAAGCATTGGAATAGACATTGGAACAGTTGCTGAGATCTTTGAGAGTTTGATAAGAATTGAGGGTAGTATGCTAGAACAGAAGAGTATGAGAATAAATTTTTGTTAAAAACTTCTCTTTGCAGAGATCAATTGTCATCCTGTATCGGGTAACCCAAAAAATGCCCCCCGGTCAAAAAATAATTCAGAGAAAATCTACTTGAAGTATAATCATCAAAAATAATTTTTCCTAACAGCTACAAGATTGAAGTACTTTTTGCATATTTTTGGAAATATTCAAGAAAGTAGTCCTGTGGTAAATTAAAGAATTCAAAAATTGATATTAGATTACACCCAGAAAATAGCCCTAAAACGCACGATAAAAGGAATCTCGAAAAAAAGAAACGTAATCCGTCAGTTTTCGCTTCGATTCTCGATAATCGATTCTCCTTTTATAAGCACAAATACGATATCCGTTTGAGTTTCCATCTCAGTTTCAGTTCATCAATTTGTTAGTCATGCTAATTCTAAAAAGGAATTCGAATAGATTTCAACCAACTTGGAAACTTTGATCGGGTCTTTCAGGCCATTTTCCACCTGTCCTGCAAGACTGACTTTTTAAGTCAAAATTCTCCATTATTCTCAAAAGAAATAGCAACAACAATATTCCAACATTCTTCCCTTTGTTGTTCTATTTGACGGAACTACACAGTCAATCAATAGTAATCTGAAAAGACATTTGCACTTCATTAATGATGAACCCCGCTTGAGGGAACTACGGCCAGCCACACCCATCGTGTCTCTAAAAAACATTCAAGCTTGGGAGATATCTTAGTACGTGCTGACTTGCCAAAAACAAAACAATGAACTACTCCTACCCCTCAAAAAAGCATACAATGTACAACTTGAATAGAAAAGTGACTGTTGACAGTGCTCTTTGACGGAAAGCACTGGGGGGCACCCACACTATCAATTAGCATATCTTCATTAAAGCCCAGAAGCATTAAGTGGGATGAAGACTGATGATAAATAATTGACAAAATTGCCAGAAAACAAAACAACCAAAACAGACATTAGAAAGGCTTTTGCGATAGCTACATAACTTAATTCTTTCATTGTGTCATTTCATGTTAAATTTTTTACATACGGTGGCCCCATCAATCTAAGACTGCTTTACAGGGGGCCGTAAAAGCTTACAAAATTAATAATACATTGCTAAAATAACTTAAGTATAAGAACTAAAACCAAAAATAACCTAATTACAAGTGCTAATACCTAAAAAGTCAAACTACAGTCCATATGATAAAAAAGGAGTAAAATCAAAACTAGTGAATGGAACGAAATATTACAACGGGAAACCCAACAAGATCATAAAACCGAAATCAACCTCGAGGTTGGTCTTATCTGGTCTTATCCCTATACGAGGTTGGTATTATCCCAATATTTTTAACAAAATAAAATTGATATTTTGAAAATTACCAAAAGAATACAAAAAAACAGTTCAATTCTTTGGCAATTGAAAAATTCAGTTCCTATGATCACCTTGCAACTACAATTACTGCACTGATTTTTGAAACAGGGGGACACAATTTGAGTCACACAATATAAGAATGATTTTGTGATATGGCTCACCAAACAAGGGCAGATTTTGTAAACAATAGAAAGAGCTGCTCTAATTTACACCTCAAGTCACAGCGATTAGTGACTGCAGACAAAGGAAATTCTCTCAACCGGTAAATAAAAACAAGTACGGCCGCAAAAGTTGCCACGAAATCAGTAGGGCAAACCCTCTCTTTGTGCAAGAGAGAATGTTGGTTTTAAAGAGAAGTTATGTGATTATAACAAAGAAGGAGAACAAATCTAAAGTTTCGTCTCGCGGATCTTGTTTATCATTTAGTTTTTCATCCCGCACTGGATGTTCATTGAGGCTAGACAGTGTGTGATTTCAAAGAAGCGTCTAGCCTTTGACTTGATAGCAGAGACGTTGTCACTTGGTAAAATATCACGTCTTATCACATCTTGGCAAACTACAAGCGTTGTTTTGGAAATTATTCCAACCTGGCAATTAAACTGATGTATTAACTAAACCAAGCTTCAAATAAAACAGAAATAGAGACTTAGAAACAAAACTGCTGCAGCCATCAAACGTTTTGGTTTAACATCTTCATCGGTATCACTGAATATACGTATTCAATATGTAATTTCATGCTATTCACGATAACTATGATAAGGAACCAATAGTTATATACATACCGCAGCATGACTGTTTTCATTTCAAGGATACACAGTGTCAAGCATATGACACATAATCGTGCACACTGGCTGTTCAAACCAAGCTCCAAGGTCTTGACCAGCTCGATCTAACGATAACCAATGGTACATTATTAAACTTTGCACAAAAAGGTACGAATGAATGCATGAATGACTAAATCAATTAGTGAGTGAATGAATGAATGAATGAATGAATGAAATAATTAAAAAATGAATCAATCAATCAATCAAGCAATGAAAGAATGAATGATTAAATCAATGAACGAACGAGTCAACGAGTGAATGGATGACTAAATAAATGTTTGAATGAACTGATATATAAATGAATGAATGAATAAATGAATGAACGAATTAATGAATGAATGAATGAATGAATGAATGGATGGATGGATGGATGGATGGATGGATTTGCATAGTCAATATGCTACACTTACCTGTCTTGGTTTTTCAATTGCATCATTATACGTGACTAATACAGCTAAGATCTGTGAAATAACAGTAAAAATTAACAAAGCAACCATTACACCAGCTGCGCTCATACATGACACTGGCAAAGTTTTCTCACCAGAAACGACAAATAACAACTGAGCGTCACAGGAAAGGCAAGGAAGGAGTACAGTAGTTTGCAGAGAGCTTCCGCATACTAAAAAACCGTCTATAGTATTCCTGAACACGCAAAACGAAAACAAAATAGTTAGAGCATACTGAAATGCGACAAGTATTCCTAAACTATACTTTTATCAATATAGATAGCCTCTGCTAAACCCAATTAGCTGTGACAGTACAAGTTATTAACAGGGTCATTCATTCTATAGACGTGTAAAAATCTTGCTTTCTTCTTTCTTTACGCAAGGCTCATACGATCTTTACAGCTGGCGCCAAAAAGCCCGGAGGTAACCAAATCGTCCCGATATTAACAGCATTACTTTGTTAAGGTTTTGACGCAAAGCGAGGTGGCAACTTGATTTTCGCAATGATTAATCCCGGCCGTATCTGAACTGTGACAAAACGACCCATCTCTGTTATTGGGTTTTCAAGAAGTTCGAACCAATTTGCATGAATATCAGGAGATTTCTAATCGATTTAATATGAATTTGGTTGATTTCAAGACAAAGAATTATCCTTTGTTAGACATGAAAAGTCGTCTATTCAAATGTCTCTTGCTTTGACCGGTATATGCCATTATTGTTGTTGCTGTTGTTCGTCGTTTTTACAAAAAACGTCGTGGTTTCATGAATCTATCGTTTTGCGAAGCCACATGCAAAGGCATATTCTGCTGCATATGCAGATATTCATTATGGGACCCAGAAAACACGCTATAAAGAAAACTTAAAACTCACTGGAAAGACAAGGTTATGGAGATCTACTTTTCCCGAACCAGCAGGAACATGTCTGACTTTATTCAGGAACTGTCCATCATTCACCTAAAAAACAACGAAAAATCCAAACATGTGGGTAATCACCCAGGGAGAAGTAGTTGAAAGGACCATCTAACAGTTTGAATAAACGAAAATACCAGTAACTTTCAAATACATCAAAACATTAACTTGCAAACGACCTTGAAATCTCAACCATGGGGGGCTGAACAATTTGGAGAGAAGTGTGTTAGTTTCGGATAAATATATGGAGGAGAGCAATTCTCATTTGCAAACCTCGTATCAAAGTGGTTAGCTGGCAGGGTTCAGTTCAGTTGAGCTTCATTTTAAAATTCCATTGCATAAAAAACATTTAAACATGCAACAATTAATTATAGTTACAACAAGTTTAGAATGGACAGCGAAATGGCAAATCATCCAGCCTGATAACCAGACTCAAGTTCAAAAGAAATAGTGGCCTGTTAAACACGGGCACAAAGCTTGTTCAAGCCTCCTTTCAATATTTTTGGGATCCAAGGATTCGATGGATATCTATGCGAATTATTGCTGATTTTTGTAAAACGGCCAATTATCCACGTCCTTTTTTCCAATTTTTACTGATAAGGAAACATTGCAGTTTGAATGCCACTTGAAAACTCTGTTCCGCCTTGAATAGAAATCTTATCTTGGCAGAAAGTTTGATTGCATGATTGGTGTTTGAAAGGGAGACCCTTGGGTCAGAGAATTCATTTCTATTCGAGATGGATCAAAAATAATAAGGTCATATTCAAACTGTAATATCCCTTTTTCAAAAATTCAAAGAGCTACATGGATAATTACTTTATTTACAAAAAAGTGTGAAATTTTTCGCATAAATTCCCATCAAAACCTTGGATTCTGAGCACTATTGAAAGAAGGCTTTAACAAGCTTTGTGGCGGTGTTTAACAGACCACTAGTTCTTTGAACTTGGTTCTGGTTATCAGGCTACTAATCATCGAATACTGCAGAAAGCTAGAAACTCGAATGAAGGGGACATTCTTTAGGAGGAACTCTCTCAGTAGCTGAACCAATCTGAGAGACAACAACCTTTGTGTTAAAACACAAGGGTATATTTATTTGGGATACTAAAAACCTCCTACTACTACAGATGTCTTTGATTGGTACCAATCCTGAGAACGGTAGATTTGTTGAATTCGCATTCTGATTTCATGTTTTATCGACCCTGAAAGTCTAGAAACGGTAAGCGCAGTATGTTTGGACGGCCTTTTCTGAACCTTCTGTTCTTATAGGCAGAAAAGTTGCCAGACTCGAAAGACATTGAAGAATTCTTCATGGTGAATCCGAGACTTAACGTGTCTTAAGATTTGATTGGAAAATGTATCAAAGCAAAGTGCGCATATTCAGAATTTGCTGCTGTTTAATATTATCAATTAGACATACCCTATACGTGGTACCACAGGTAGTCACCTTATAAATACTTACCATGGAGCACAAAAATGCACACAATCTTGTAACTTCAGATCCTCCGCCAAGAACAAGTGTCTTATTCCTCAATTGATCGGGCATTGTTTTTAAAACGTATTGAAGCACACTCCATTCCCATTCCTTGAAAAAATAAGACCAAGAAGAAAATTTTACAACATTCACACAAAACTGGCAAAATTTTAAAAAAGATGAAAGATATATTGGCAGTAAAATATAACCTAGCATTCACATGATACCGGCAGAATCTGGCAACGTTTGGAAATTTGACTGCAAACACTCGTTGCGATCTCCACAACGGACAAGTCCGGGGTTGTTAAAATTATTGTTAAAAAGCAACCTTACCAAATACTGAACACCATTCGTGAGTTCTTTCCAAGTTTCGAGGCCTCCAACTTTCATAAACCGGTTAATGAATCTTCGTAAGTTTGGCCAAATACCGTCACCATTTTGTATGTTTTACTAGTGTGCGAAGGCGCGATAAGGAGGCTAGCAATGTGAACGGCACAACATATCAACACATTTGGCAGCCTCGTTCAAACCACCGTGAAGTGACGTCATAGAGAATAACGTCATTTCGCTCTTCCTAGTAGATTGAAAAATTTAGTTGGCAGATTAAAAGAGAAAAAAATTGAAAAAAGTACTACACATAAGTCATTACAGTGTAATCTCTTGAATAATCAACAATTATACCAACTCTTGTCCTTTAAGCATTTGATGCGAAACAAATGGACCCACACCTAAAAATTGATCAGCTTCGCTTGACCGCATCGAAAATTTCTGTTCTCATCGCTTTTGAGTGATAACAAGACGCCATTTTCAAAATTTGTGTTTTCTATTTTCCGATCTCAAAATCAACTGCGTTTAAAATATGCCGGGCAAAAAATGCCATTTCTTTGCAAACGTGAGGCCTATCCATCACAATCTTATCTTTTAAAGAAATTGAACTGGTATCATGAAAACCCAGTCTTGATCATTTCAAAGTAGGACAAATGCACGCATGAAGCAAAAATCTCCACACCATAACAAAGGAAAGCCTAGGTATGGACATCCCATCAATCAACGGCTTTTTACTTACTTTTTACCTTTACTTTTAACTGCTATTTTATCACTTCACTCCACCGGATAAGTAAAAGATGCTTTACACATTGATAATTTTCATATTCTTCACTTTCTAAAGCCCCTTGTTAACAGTTTCATTGAAAACCAATATCTTTAAAGGAATTGAGTCCATATAAATAGTTGAGCGTTAACGCTGTCCTGAATTTTTGCTGACAAACCGCTGACTGCCTTTTGTTATCGCACAATAGTGCTAAAGTCATTAGCGATGAAGACCAAAGACTTCTTAATCCTGGCATTATCCTAAGGAATTTCTTTGGTTTGATTTCAATAGGGATTAAATGTCAGCTTTTGTTTCATGATTCAAAAGAAGTTGATATTGGTCATGAGAACGCTATTTATATGGACACAGTGCTTTTAATAATACAATAAATAATACAATAGCAACAGTTGCTTTAACTGACATCCCAATTCAAATAGATTAGTTTCTGTTTTTGTGTAGGCAGTTTCTGTGTAGGCATTGGTAGACTATACACAGACTTTCATTATACTTACATCTTTGAGGCAGTTTAGCATTGCATCAAATGCTTTATAAGTGGGGCATTCTCTTGTCAGCGACAACTTGCGAGCCATTGGAACCATGCTTGAATGACTTTGCTCTCGATGCTTCCTGCAGAACGGGCGATAATAGAATCTGATACAACAAATAGCATGGCAACATGTATTTAAACGCCTTCCACTTTCAAAATGACCAGTAGTGAAAGTTTAAAGGCCCTATGCTGATAATCAAAAGGCCTTGCACGCTACTGTTATCGCATGATGCATTGTGAAATGACGTTCAGATATCTAAAAGCCTTCGAAGCTAAGCCAATAATCAATTTTCAGATCGCCTCTTCGCTAACAAGTGAAAAATCAAGCTACACTGGATTAATGGAAAGGGTCGTCCAAGTAAGACTGTCAGTGGAGAGCAGAGTGTGGTCTGTTCTTTGTGTCCTTCTTCCAGCCTGATAAGGGCAATGTAAGCATTTACCTTCGCCATTGCGCATTTTGTAGTCGTGATGTTTTTCTCATGTCCGGCTTGCAAACCCTAATGCTCAACACAGAGTCTTTGAGGATCGTGTTGTCACGATATCAATCAGGTATATCAAAGAGAAATGTAGATATGGAGCAAAAAGGGGCAAGAAAATTTTCGCATTTTGAGCGTTGGTAATTTGTAAACGAAAGTAACTGAGCTTTCAGAATGACTAGCCTCTAACACTGCACGATTTCTCGCTTGCTATTTTTACAGAGCTCTTCCAAAAATGCTGCCAGCAATGTAACAAAATATTCACAGCCAATGATTGGAATGATTGCAGTAATCAGCTTTACTCTGGCACGCTCTAGCAACAATTCACAGCTGCCCAAGTGATAAATGCAAGCCCCCAAAACCCTATTATGTTATAAAACTGCGAATAAAAAGGAAATTAAAGAATCTCACATTGGTTTACAAGTTGCAAATACACTGAATCTAATATCACTGCCCTGATCCTCATCATCCTTGCTCATTATACCAATTCTGTGTCTTTCATCAGCACGAATGCTCAGAAATAGCTGAAATATCTAAAACAGCAGGATTCAGTTCTTAGCCATGCACATACAGTGTGCCTTACAACAATAGATGTTTTACCTATTAAAAAAGAGGTTTGGATCGAGCGTCCAAATCTGGTAAACTTTGCAAAGGAAAAAAAGCATGACGCCTGTTCTCGGTATAAAGGATGCTAGAAGCTATCAGATTTCAGAAAACTTTTTCAGAGAGTTAATCAACGACAACTTTACTCAAAGCGAGTTAGGAATGACGTAGTTCATACTCTGGAAGCCTTATCTGCCATCTAGTTTTGTTTATCGTTGTTTTCATTCATTGTTAGCTGATTTTGTGATGCAACAGTTCACCTCTAAAGTGCAAGCATGCAAGGGTTTCATTTTGAGAGTTGCAAATCGAAGTTTGCTGTTTGCAACGATTGATAATCAGTGGAAAGAAAAGACAGCTAATGATGAATGAAAATAAAGAAAAAATAAATTAAAAAGACCAATAACACGAGCCTCTATGTAAACTGAATCATTCCTTACTCACTTTGCGCAAAACCAGTCGATAACAACTCCCTGAAAAGTGCTCTGAAATGAAAAGCAACTTTTTGCAGCAACCAGCAGGCAGTGTTCTTACTGAGAACACGGGCCATGCTTTTGTTTTCCCTCAAAATATCTACCACATTTGAGCGCTCGACCCGATGCCCCCCAAGAAGTGTAAAGGTCCATTGTGCCCTGTTCGTATGGCTGCTGTGAAGGAGCTGTATGTTCGATTATCTCAAATTTTAAAACACAGTAGCATAGGTTGGGCTTCAGCTGAGTTCGAGACGTTGTTTGAGTCAATCTGACAAGTGCTTGCTGATGTATCGCATAGATAAGGGAAAATAAGTGCTTGCTTCAAAGCAACACCTCTCTTGCATTCGAGCAATATCAGAAATAAGCAACTTTTCAAAAGAAGGGTTTACAGTTGCAATTAAATTTTTCTGCATCTTATAAATGATCAATTGTATTTGTCATCTATAAGACAACACTTTCAACTCTTTACGAATGCAGAGAAAAATTTGAACATGACACTAGACCCTTTCTTTCAAGAGTTACTTACCTGCGATGTTGCAGGAGAAAAAGAGAAGTCCTGTTCTTGAAGCAACTACTTATTTTGACTTTCTTCTGCCACATATCAGCAAGCACTCATCACACTGATTCAAATAAAGCCCTAAACTCTCTAAGTTGAAGCCTGACCTGTGTAGCTTTTTCATAAACCGATACAATCAAAGCAACACTTGCTCCGCAGTAGTCTCACCAACGAGGCACAACTTAATTGAGGCACCTTGTTTAATCAAAACAAAACGTCTATCTTGTTTGTCTGCTTAACTATTTCAGTTCTTTTAGAAAGTTCTTGTTATGAAACTACCAGACGATATACGCCAAAGGTAACTAATATGTACATTCTTTAACCCAACATAGATTTTCAGACAGCATGTAAACAGTAAACAAATTTCGGTGCTATCCTAGAATCGCACACTTATACTGATCCTAACTGAGCCTTACCAAAAAACCCTACGAAGCCTATATGGTGTGTGATTCTAGACAAGTCGCCAAATTTCGAGATGAAACCATCAGTAAATCAACAGAAAGAGGATCATTTCGTGAATCAAGCACTAAAAACTAGTTAAATATAAAATTTCTCCGGTTGAGTGGGTAAAACCAACCCCGGTTGAAGGGCTACTGCTCCCCGAGTACCACAACAATAACACACGTCAACATCTTACTACAAAGTCGACATGTTCAATTGATTTGAGAAATTTTGTCTGGTAGATATAGAATTCCTCTGAGTCCATTCCATGGTCTATTAGCGGTAAGGAATATGATTGCTTCTGCAGGATCGCAAACCACGAAGAGGGCGCAACGAAAAAGAAACAAACACGCAGAAAAAGGAAACGGAAAACGGAATTCAGTTATAAAACGGAATTCTGTTATCTGCTTGTTCGTTTCTCCTTCACGGCATCCTCTCCGTAGTTTACGCCCCCCTCCCACAGAAGCGATTATCTTCCTTGGACCTGTCAGGCCACGGAATAGACTTGAAGCAAGTCTTGGTAGAAATTGGTCGCACAAACCTGATTGTGTGAGAGCCTTTCATAATAAAGTCCATTCGAAAGCCCTTGAAAACCTGCCTGACAATCACGACTAAACTTCCTGAATATTTCTACCTACAAGCGATGAATTCAAAACGCTTTCGCTATGGTACGTTTCATTTTGATTTGATTCAATTAAGGAGGGTTGCCCTTCAACCGGAGTTGTTTTACAAGGGGCCCTCCACTTAAAAACATTAATTACAATATACAATTACCAAATAAAAAAGAGAAATTACAATACAAAACCATAACATAAAATCCTATAATACAAAATTTACAAAGCCTAATGTAAAAGAAAAGAGAAATCCTAAATAGATTTTTTAAAACTATTCAGGGAAGATGCCTGTTTTGTATCGAAAGGAAGGTCATTCCACGCTTTTGCTCCTCGATAAGAAAAACATTTTTGCCCATTACTTGACTTTTTCTTGGGCAGTCTTAAATCTGTCTCTGAATTGCGCAGGACATACGAAGAGCTCTTTAAGTTTCGGGTGAAGAGGTCACACAAGTATTGCGGAGCCAGTTCGTGCAAGGACTTAAAGACCATTGTTTTAGTTTCACTAGCTACGAGTTCGTCAATGGTCTTCCAGCCCAGTTGGTCAATTAATGGTCTGCTTGGGGTGTCAAAGTTGCTGCTGGTTACAATTCTAGCAGCTCGGTTCTGAAGTTTTTGCAACTGATTAAGCTCTGTCAAACCGGCACAACCCCAAACCGAGCAACAATAGCGAAGGTGTGGCTCAACAATGCCTGTGTAAAGAGTCTTCAATGTTTCCTGTGGTAGGAAAGTCTTGGCATGTTTTAGAAAGCCAATAGCTCTAGAAACTTTTGTAGAAACGGTCTTGATGTGTTCCTTCCAGTTAAGAGAGTTGTCTATCTGCACACCAAGATATTTTGTTTTTTGGATGATTTCGAGCTTATCGTCTCGAATTTTCAAATGCAAATCCTCATTTCGACCTTTGAGGATGTTATGCTTTTGTTTGGTGGAAACAAGCATGGAATTTGTTTTCGCAACATTTAAGGAGAGTTTGTTGCCTTGAAGCCAACTATCCAGTTGTTTGAGATCGTAGTTAATGGCCTCATTCAGCTGATTTATATCCGAAGACTGGTAGCATAGACTTGTGTCATCAGCATACATGGAAACGGTTGAATTTTGGACAGCTTGCGGTAGATCATTGATATAAATAAGGAAAAGAAGGGGACCCAGACATGAGCCTTGGGGAACACCAATATCTATACCTTCAGGTTTAGAGTTGACACCGTTTACCCGACAGAATTGTTTTCGATTGTTCAGGTATGATTTAAACCATGCGAGTTCCCGCTGTTGGACACCGTAATGCACCAATTTTTGGCAAAGAATCTCGTGGTCAACAGTGTCAAAAGCTTTTTCAAATCAATGAAAACTAAGCCTACAAGCTTACCAAGATCCAGCCCATTGTACCAGTCATCTGTATTTTTAAGTAAATGGGTTACTGTAGAATGAAGGCGTAAGTAGGCTGATTGGCCTGATGAAAACAAACCATTGTCTTCCATATGCTGGTACACCTGATTGGTTGCAAGTTTTTCAAAGAGCCTTGAAATGACAGGCAAGACTGATATGGGGCGATAGTTCGATTTATCAGCCTTGTCACCATTTTTGTAAATTGGAGTAACCCTCGCAATTTTCCACGAGTCCGGAAACATACTTGTTTCAATCGATGTATTAAACAAGAACGCAAGGGAATTTTCGATGAAGGGTAAAGCAAGCTTCAAAAAGTAGCTAGAAATATTGTCAGTTCCAAAGCTCTTTGCTGTTTTGACCTTGGCAAATGCATCTCTGATTTCCTGTACTGCAATAGTCCTGAAGCGGAACTTTGCTTTAGCTCTGTTCATCTCACAGTCACCCGATAGAAGGGGATTTGGAACTGGACTGATTTTATGCGCAAGATCTTTACCTACTGAGCAGAAGTAACTGTTAATTACATCCGGAATATCCTTCTTGTGAACAGTTTCTGAGACAGAGTCTTTAAGACAATCAATGTTAATCGACTTAGACCTTTTATTGAGAAGTTCGTTGATTGTCTTCCATGATTCTTTCATATTTCCCTTGCATGCAGAAATCTTATTATCATATGCAGAAATCTTATTATCATATGCAGAAATCTTATTATCTTATTATATACATATATTTAAGTACATACGTACTTTAACATATGTAAGGTATGTACGGTAAATCGGACAACTACCTTATTCCATTAGTAATATAAATTTCTAGCAGCTGTACAACGCTTTCGGTATAAAAATAGCCAAAAACTACGTTAGGGAGCAATGAGGACAAAAACTTAGCCAGCTTACCTCAAGGCGCACATCTGAACCAGTCTGAGCCGTAAAACCATTGATATAATGAAGGGAAATATGTTCAACGAGAATCTCCAGGATCTTGACAGCCATTATTGCGGATGATTCAAAAAGCTTTAGCTAAAAAATGAGAATTTATAGACGAAGATTTATATTTTCATTTCAGACAACCACACAGCTCAAAAAGACTGAAAGGTTCCAGACGACCGAACCTTCGGGATAATTTCTCGGCCGAAATTCTAAATCTTTTAAAAATAGAAAAACAAGAATTTCTCCCATGCCACTGTTAAAAAGTGAAAAACCTTCCTCGAAGACCCTGCTTCCGCAGTGAGTTTCTTCATTGCAGTTGTAAGCATACATATGACGGGATTTCTTGTTTTTTCCGCGACCTTGACAACTGCTTTCAGAATCATTTATTGGATGCATTTTGTTGAATACTTTCAATGCATCAAAATAGTTTGTTTGAAATGCAAACGATTAATTGAGGTAAACATTACAACTAGTTTTAATATAAAAGTTATAGCGTATTTCTTTCGGTATTACGCAAAAATTGTTTGTCCGAGCGATTTTGGTCCGAAATTCTCAAAAAAGCATCCGAAACCTTTTGTCCGAAGTTGTTATTCTGAAATTTTTCTGTCTGAGAGTTATCCATTTCAAAGCACTATGACAAAACATAGATCGTAATTATCTGCAAGAAATCACAGATCTTCAACTGTTTGTTCTCTTTTCGAAACTCCCCGAGAAAGCAGCTTGAATTTCATTTGACTTGAGTAAACGATGAAATAGTAAAATTCAAACAGCAATAAAGCAAACTTATGAACACATTGTTATAGATAACAATATAGCTTTCTAAATATCCAGGGCGGATGCCGCTTTGCTTCTTTTATGCGTACGTTCCACAGAAAAATTGAGCTCGGGGCGCGCTGATGTAAAATCGTTTCATTTTGGGACACCGGCGGCAGGCTGCTTCTTTTACTTGCAGCTGGATTCCTAACATGTGACCTTTATCTCTGTTGAGTTGAGATTTCCTGTCAATGCAAGCAAAATAAGAGATAACTTTAAAACTCAGCCCATTTTGCAGGCCTCTAAACTCGTACCTTGAAGGCATCGATCAAGCCATGCACTGCAATTTTCACATCCTGCAAATGATCACCATCTGTAACAAGCTGCAAAAGTTAATAAAAAGAGAGTAAAAAGAGAGAAATGCCAGCTTTTTGTCTCCCACTTCGAAGATGTAACTTAATTCATCTTTCATAGCCCCATTAAAAGCCCGTTGTAAACCATGATTCTTTGTCCATTGAATCAAAAGTAAAACGAACGGAACCTACACCTGAAACGATTTTCATACCATACGAAAGTTGACTAGGGCGCCAAGGAACATCATGGTAAGAAGATGGCCTTTAACAGAACTTTGCTGACAAAATTAATTTTAGGCATGGGAAAAGAAGAGATGAGAAAAAACTGGAAGATCCAAGGTGCTAGTCCTTCTCACTTGACACCCATCAACATAATATATCAAAATTTCAATTTCAAATGCAGTGAAAACGGAGTTTTTCGAAAACGCTGACATCAAAGCGTCGATTTTCTACATATCAGAGCATGCGCTCGGTTCTCCGAGGATCACGCAAGGGCAGTTTGTTTGTCTATTTTTAATAGAAGTTATAATGTTGAATATTGTTATCGAATATCAGACTTCATTATCGAATTTTGAATTTTGAATGTCACAGCGTTTTCGTGTGGACGAGGATATTTTCGGAAACTTTCCTCTTGTGCATTCGTCTTTTTTTAGACGGATGACAAAAGATGCGTTTTTAAAAAGATCTGGATACATGTGAACGTGTGGACGTAGCCTTAGTACTCTATACTTCCTATACTTGGTTAAGATCATAGCGATGATGATAAAAATGATGTCCATTAAAATCAAGCTAAACGTAAGCTAGAAAGATCAACAAATTTTGAAATGCAAAATAAGGCAGGATCTCATGATTTATAAGATGTGGCCTAACCTGTTCGTCGTTTGACTTCCTAGAAGTTCCACTGGAGTCCATTAGTCTATTGATAAGCTGTAGAACGAGTTAAATTGTGGGATAAAACAGTTCTTAATCTGCCAAACTTCAAAGTTAGAAACTGCAATCAGAAAGTTTAAAAGTAGCTCTTGTGGGATACACACTTCATCGTTTTGCCTCAAGTCTGATGACCTTAAACTCAGCTACACGTATTTTACAGAATGAGAACCGTAGTTTGAGCAAGATCTTACCATTCCTTAAGCTAGCAAAATAAAAAGGATTCATCCTGACCTTCAAACGTTACAACAACACAGTACATTTTTATACGATGTAAAAGCCCAATTTTCGTTATTCCGCACACTCTTCCACTTGACTGTGGTAGAAGAATTAACAATACGTAGTGTCAAAGACCCTGTGCTCCCCATAATCCTCTGCACATACGCGAACCATCAAGCATAATGTTGGCCGTACACAATGTAATTAGAACATGATATAGTGTGAGCATGAATACTGGAAGCAAAAATTTCAAAATCTTTCAATTAGCTATTTTCAGAAATGTCAGTTGCTTTATTTCACAAGTAATGGCATAATAACGTTACTTACAAGATTGAAACGACGATAGCCATACATTTGCTGGGGCCAAATCACTTCCATACAGTGCAGTAGTGCTCCACATGTCAAAAATGCAAATTTAAGAAACACAGACCCTGATTTTCAAAACAATGGACCATTTTATGAAAAATGGTCCACATAGGCCTGAAAAAACCTTGCTTCTTATTTAAAACTATGCACCGAATGAGTCAAAAAGAAGTTTATGCGTTTGGCAGACTGTGGAATAAAAAGTATGTGGTCAATGTTAATCTATCAGTAAACGGCCAACTTATATGTGAAATTTCTTGGTAAAATTAGTCATCTTTAACCCTTTCACGCCCCCGGCTAAAATTAAGCTTAACAGGAAAACCTAATGTAGATTGTCGTTTTCCATTGGGTATCATAATCAGTGATTCAGTAAGCAATAGATAGATGCAATGTGCATAACCTTTCCAATCAATCAAAATTCCAAATGCTTTACCCCCTGAAAAATTCGCAGTTCCCAATGAATACTGTTGGGCCATATGGCCCTTCCAGGGGGGAAAGGGTTAAGATCCAGAAATCTAAAAAAATGTCCGTTAGGACCATGTATGGGAACGAGAACTGTACATTCCATTCTGGTCCATGATTTGCGTGCTATTGAAATTAAACTTCAATTTTTGAAACTGACCATGGCATTGAATCTAAATTTCAATGCCAAGTGAACCATGGAATAGAACGGAACGTGGAATTATTGTTCCCATACAAATCCCTTAAGGTGAGTGATTTTACTAAACCACTTTGTCATCTAAGTTAGCCTTTGACTGATAGATTGATATCTTAGTTTTGAAAATCAGTCACATGCCTTTTATCCCAAAGCCAACAAAACGCCTGAAGAATTTTTACACATCCAGTATTAAAACCATTGAAATACATAACAAAACACATTGATAAGACAGCCACTCTTCTCCATCGAGTTTGATTTGTTTACGCGTACATATGTACATAGCAGACTAAACTATAATCAATCCATGTAAAATAAAGATACAACAACACCACTGTGAAAATTTACAAATACGAATACAAATAATATGTTTTGTATCACAATCATAGAGCTCATGTCTGAGTAGTTAATCGATACGATAGTACATGACGCTTTCTAATAAGAAACTTTAAAATTATTAAACTTCATCTCATTTTATAAGAACTGCGTCAGACCTGAAATTTAAAAAAGTTGTTCTTATATGTGGGACACCACTATATGAAAGCTACTGTGAGACTGCAAAGGGTCTTGGGGAGCACAGGACCTCTAGTCAGATGAACAGCAAAACAACAGATGAAATCAAATGCCAAAGGTAGCATAGGTTCCAAATTTTCAAAAAGATCGGTATAAGATTCAACGAAATCATAAGGCCTATCGCGTGACCCAATAAAAAGTACTCCACTTTGAAAATTGCCAAAAAAAATCGATTATGAGAGCTATCACAAAATTTTCTTTCTGAACTCTTTTCTCGATGATCTAAATATATTTAGAGATGCCGAATGTTTATTTTCGGGGCTCAACCGGTATGAAGTAACCGACTGAAAAGCCTCATTCTGAGTTATGTTCTTTAATCAACATCTTTTAACATGCCTAAAAGCCAATATTTTGAGATTGTTCATTATCGTTCAAGTCTGCAGCAATAGTTCGCGTTTCTTTCCGACATTTATGACCAAATTAGGCTCTCGATATACAAAAAAACGAATTATTTGGTTAACCATCAGTGGTGTATGCAGTATGCTTCAAAATCTGGCAGCCCCGAGAAGAGCTAGCTTTACTGTATTTGAAACTAGTCATAAGATCAGCTCTTCATTAAATGCAAGATATCTTGCTAGCAATTTCTTATGAGCCTGTATGAATACCTGTATGAATCGCAATGATCCAAGACAATCGGAACAATACTTCGTGTCACTCAAAATACAAGAAACTCTATGTTGGGTGTAAGCCTCAGGAGTTTCTAATAATTCTGGCGGCTAATTGTTTTTCATTAGGCTATGTGTACCTTCTAGGTGGTTTCTTAAATGTGGGGCCTCACTGTACGTCAAGGAATTTTACACCCCCGTATTACACCGATCTAAAGATTTGAAGTCTATGCTGTTAATTGGTGCTGCTGAACAATCACAACATAAAACGTAAACAACTGAAATGGAAATTTTAAAAAGTTAGAGTAACTAATAAACTACACCTAAACAGCTTACCTTATTTAAAACAGCAACGACATCCATGCATTTGTTTGATGTGCACGTGAGAACAATATCAACCAATAACTGAGCTGCTACTAGTCTCACATTTGGATCCTTCTCAAGGTCAATGCTATTCAAATATGGCAGGACTGCCAGTTCAAGAAGCTCTTCCTAAAAAACAGTCAAGAATAAAGTTAAATATGTTGACGGAGAATTGGATTTAAATCCTCAGAACCTTATGCTGCTCCTTCAGATCAATAAATGATATGATTGTATTAATATACTTTATACTGATCAATTTTATGTGAAAAGAAAAATTTTGCAGGATGTCAAACATGCACCCTCCCTCTCTACATTTTTAAAAGTCGGCTGAAAAGCTTACAACCTAACCAAACATCCCTAGTTGCGGACGCTCGTCAAAGTGGTGTATTGTGCAGTAGTTTACATAGCGATCGTAGGGTTAACATTTGAGTTTTGCTCCTTGCGGTATCGTTCTAGTAGTACTGTATGGAAAACTTGTAGGAAGATAGGCTGGAAATCTATACCATAAATTTCGAACGGAATGTATAAACAAAGAAATAACAATTTGCCTTCTCAAGCACAAATATATCTATCTTGTGACTTTACATTTCCTGTATTGTAAACTTAACCCTATCTGACCTGGGGGTGGCGGATTCTGCCACCCTCGTACATTATTTTCATTTATGCGTTTTTCTGTGTTTCCTGAATGCCCCTAAGATTTAGTAAGTTTAACGTTCTATCATATAGCAACGAAACTTTAGCAATTTTGGCGTTCTATTTTCAGCCTTGTCTCCATGGTAACCAAATTGTCATGCCAAACTCTGTGAAAAACATACTTTGTATCTCTTTAAATCCTGTTTAATAGGTCCCATTAAGTCTAAACTATGAATGTACACATATTTTGATCTGCCTACTTCATTTCCTTACGAGAAGTAAAGTTTCACGACCGTGCAACACACTTTGATTTTTACGACGTCATATGACATCATAATGGAAATCATGCTCTAGCAACAACAACAACAACATCGCTAATTAAACTATTGTTTAAAAAATTCGCTGTTTACATAATGAACTACCTTCGTTCCAAATTAGGTTGCCATATCTCAAACAACAACAGAGAAAAAGAGGGGGGGCGGAATTGCCCCCCAAGGCATTGAGTGTTTCAAAAGGCCCAGGTCAGACAGGGTTAAGGACTTTTCTGTAAAGTTTTGTCACGGTCCCCCTGGAAACAGTCATATCGCCTGATGAGGCCAGCATACTTAAGTAAATGGAAAATGAAGTGAAGCACATACAAAAAATTGTTCAGCGTTTGATTAAATATTGTAAAATGATGATAACATGAACAGGCTTGTGGGAAGATAACCCAGTACCTAAGATTTCGAAATAATTTTAGAGACAAGAATCTTGCAAATCAGTTGAAAATTCATTGAGTTGCGAACGTTCAAAGATCAAAAATATGCGACAACGGAAACCAGATACCCCTAGAATACTTGTAATGCAGAAAAGCACGAAGATCGAGGTAAAGAAGGCTTTTATCTTTTTAAGCAGGCTTTTTAAGTGATTTATTCCTGACAACCATTGTCAAATTTGCTTACCATCGCATGTATCCAAAAACAATAGCTCCAAACATAATCGACGAGAGATTGAAACTGTTCCCTCAAAGCTCCATACGTTTGAAAGATAGGTTATCGAGAACTTGTTCAAATCCAATTTGGTTTGCCCTGAAACAATTGAGAAATAACAGAAACGATGGCCATTGGTACTCTTACCAAAAATACCATTTCGAGGCCTCTGGTTTTAGCTTTCCCTCAAACTTGAACTTCAATGGCTTGTAACTCCATGAATTTAGCGGATTTGCAAGATTCTGGTGTCAAGAAGTAATTCAAAATCTCAAGAAAAGGGTTGCATCACCAAATGCACATTCAGCGTTATTTTCTAGCATTTAATCAAACGTCGAACAATTTTTTTGAAACATCCTGTAGTTCAGAAAATGACAACCTAGTGACAAAGACAACAAAGGTCACAATTAAGATCAAATCTGTCATGTTCAAATTTAAAACGTTTTTAATCAGATGCCCCTAAAACACATGTGAAGTTAAGGGTATTTGTCTTTTCTCATAAATAAGACTGAATACTGAAAAATTTCAGCCCCTAACCTCTAAGAAAGTTTCAAATGCCGATGCTTTCAATTTCGTGCTGAAAGTCATTAGAAAGGCTGTCTAATGATTTATGGAAAATAAAAAATAAATTTGTGTCATTTCCACAATGAGAGTCCTGCAGAATCCTGCTGCAATATATTTCAGTATCATAAGGGTGTTTCATTTTGGAGCAGGTAAGCATGAGATTTGGAAAATAAGAAAATCAAGATTTTTAGTCTTACCTCGTACCAAAATCTGAATGACATCGTCACAGCTGATAATATATCCAGTACCTTAACTTTCACGGCTGTTCGAGTTTCTTTTCTACGAAAATATGGATTAAATTTCATAACTTATGAGCATCAATCTGATTTACCTCTACATAGCAAAACTTAGCCTGCGTGCAGACTTTACTATTAAGATGCTGAAAGTCATCGCTGTGAGGTAAACCTATTTGGGATTCTTGCTTGTAATTTTAGCACGTTTTTTACGGTTTCTCTAAGGGATTCATTTTAGAAAATCACTTTCAGAATCTGACCCGAGTGACCGATTTTAGCCAGAAAAAAGTCCAAAAAGAATTGAACATGTTAGCTATTCAATCATGTATTGCAAATTATCATTGCTTGTATCCTCAGGGAGCAGTAGCCTTTCAATCGCCAGGCGTTTTTCTTGACTCAGCCAGTATAAATTTACACCTAACTGCGGAAACAATATTAATATAGTCCTTTTTCCAAAGTCGACATTTAACTAATCTTTCATTTTTTGCTCGAAAAAAAGTTTCAGTGTTGCACTTTACTCACTTAAAATGTTACATCATGAAATCCTCAAAATCCTTTATAAAAAACATCAAAAAAATTAGCGATTCAGAGAACTTACCGAAAATACTTCTCCAAAATGAATTTCAATCTATCAAGCCATCCATCTTTAGCAGGATGCAAATTTTCATGACGATATGTCAACAAATTCAAAACTGAAGACTCCTGTAAAAAAGATTCGCAAGCATTTTTTCAGGTGAGATCATAAAAAGAGCGATAAAACATGTCTAACAGTGAACGCTGCCCCGCTAGTGAAACAAGTTATACAACACTTCGATTAAGCAGCTTCGTTTTGGAAATTTGTCAAATTTCCTTCCTATTGTTCTTATGAAAATTTCGAGCCCAGATTCGGATTTAGCACCCAAAAATTAGTCTGGTTACATGTTTTTAACCTGCTGGCATTTGTTATGTTGATTTTATGACAACGTAAAGTTCAAAGATTTATAAAGGATTTGACCGTCAAAAATCGTTCGGGGTGAAACTTTACACCCCGAGTCATTTTCAAGGTCAAATCCCTTACAGATTTCCAAACTTTACGTCGCCATAAAGTTAACACCACGACTGCTAGCAACATGAAAACTTGTGGTTAGACTAGACTAAATCTTAGGTGCTAAATCCGAATTTGGCCTCCAAAATTTCCTATGAAAGAATTTTGAATAATTTCCAAAACGAGGCTGTTAATCGAAGTGGTGTATTCAAGGTTAAGGTAAACAGAAAGGTCTTTTACAAAGGAAAGCCCCTTTTTAAAACCCGCAAAAATGAATGAAAACAACGAGGAAAGTCTGCCCTTTTTGTTTTCCTTCCTAACAATAATGATACTTAATGCATTTACGCAGTTTGTCCTCTGGGGACAAAAGGAATTCCCCTTAATAAGTATTTGTAGTAGGGGGAACACTTTTAATTGCCCCAAGAGGATAGCAAGTACTAAAGTGTGCTCAAGTCATTTCTGTCACGTAAACACGTCAACGAAACTTGCTGATAATTTTAGCATCTTTCTCGAGGGGACTTATTTGGAAACCTCTTGCAAAATTTGAACGGAGTGACCAAACGAAGCCTTGAAAAGCTTTAAAACAATGGAATATTTTAGCTATTCAATCAAATGATCCACAATAACATTGCTTAAACATTCAAGGTGCAGTAGTCTTTCAAATGCCAGGCTTTTTTCTGCAGACTCTCTTACCTATAGTTGCAACGAACAGGCCCGCCGAGAGGGGGGGCAGGGGGCCCTTTGCCCCTGGGCCTCAGGGTCTAAGGGGCCTCATAATTGGAGAATTTTGACATTTTGACGACAGGAAATGCTCTGAAATGCATTCTAAGCCAATCTAAAGAGGGCGATCGAAAAATTTTCTGCTCGCTTCGCTCGCAGGGGGCCTCGATTCATAGTTTTGCCCCTGGGCCTCGAAAAGCTCTCGGCGGCCCTGGCAACGAAAGGGAAATCTAAACTGGTCTTCGTAATGCTAACGAATAGGATGGCATTTAAACAATAATATCATTACCATACAGTACGATAGCATCATGGCTGAAACAGAACTTTTCATAATTTGAACTATTTGTCAGAGACTAAAAATCTAATATACAAAGGAAACCAGAAGTAAGAAGCATTCGTGCTACGGTAGAAGGTGTGAAAATGTACGATGCCGAAAGCTAGACTCTAACTAAAACATTAGAAAAATGGCTGGATGGAGTGTACATAAGGATGTTAAGAACAATATTGGACATACCGTGGAAAAGACATATTATCAATGAAGAACTCTATAGGGACTTGCCAAAATTAAGGGGTACTTTGAATGAAGGACGAGTTAAATTTATTAGCCATGCGTAGAGAAAAGCTGATCAAACAGCACAAAAGTTGTTACCATGGGAACCAGCACAAGGAAAGAGGAAGCCAGGCAGATGAAGACTTGAAGATACACCTATGTTGACTAGCTACCTAAGGGATGATACAGGCCTGGAGAAATATCATTTGAAAAAGAGGATGCAATACAGAGAAGAGTGGAGAGGGCACGTGAAATATGCTCGAGCAAGTAGCTTAACATAAGTAAGTAAGCAAGTAAGTAGACTTCCTTAGCAGTACCTGGGAACGTAGTGATATTTTTACAAAAAAGATGCGAGAAGAGGTGGAAACAATGCAATGGAAGATTCGAGAGAAAAACGTTATTTTATTTTTTCCATTTCCATTTTGTTTTAGACAAAAATTTGGTGTAGTTGTGTCTTGGATCATCATTGATTTATTCCAACTGCTTTTGAAAATATCCATTTAAACGGTTTCCAAATGTTACGACTCTCAAAATTTTGAACAAAGATGAGAAATTGCGTGAGCAGTTGGAACGTTTTTTTTTTTTTTGTTGTAGTATTAATCATACCAACTTGGGCTTGTCCTTTAAAGATGTGAAACGTATTCAGTTTCAGTCTCATTTCCGTGGACAGTATGCTCGATGGCAGCTGTGAGTGGCATATTGCTTGGATCGAGATGCTTGCACTGAGATGCACTATATTTGCCCCACCATTTTATAAAAATAATTCAAACCTTTAACAACTTACAGGTCGTTGCCCGGAACATCGCTCGATTATTGCAAAATATCTATCAGCCGATCCATCAAACTTGCCAGCACTATGCAATTCTTCGATGCTTGTTAGTAGATCGTCCATTGTTTGATTCAACAGAGGATTGTCGGTTGTTAAATTCTGAAAAATAGATACATTTTACCCCTTAGCTTCACGAAAATATGATAATGGCAGCTGTAACGCCAGAGTACCCTCCGCCATAATGTCTCTAAAAAATGAGATATAATGTTAGCATTGGTTCCGCTACTTTTTGTTGACACCTAGTTACAAAGCGATTTATGATCACACATAAGGGAATTCCATGTTTGGTCGGTCAACTCATAAGCAAAAGCAAAGCAAGCTGTAAGTTGCCTGAAACCCAGGTAGCTCACTCGTTGTGCGGTCGAGAAATGGTTTTAAAACATGACCATGTACAGAAAGACGAAGGATAAATCTAACCATCAGTTTGTCACATTCCAAGCATCTAATCATGGCATCTTATCTATTTGGTGCAGAAACTAATTTGGAGGCGATTCAATTCTCGTACTTTTTATAATTAGAATACTTCCTGCTCAGCTTTTGAACCAAATAAATAAAATGCTTGAGGCAGATGCTTAGAAACATCCATTTTGGAATGCACAACAAGCCATGTAGCTACCATGGCTCTACAGCAACTTTTGCGGCTTGTTTTGTTTTTGTTTATGAACTGGCCAATCAGGCATGGAATTCTCTTCATCTGCAATCACAAACCGCTTTGTTTCTAAAGTCTAAAGTCCTTTGTTTCTAAGGCCCCGTCCATACGTATCCGGATATTTTTGAAAATGCATCTTTTTTTATCCGTTTTGGGTTAGCGTCCACACGGAGACGGCGTTTTTGGTCACCGAAAACGAAGCTTTTCGAAAACGCTCTCCAGAGCGGATCTTTTTGAAAAAGCCGTTTTCATGTTGTCGTGTGGACGGGTGAAAACGGAGCATTTCTCGGGAAGCGCAGCTTTAACGTACTACGATGAACCTCGAGCGAGAATGGAGTTTAGCGGGCGGCATTCGAATGTTGTGTTGTTATATGTCATAAGGCTAAGGATTAGGGTTAGTTCCAGAAAGGCTTTCTAGGATTAGTTAGGGTAGGTCAGGGCTCGGGTAAGTAACGGTAAGGTAGGGTAAGTTAGGGTTACAGTTAGGGGTCTCTTTAGTTCAATACTTGCAAATGGAATATGACATTTAGCATCGCCCTTTAAACTGCACTCGCTGCAAAACTCAGTATACGGACCACGAAGAAAATCATTTCTGAGGTTGAAACATTGGCGATTCCGACGCGTGAAGAATGATTCGGAATTGTCTGTGTTATTTCTCAAAAATATTAGATTTTACTGTCCTGATTTTAACGGTATTTCCTTTCATTTCCTTGCTTTCTTTGATCGTCGTGAAGCTGGCAGTGATCATTCCGCCGTTTTGAAGTTTGAATGTTGTTTGGTCGTTAGCTGATACCATAAAACTTCATGGTTCTCAAGCAGGTCCTCTCATAAGCAAACGCACAGACCATTAAGTAACTCACTTATTCTAAAGCTATTGTATTATAAAGCAAACTTCGAAATAGTGGAATGATCACTTGCAGCTTCAAGAGGCATGGAAATAAAAGGAAATACCAACAAATAAAGGAAAGCAAGAAGTTCAGTCTCTTTGAAAAACACCATGGACAATTTTGAAACATTCTTCACCTGTCAGAATCGCCTATAGTTAAAAGAGAAAACAAGAGACAATCGGCGTTGCCACTTGTAATAGATAATACAGATTCGACAAACTACTTAAAGTCAAATCATTCTTCCAATAAACATGGCCAGGTCCTTACAATTCCATAATTAAACTGATTTTGTTTGGCAAAGTTGATTTACGTCAGATTTGTCTCTAGTCTTTCTCCTTGAACCTAAAAAATGATGCTCGTGATTGCCATGATAACGAATCTAAAGAGAGCTGTGGTGGTCGTTGGACTTCCATTAAACACTGCTAAATGCAAAATTCTGCCCCATCTGTATAACAAATTCTTGAACAATGCAACTAATTCAACGGGCAAAGTGACGATCAAATGTGGCCTAAACTGGTTTTTGCCCATTACGGTCTCATTCCCAAAAATCAGCATACTTCTCAACATATCCTCAGTCCTCTGTTGACTACGCATTTTTTATATCAATTAAATGTTGACAACATCATATTTGTTCTTCTTCTTTCTTTATCTGCCCTCGCATTATCAAAACTGTCAAAGCACACTGCAAGCCAGCGAGACCAGCCCCTATCACTGATAGACTCAATCTAAAAATGCAGGTTATGGCAGATGGCTGCAGTAGCTTGCTGTGTGTCTTTGCCAATTTCGATAATACGATTACAGATGAACACAGCAGAAGAACAAAGGTTGATTGATGTAAAGAGTGGAGGTATGCTGAGAAAGTATGTTGGGCGGGCCCTTGAAAAAAACTTCGGTTGAAGGGCAACCCTCCCCAAACAAATCAAATATGAATAATATATAGTGGTTGCTTTTAGGGCATTAGTCCATAACGGACAAATACCAGGTAAAACCATGAGCGATAGGACACCAAGTATGTAGCAGTTTCAAATTTACATCAGAAGCGAGCCACCTTAACTTAGTGTCTTTGTGTTTTGAACTTAGTTCTGCTTGGTATACAACCACTTCTCAATGTTTCGTAATCCTGAAATTTTCGGTAGTGAGCCACATGAAGTTAGACTGATTGTATGGCCGTAGTTATCGCTACTGGAGGGCTGCCGGACGCTCCTATGACTCATAATCAAACGCCATTATTGAAATGATTATTTCTGCCTCGTTTCGATAAGGGTTAGGGGCATAGGCAAAAACACAAATACTCGTATTCTTCAAATGAAACATATTGATCTGAAAACTTCATAGTAAATGCTTAATGAAAGCAACGAACTGGTACCTACTGACATGGTTTGACATTTTTACCAACTGTTTCCATGACATTCTTAATTGTCATACATTGTTCTGTCAACCTAAGTTCTTTGAAACTCTGCTTGGAGCTTCGAGTTTCCGTTGGCCGACATCAAACAATCGAATTTGCAAACAGTCTCGTTCCAAAGGGTGTTCAAAGTACAACTAAGTCAGTCCAATAACATAGCGTAATATTATGAGTCCAAGTATGAGCGGTCTCGGTTTGGTGTACTAGTCTCGTTTTGAATAGTGATTTCTGGGAATCATCGTAGTCAGTCTGGTCTAACCTGAAGTGCAGATCCAACTGAGCTTTACGACTAAGGTGGATCTGCACTTAAGGTGGCTCACTACAGGAAATTTGAAAATTATGAAACAGTGGAAGGTGATCGTATACCAAGTAGAAATAAGTTCAAAACACAAAACATTAAATTAAGGTGGCTCGCGTCTGACATAATTTTCAAACTGCTCTGCTACACACTAGGAGTCCTATTACTCATGGTTAGACCACTATTTGGTCTTCTCGTTGCCCGTGCTAGTTCCATTTAGTCATCATTACTTCAAAAACTGCAAAATTGTTTTTCAAAGCACAACCTATGCCTACAAGATTTTCGAAAGCGCAATTCAAATGCTTCCAACTGCTAAATTTAAAATTGAATGCATACAACTTTGGATCTATCACTAAAGTGTAACGTATCATATTTCCTGCTAATCAGCGACGCAATTTTCTTTCCATCTAGAAAAACATGCTGTTCTATATCAGCGTAAAAGCTCTTGAACCTTAACAACTTTGTGTTTCAAGCTGTGCTGATACAGCATAAACGTCGTCTTACTCAAGCAAGATTTCAAACTCTCTAAGTTGGAGCCTTCCCTATAACGGGTGAGTCAAAAAAGGAGTTTACATGTTTGGCGGGCTGTAAGAAATAGTACATGGACGATATTCAAAATGAGATGGTAATCAATCAGACAAAGGCTAACTTAGATGGGAAACGTTCGTTTGGTAAATCACTCATCTTTTAAACCCAAAACAATGCTTGTACGGGGAACGAGGGTAGATGATTACACAAAAGAAGATGCCGAGGAACGTTTTAACAAGATGCATTGCGTTCTTTGATCGAATTCCTTTAGAATCGTTAAAGACCCTATTGGGCCTACGTATTCTGTCAGATAGAATACGTAGGCATACGTTTCTGTGTCAGAAAAATTGTGCAGTGACACAGCTTTCTGCAACACAACAACAAGAGGTTGCCTTTTGGCCTTGTTGTGGTGGCGATATGCATGCTGCAAAACGCGGACGTCCACCGGCTCCATCACGCCAAATTCGACTGAAAGAGCCAGTGTACAACAAATGGCAAACTTCCTCACCGCCCTCTTTCAGCTATGCGAATGAGAAATCCGCGTTCTATTCTGGTCCATGATTTACTTGCCATTTAATTTAAAAGACATTACAATAGTCACTTTTAATACACTTTTTCAACTAACGGCCTCCCTTTGGAATTTTTGAAAGTTCCTTGATACGAAATTTCTGACCATGGATTTGGATTCAACAACCCAAGTTTAGTGTAATTGCAAATTTCCATATTCCAAGACTTATACGATTTCGATTTTATGGCGATAATAAATCTGAGAATTCATATGGGATTTGAACGTCAAAATCGTTCGGGGTGAAACTTTAAACCCTCAGTCATTATTCACGGTCAATTACCTTTTAAATTTTCAATTTGTTATCCTCGTCAAATTAAATTCGCTAGCACTAAGATCATGAACATTTGCAATTAGACTAAAACGAGGGTGCTGAATGTGAATACGGTTAAGGAGTCCGAATTTTTCATGACACAAGCTAAAGAAATTTTGAAAAATTTCCAAACGAGCTCGCTCAGTGAAAAAGGTGCATTTTTTATTCAATATAAAAATTTACAAAACGAGATACTTAAGACTGCTGGACTACAAACTACTAAACTACATAACAAGAACGATAACCCGGGAAGCAAGAACCCATGACTATCCCAAGGGTCATTAAGGTAGAAACCCTATAACTTTTGATCAAATTCCAACTGTTCTGGATTGTTGGATGTTTATTGATGTTGGATATGTTGGATTTGGAAAAGTCATAGAGATTCTACCTTGACATAGAACATAGAACTAAAACTACATCTAAATATACAATACAAAGAGCTACATGTTAACGATGTTTACTGACAAAAAAAACAGATGAAAATGGAAACAAAATGAAAGGACTTAAAGAGGAAAGTATTCTGTGGCTTTGTGGCGTGAAACAAAGGTTTTCTCTAACTTAAACAAGACGACCCGTTTTGTGGATAAAATCTAAGGTCAATTCGAGTATAGTTCTATTAACGTCATTTGAAAGGTTTTTATCACCATATAGCAAAAGTTGTACAACAACGTTGTTAGAAAGGCTGTCGATTTCAACAAATGGTCGTAATGCAACCGAAATTCCAGCGAGAAGATCTCGTCGTTGGATATCAAAGGAAGGTGCATTTCAATTGGCAAGTAAATCATGGACCAGACCGGAACGTGGAATTCTCATTCCCATACAAAACCCTTCATAAGTATATGACTTCTGGGCCTAAATAATGACTGATTCTAACAAGGGAAATCTTCACATTTAAGTTTGCCATTGAATGATAGATTAACATTTCAGTTTCGAATATCGGTTATGTAAACAAGGGCAGACTTTGTAATACAATAGCTGCAATTGATTTGGTTCACACCTCAGTTCAAAGCAATCAGCGAATGCAGACAAAAGAAATTCTCTCAACCGGTAATTCAAAACAAACAGAGCCGCAAAGTTGCCCTGAAACCAGCACGGCAAACTCTCTCTTGGTGCGGGTGCAGGGTGGTTTTTAAGAAAAGCTATGTGCTTATTACGAAATAAGAAGGGTAAATCTGAAGTTCTGTCTGGCGGATTTTGCTTACGTGATTCAGAAGCCAAGCAGAAGGCATTACAATCCTTGCATATGCAGCACTTAAATGTTAGCAGTTTTTCCTCCGCTCCTAAATCACACAAACAAATCCGCCAAACGGAACTTTACATTCACACTTCGTATTTCGTAATAGTCACATAACTTCTCTTAAAGCAACCCTTCGCCCGCACCAAGCGAGAGTTTGCCGTGCTGGTTTCAGGGCAACTTTGCGGCTGTCTTTGTTTTGAGTTACTGCTTGAGAGGACTTCTTTTGTCTGCATTCGCTAATCGCTTTGAATTGAGGTGTGAACCAAAGCAACAGATGTTATTGTATTACAAAATCTGTCCTTGTTCGGTCATGTACCTTTAATTTCACAGCCCGCCAAACATCCAAAGTTTTCGTGACTCACCTGAAACAACTGCTTCAAGAACGAAACAACTATAATCACACCTTCATAAAGGCCACAAAAATGGGGCCCAAGCATTCTGGGAGAACCTGTGGACGTCGGTTGTATGTTTGCCTTGTCATACGGTGTAAGTGACCATCACCATTGTTATTGTCACCATCATAACCAGCGTCAACAGCATCATTATTAATCTATTTAAAGTGGGCTTACATATAAATAAATCGAAAAAGAAAAGGCCATGATAGTAATGGCGCTCGTTGGATCAGAAGATGCTTGCGGTAAAAAATAGGTGAATAACTTTGTAAGCAGAAAGACTGCCACATGACCAAGAAGCAACAGCGAATGTGTACAAATGTAATCATGTTTCTATGGCCAATTTTTCGTCCTGATATGCATGACTGCTTGAGGACTGTTTTGTGATAGTTATATTACGGATTAAAATATGTATCGGGTGAGTCAAAAAAAGTTTACGCGATTGGTGGGCTGTGGAATAAATAGTATGTGACCAACTTTCAAAGTTGAAACGTCAATCTATCAGTCAAAGGCTACCCTAGATGAGAAAATCGTGGTATGCAAATCACTCATCTTTAAGACCTAAAAGTGCGAAACATGTCTTTGAATGGGAATCGAGAAGTCCACGTTCCATCTTGGATACAAATTCAATGCCATTGTCAGTTTCACAAAAGAATTATAATTTCAATAGCAAGTATATTATGGACCAAAATGGAATGAGGAATCGTAGTTCCCATCCAACACCACTCCAACATTTTCCTCATTTTTGGGTCAATAAGATAAGTGATTCTATCAAATAAATTTTCACATCCAAGTTAACCCTTGACTGACAAATTAATGTTTTACTTTTGAATACCAGGCGCATAATTTTCGTTCCACGGCCCTCGGGCAAACTTTTCTGACTCGCCCAGTACAACTATTTGAGCGGAAAAGGTACAGGTGATTGGTTAGATATGGGATGACATCATATCTAGCCAATTAGATGCAACTTCTACTTTTCAAATCGTTGCGTACATCTTAATCCTGCAAATAACTATTACATAACAGCCTTGAAGAAATCTTGCATGTCAGGACGAAATATTGGCAATTCATATATTATATTCATTGAATTTATACACATTCACTGCTATTTCTTCGTCTTGATGCCGTATTTCTGCCTACAAACTTATAAATAAATGATACGGCAAAATGGCTGTCAACTTAGGCCTACTACCTAGCTTATAAATCATACAAAAATTTGCGTAAGATCTTAAAAGATGAAAGTATAATAATATATGATAGCTGCATATACTATTAGGTATCCAACCTGCGGAATATATGTTTTGCAATGCCTACACTTGCAATTCCCGCCTTTCCAATATTGAATCTGGTTTTAAAAATAGGAAGCGTGCCTGCTTGTTTTGCTGCATTTTTGGTTGAGCCAGGCTGTGGTTACATCTAGTAAGGCTAATAAATTAGGCAAAATTGCTTATGTAAGACTTGCAATCAAAGGATACAAAAACAAAGCTGACAACGAGGATCCCAAATCAGCTTTGAATAACTGACTCATTGTACTAAACCTATAAATGCAACAAAACACCGTAATCTGTATAAAAATAACTGCGAAAACTTCGAGATCCTTCCCTTTGCCGACAGCGGGGATTTGTTTTCGTTTACAATTGTTTTGATTTTGTGCCAAAGGCTTTGATCATTGGCGGCTGTTGGTTGATTTCGAACGATCATTGGCTTATGAGTTACTGTCATGTGGTTTTGGATTTTGTTATACATATTCATCTGGCATTAACGAGACCAATTCGTATCTTAATTTGCACTTCGTAAGAACCGAACTGACGAGGGTACGACAAAATGCGTTTTGATAATTCAACATTATTCTTCATTGCAGTTACTAACTTATTTCTTTCCTGACTGATCTGTTTCTTGCAGGAATCAACAATGTTCTCCCTAGTTACCGGTCCATTGTGGTCGTGGTTCTTTTTTACCGGAGTTCACGAGTTTTTCTCTACAAATTACTCCATTACTGTGCTTTGCTGAGTTTATGGGTTCAGTACGATGAATTAGACTCACAACACATTCCCAGCATCGCAAAAATAACAACGACAACAATAATGACAGCAACAACAACACATTTTACTTCATCTGAAATGGGACTTAAAAAATTGAGAAGGAAATGTACAGATTTATCTGTACACTCAGGAACGAGGCTAAGGCGTAGTCTCAGAAGAGGGGCAAGTAACCTCTGCAGTTGGAAATTCTCATTACTGCAGTGAAGGTCATGGAAGCTAATTCTAATTGGCCTTACAAATGAAAAGCTCCTAGTTCAGCGTGAAAGGCATTTTGATTCTTGGATTGAGACGTCATTCATCTGGATACTTGTTGCTTTTTCCATGGCTAGCATCACTGAAAACTTGAATTTTGAGGTGTTTTAGCATCGGAGGTTCGAGCTGAAAATTTAGGCCTAACCACCATTACCTGAAAAGACCACTTCGTAATTTAGAAAAAGGGACTGAGGAGAACCCTGCCCATCCTGACAGAAGCCTTAGCAACAAGTAGGAAATGCAGGGAATTCTCTCTTCTACAGTGACAAGTGTACAACTTGCGGCTCGGTCGCATCTCCAAGCAAACTCGACCTTTTTCAATATATTTACAACTTTCAAGAGTTCGACAATGCTTTTTCAGGATGATAAGTGTTTTCCAAAGATTATTATGCCGTCATTTTAACCTACCGCCCATTTCTGAGTGTAGTTTGAACCTTTTTACTTCCAGCGTTCACTTGAGTTGCGGCTCAAGATTGGCTTATTGATCCTGTATCATCTTCCTTTACTTCAATTGGCTTGGTTGGATCAATTAGGGTTCTTAAATTTGTCAAACCCCGCAAACAAGAACATACCAAAATAAAAACCTATAGACTGATTTGTGGAAAAGACACACAGACAAAAACCGATAACAGACTGATATATTTAAATGTTCTGATGAAATGGTACACGTTCATATACCTCGAATGAGAACTTCAAACGGACAGAAATCTTTGCTTGCTGTGGAGCTAAAGTTTAGAACGACCTTGATTCAGAAACAAAGCTGGCATCCTCTATTCAATGTTTCACATCGAGACTAAAAAATTACTTGGGCCTCTAATGCTGGATAATTCCGCTTTCTTTTTTCCTCTTTTTAT
Organism: Aurelia sp. 4 Dawson et al 2005; assembly: GCA_964019985.1. Taxonomy (NCBI): domain Eukaryota; kingdom Metazoa; phylum Cnidaria; class Scyphozoa; order Semaeostomeae; family Ulmaridae; genus Aurelia; species Aurelia sp. 4 Dawson et al 2005. Next base: position 13,915,548 of record OZ026502.1, read on the forward strand.
TTCGTTCCATAGTTGCACAGCGTTGATAAATTGTAATAGGTTTAAAGGTAAAAATAAGTTTTTAGTTGTAGGTTTGAATACTTTATTTTGTAGTGTCTTTTTTTCACAGGGCCAATTATAAAGAAGGTTTCAACTCTGAATCGTTGCCCTGTATAAATAAATTTAAAATGAAAATGAAAAAAAAACCGAATTAAGAAACTCCTAACTATTGATAGCTGAACACCTCTACCAGTTATCAGGGATATGCAGATTGTTTTATCAACCTGTATGACATGAAGAATTGCTATATTTAAAACAAAATACCATACTCCCTACCATTGAACACGGTCACCGCACCCTCAAGTTAATTAAACACCTACTGTTTAGCTAAACATTCATTATAATTATAAGTGACCTTGCAATAAGAACCACACTCTGAGAATGTCACAAGCACCTTTTTTATAGTTTTAAAAAGCATTACAAATATAAAGTAAATACATTTGTATGTGCCAACCACAGCGGAGAAAGACACTTGGTCATCTGGTCTCCACTGCGACTGGCACTTACAATTCAACTATACTAGCTTCAATAAGAAAACAAAAACAAACAAAACATAAACAGGTAACGGGAAGGAAGGGGTTGCTGCTTTGCGTTGCGACATGATGTACCGAAACGAGTCAAAAACGAGTCACAAGCACCTCATTCACAAGAACATAGTCAGCATATTTTTTGCAACAGTATGTTTTTGTTTGCAGGGTTTTACTGCATTGATTTGAGCTGAGGGCTCAAATCTTTGGAAAGGTGGGTGTAAAATATTTCAATATAGAAATTAGGTTACAATGATGTAAAATCTGCAATGGAAATCTTTTGGTATCTCGATTAGTTGCAAAATGACAGTATCAAATAATAGCCTTGGGCTTGGGCTGTGAAGTCATCAAATTTCTAAATCCTAAAAGATTTCTGCCTGCTACCATATTACAAGCCTTCCTAAGCAATGGTTTCTTGAAGAGTGCATCATTTTTCTCTGGTGATTAAGGATTTACCATAATTTTTTTTCATCATTTTTAATAAATGCAATATCAATAATAATACAATGCTGCCCTTTTGTACATGATAAGGATACCAACAAATCTCCACCGCACTTTCACAGCACAGCATGCTAAGTTCCCTTAAAGCCAATCGATTCAAAGAAAGATGTGATAGAATTTTACATCCACCCTTTCAAGGTTTGAGAAAATTTAAGCCATATGCTATAAAATTGAACAAGGCATGCAACGCTACAATAGGATCCGCTTCTTTCTATTGACAACTACATATGAAGCGATTTGTGATTGCAGACAAGGGGAATTCCACAACTGGATTGCCAAGCCATAAACAAAAACAAAGCAAGCCGCAAAAGTTGCACTGAAACCAAGGTAGCAAGCTCGCTCGTTGTGCATCCCAGAAAATTTTTAGGAGCAAGCATGAGCATATATCGAAAAAAGAATGATATATCGCAACTAATTTGAACCAAATTATCAAAGTGCGTGAGGCAGAGGTTTAGATGTATCCATGTAAACTATTTCTTTCGATATGTGCTTATGTTTGCTCTTCAAACCATTTCTGAAATGCACAACGAATGAGCTAGCTGACAGAGTTTCAGAGCAACGTTTGAAGCTTGCTTCGCTTTTGTTTATGACTTGACCAACCTCGCATGGAATTCCCTTTGTCTACAATCACGAATGGCTTTTGCCTTACGCGTCAATAAAAAGTAGTGAATCTAATTGTAACATTATCCGTCCTTGTTATCGAATTGCTGAAAAAATTGTCTGTGGTTATAAGGTACAATTCTGATAGAGATCAAGTGGTCAACGCGTGCACTCACCTGTTGTAGCTTTACCAACATATCAATCAAATCAATGATGATATCCCAAGTGACTATCTGTAACTCATGTCCAAACTTCTTAACAAGTCGCAACACTGATAAGCCGATTTCAAGAGCGATGATCGGGAAATTGCAATGAAGGGCCTACGAGACAGACAATGTTCGCTGAAAAACTAAATGCCACAAACAATTTAGACTCTGGCAAAAATTACGTAACAAATATCAAAGATAGAGTTGTAAATCTATCAGTCAACGGCTAAGATGTGAAAGTTGTAGCGACAAGCCCTTGAGAGAAATTTTGACATAGTACAATATAGTATGAAATTTCTCTTAAGGGCCTGTCACTGCGATGGCACTTGTCACGGTAAGTTTGGGAGGCGGAATGTTGTTGCAGTTGGGATTCAGAATTTGGAGCCAAGGCCTAACCAAAGTACGATGTTGTAACGGAATTCAAATACTGCTTGGCTTGGGTGAATGGCGTGAATATTGAATCGTTATTGTTTCATGGCTAGATCAGACACCACAAACTTCTCTCATTAAATAAAGTTTTGCTTTGTTTACATAAGTCAACTGTGGTTCATTTTAATACTTATGCAAAGAGGATTCTGCAATAGTAGCTTGCAAATTTCAACTCTTTTCATGAGGGTTAAGCCACAACAGACTGCTCATTTATTTAAAAAGAGCTGCATTCTCCACTTAATTAGAAATACACGAGACCACTTCTGCGAAAAATGTGCGCCAAAACGAAAAATACCGTTAATCCAGAGATTGCAACTTTATTTTCTCGATAAATCATAAATGCAAATTGTAATTAATGTAAAAAATGAACATCTATCTACTGAAACTTAATGCATACACCTACCTGTTTGAATGAGGGAAGCAGAGAAACTGGTTTGTGTTGAACCGAAAGAATTCTTCTTGATCCCCAAACACACATACCAATGTAAAATATTGCACCGCGGAGAAGGATGGAGTCAGTCAAGTTGTTCCTTTGATAAAAAGTTGTTAATGAGAGTGAGTCAAGTTGTTGCACCGCGGAGAAGGATGGAGTCAGTCAAGTTGTTCCTTTGATAAAAAGTTGTTAATGAGAGTGAGTCAAGTTGTTGCACCGCGGAGAAGGATGGAGTCAGTCAAGTTGTTCCTTTGATAAAAAGTTGTTAATGAGAGTTTCAGATTAACGAAACAAAAGTATAGCATAGGCATCAAATCTCCAAACACATCGCAAGATTTGCAAATACAGGTTTGTTTGATTTAAAAGGGGAGTTAAACGCAGAACGCGGGTAACAGATTCTGTGTTGCACAATCCCATTCGCACAGGCCCAGATACCAAAACATGTTCAAGTGTTCGAGAAGGCTCTATTCACCTTTTCGTTTCACCAAGCATCATATATCTGACTCGGAAGCCATATTCTTTGGCGGGTTTCTTGCCCGCTTCGATCTGCAGATCATGTCTTCGCAGCTTCAAAGTTGCTCAAACACAAAACAATCTGCTCTTTTCTGACATCAAGCTCAACGAGAACGAGGCTAATGAATTGCATTCTTGTCTTATGGGCTATCCTCCACTTCTAGTAGTGTCGGTCGGCGACCAGCATGCTCACCTTATGCGCATGCTCTGTTCCTAAAGAGCATGTGTACTAGGCAAATGCCCACGTCGCCAACCAAAACTACTGAAGTGGAGGTAGGCCTTTAATCGCTGCTTGCCTCTATACCAAGTCTTGATGGAAACTAATTTACATCTGTTACGAGCATCAATACTTGGTTCAAAATTCACGGCAACAGTTACTAAGTTTGTTTTCTGTCGTTAATCATAACAGCCTACCTAAATCAGTTTCTGGAATGCACAACAAGCGAGCAAGCTACCTAGGTCTCAGGGCGCCTATTGCGGCTTGCTTTGTTTTTGTTTATGACTTGACCATCCAGGCTAGCTGGATCAATATAAGAGACAGTCAGAAGCTAGCCTGTATTCCAGGTCATTTGAGTGGTCTGTGTCACGGTGTACGATCAGGAAAGACGAAAAGGATGCTCGGTACCAGTCCAATGGAAGTCTCAAATTTGATGACACGTGAAAAAGCCCACCAATAAACGACGCTGAAGAGATTTGCATCAACGCACATCAAAAGAAACATCCACTTTGAGACAGACCTTAAAGTCATAAACATAAAGACTGTGGCTAAATGATTTTTGGGATGCTTGTGAATACTCACTCATCTTCCAATAAACAGCATAATGTATAAATAGCACTGTTTCCCAGCCGACCACCAACCAATGTTTTCATTAACTAAAAAGGAATATTCAAGATGATTCTCGTCGTTGAATTAAGGAAGACGAAACGGCTTCAAGTGTGATTCACACTGTACTCATAAAAAGACCGGATCAATCAGTAAAAGCCCCTACCGTTTGAAAGCCTATTACTCCATAAATATCTGAGTGAATAGCCAATAAGTTCAATCAATTTAGAATTTTTCTGGGTGGAATCGCTCATTCCGTTCAGATCTACAAGGAATTTTCTTACAGCAATGCCTTGAACACGGTTTAGCATGTGCTATCCTCTTCATAGGATGAATAAGTCTTCCTCATGATTAGAATGACTTATTCAGGGGCACTCGATTGTCCCAAGAGGACAAAATACATGACAACATGTCAGCGTCATAATTGCAAGGGAGAAAACCAAGGAAATTTTGCTAGCCATGTTCACTCACATTTCAAACTTTTTGAAAGGGGATTTTCAGCAATAAATCTCTGACATTCACGGAGAGTGATGGCCGATTAAAATCGGGTAAATTCCTGAATCCAATTGAACATGTTGGCAATGAAAGAAGAAATTTTCAAATTTTTGCTGACTCCCTAGTAAATAAAAGCAGGTTCGCCTTATACTATGATAAACAATTTGTAAGACCACCAATGTGGGTGGAGAGAACTTTCATAAAGCTCTTCTTTCATAGAATTCAAAAGCCTTAACAAAGCATTGCCCAAAGACAAAGGGATGTTTATACGATTTGTCACTGGAAAAGCCAAGCAAACTTTGAACAATCAGCTTAGAACACATTTGCAAGCTCTCATAAACCCTATTTTGGTTGGGGGGCAAATTTGCCCCCCCCCTAGTAGACCCTTTTAAAATAACTCTGCCAGGAAAAATTTCATAGCCATGAAACTTCATGACTTTTTGAAACTACTTATTGTGCAACTCAAAAAGTTTCATCATAATATTTTGAAAAATGAGGGAACGGGAGACGATTTTCTGGAACTGACTTCGGAAAGATCGCAAATTTTCAAATCTCAATTATCGTGGAAAAGGGAGCATAAGTGGATAATTTTGCAAATTTCTTTTGTAATGTAGTGTTATTTGATGGATTCTATCACAATTATCACATTTGGATGAAAAATGTGCTCAAAATTTAATCTTATTGCGACTCTCCTGATTTTGACCAATTTTGCTGCTTTTCTTCACTACACAAAGGAAAATGCTGGCGTGAGCAAAAATGACAGCTTTTCTTTGGTTAATTTTTATATTCACAGAAAGTACATGCCTGAGGCTACTAGCACACCAAATTTGGTCGTTCTATTTATTACCAGTCAAGAGTTAGGTGGGGGGGGGTTTGCCCCAACCAAAATTGGACTATCAAATAGCCCAACAATTATAGGGTTAAAAGCAGGTTCTTGGAAACAAAAACGAGAAACAGCATCAGGCAGCGAACGTCGAGTTTCGACCATTGAAAGCATAATGAATTAGTATAGAGAACCGACGCAGATAATATGACTTTCTTGATCTGTTAGCAATACAAATTGCGAAGACAGATGCCTGTCTTGCATCTGCTCGCTCATGCAGTCAGTTCTGCGGATATCAAAATTAAAACATTAGATCAATGTCTGTCTTCCCCTACCTCAAGAATAACTCACTCAGCTACTACTTGTATTACTGTTCATTTGGAATTGACAAAATCAGTCATCCACGAAAGCAGTTTGCTGACAACAATTAACATCAAACAAATCGATAATCCACAAACAGTCAGATCAAGAAGACTTTGTTACCACTGCCCTTGACGTTTCATGATTGTGTGAATACAATAGGTTGTTTACAAAAGTTTCATTTCATCCTCGCATTAACGTTGCAGTTGCCGCTAATAATGAACAAAGCACTGCAATAGAATCTTTTCCAAATACTGGATACTTTTATGTGACTGTACATTCAAAAATACTCAACTTCGATTTATAAACAATCTAAACACACCTGCCAGCTTGCTTGACTAAATCTGTGAATGTTTACTGTTCGGCATAGTGTTGCAATCAATGGGCGTAGACCTTCAGAAGGTAGGCCTCCATATCGTACTGTGGCATCCAGTAACTGCAGGCAACTCTGTTAGATAACAGAGAATAATGTTCGAAAATCAGCAATACATGGTTCAATGATTCAAAAAGCGTCAAAACCAATAGACCATCTTATTTCTCAAAAAAGTGGTTCAGATCTGCCGTCCCAATCGGGGATATTTGTAAAGGGAGACAAAAAGACGATCTACGTACTCAGTACATAGCGCTGCTCTCAGTCTTTCTGTTGTAACATTGAAAGAATGGAAAGTTGAAAGACTACGCACCACCAAGACATTTATCGTATGTCTGACTCAGTAAAATGAATCAATGAACATTATCTTTACCATCAAACTGTCCAATTAAAAAAAAGCAAAACAAAGATGCTACGTAAGCTGATTGCATTGCCATTCAAGGGTTCCATTTGCGAGTTGCAAGTCGAAGTTGGCTGTTTTCAACCGCTGTTATTCAATCCACCTTTTCAAGATAAGAGGCGCGAAAGCGGAAGTCTTTTGTTGTTTGAGATTTCGCATTTTTGAGGCTAAAATCTTGTTCTGCGCACAAAGTTTACCAAAGAAGCAAACATCTGATTTCACGTTCAAAGTCCTTATAATTTCTAATTCTTTATATCATCGTAATTTCCAAACGAAGACAGATATGAGAGTAAAAATTTGCTTCTTTGCTAAATTTTATGCGCAGAACAAGATTTTAGTCTCAAAAATGCAAAATATCAAACAACAAAAGACTTCCGCTTTCGCGCCTCTTATCTTGAAAAGGCGGGTTAAAACAAAAGTCAACTAACAATGAATGAAGAAGAGAGCGAGAAACAAAGCAAAAAGACCAATAACACTTGCCTCTGTGTAAAGTGGACCACTGCTGACACACTTTGTGCAAATTTTTCGAAAATAGACATCTAGAGAGTGTTCGCAAATCTAAAGTACTGTTTATACCGAGAATGGGGTTGTGTTTTCCTTTACCAATTTACCAGATTGGGACGCTCAGTCTAAAGCTCTGTTTCATGACGTAAAAAAGGTCTCCTATGTCAAGGGAAGAAACACATTTCAACCAACACTTGAAGCTGGAAACCCCTCATCTTGCTGAAGTTTCTGTGCGACGTTTTTGTCTTCGCGATTCCTGTTCATAAAGCCAGCATATAGCATCAACTAATCTTCCAAAGTAAAACCCCGCGCAAATGATCTACACCTTTCATATCAACCTGTTTACGATCTTATGAAATGGATAGCATTCATGAAATCAGGCTGTCCGTTTTTTAATTACATTCTTGTATTTTGCCAAGATAGCTGTTTCTAATAATGCTTTGCTGCTCCCTGTCTTTGTTGAAAATCAAAAGACTGTAATAGCGGATGAAAAAGGTCGAGAAGGCATGTTTTGGCCTCTTGGGTGACAGCGGAGCACATTAAATTCTGTTTTACCGGGTAAACCAAACATTTCATGACCTAGATGGCACATAATTTCCTGAAAGCAAATGTTATGAATGCAAACAACGTACCAGCATGTAGCTGATAGGCTCAGCTATCTTTTAAGACGTTGCTAGGTCAGTTTAAAGTATATCACCTTTCGAAAAATAGTTTCAAAGATATGAATTTATTCATTTTTCGCACTGTTTCCTCGTTTTCCAGTCGACGTGTTGGAAGATATGAAAAAATTTGAATTCCAAACTTATTGTGGAGAACGAAATTTGAATGAGGAGCAGAGGTTAATCATTTTGGAAACAAAAAATTTCCCTGGAGGACTGCAAATCAATCGTTATGTTGAGTTTTCACAAAAAGATTGGCAGGAAATGATGGAGATTATTTCACACAAAATGAGGAATCTGGAATTTCAAATTTTCTTTGAATCAATGTCTTCGGACGGTTATCATAGATCTCTTAGCTATTTTGAAAAGAATCTGAATCAAACGATTTCTTGGTATGCTTTGAAGCATATACCATTCCGCAATTTGGAGAGAGGGACTGAGGAGAGCGCAACCCATTTCCACAGCCTTGGCAACGGTAGGAAATTATAGAAATCCAACTCCACTGTGTACACAACAGTGATAGAAGCTCCAGCACCACTCACTCAAAGCTCGCTTTTAAAGTGCAACAAAATGATGCTCGATCTAGACTCTTTTACAGAATTATTAAAAGATCAACTGCTTGAAATGACCATGCAGCATCTCAAATGATTAAGCTTTTCAACTACACGTTAATACAAAGCATTTGACAATGGCTTTTGATTTAAGGCAGCTAGTTGTGATCTAGCTTGGGAAGTTTCTATGGGTCACCCGGTAGGCAATAGTCATGGTAATGCTTTGGTTTGTTACAGTCAAAAATTCATTGCATTTGTTCTTCAAAATAAGGATCAGCTATAGATCGAAGGAAACTTTGTGTGTCCGCCGAAGTTCCAAAAAGCGCATCTTCAATATCACCGTTATTTTCTGAATTACTGCCTTTTTTATTTTCTGCTAGCTATGAAGTTATGACGTCATCAAATTGTTAAATCGTAAACCATAAAAGCTACAGACTTCTGACTTGAAATGCGTACATCAAAATGTGGCAATATTTTTTGGTACCTAGAGAATACAAACTTGCTTTGAAAACCTTCAACTGAGTTGCCTACTCCCAAGCCTACAAGTAACACGTTTCTCATTAGTTTGAAGATCTGAAATTTCTGTAAGTTGATCCCCTGTTATTGACGACCTGTTGAGGACTTCAAGCATACCTTTTCCTCAAAATCCTTTAACTGAGAAATTTACAGTCCCAAAAAATAGCCAAAAAGACTCATTAGGTAGGCTAGCCTTGTGGCGACAGGACAAGGCTTGAAACATTTCAATCGGCCATTAACTTATATTTCTATACTATATTACGTTGGGTCACTGCCTTCTGGGTCACCCTGTACTTCCATCATGCATCATCATCATCACGAAAATTAAAAGTTGATATGTTGAAACCATTACTATGCATCAAGGTCAAGATTGCATAACACAGGACAAAACGCCTCCATCGAAATTCAGAAAAGAGCATAAAATATTTACAGATACCTCAATTTCCTTTTCATTTTGAGCTTCATTGCAGCAGCAACATGTTCGTCTAGCGAAAAACAAACAAGAAAATGGGCATCATAAATAGGACAGGATGAGACGAACACACAAATGAGTCAAGTTACAGCTGTGGAAGCATAGGTTTTAAAGGTTTTATTTCTGGGCCAATAAGATGAGTGATGTTACCAAACAAAATTTTCACATCTAATACTGCATTCACACTGACACAATCAAACGAGCTTTATCTAAACCAGTTTAAATTTCAACCAATCAAATGACTGGATTTGTTGGATTGACCAATCAGAAGGCCATATTCGAAAACCTGGGTTAATTTAAGCTAGTTTAACTTGCAGTGAAAATGGGGCATAAGTTAGCCTTTGACTGATAGATAAACATCTCTTTTCTAAGATCAGCGACATACTTTTTTCCATAGCGCTCCAAACGCATAAACGTATTTTGACTAATCCGGTACATTTTGTAACTCACTTGATAATGTGATATCTATTTTCTAAATCTTAAACATGAACAGTGAAAAGTTTCTGCTTTATACCACATTCTGGACAAAGTATTCCTTTAGCATTGCTTTCTAGAACTGTTCATCAACTTTGAAAGGAAAACATACACACTCTGCTTTACACGTCAGAGTCTTAGGCCCTGTCCACACGTATCCAGATATTTTTGAAAACGCATCTTTTTTATCCGTATAAACAAATATCTGCGTCCACACGAGGAGCGTTTTCGAAAATATCCCCGTCCACACGAAGATGCTGCTGCATTCAAACTCCACTGTTCGAAATTTGAAAAAAGAAAACAAACAATCAAAATGCCCTTGCGTGATCCCCAAATATCCGTGCGCATACTCTGATACGTCGTAAATCGATACTGTGACGTCAGCGTTTTCGAAAAGCTCCGTTTTCACCCGTCCACACGACAACATGAAAACGGCGTTTTCAAAAAGATCCACTCTGGAGATCGTTTTCAAAAAGCTTCGTTTTTGGTGACCGAAAACGCCGTCTACGGGTGGACGCTAACCCAAAACGGATAAAAAAAGATGCGTTTTCAAAAATATCTGGACACGTGTGGACGGAGCCTTAGCTTTTACAGGATATATTCTTGACTCTTTTAAGTTTACTTGTGTTACTTGTTGTCTTGTTATTTGTTAAGTTTCTCCTTTCAATTTAAGTATCTAAACTTTTACAGTGCACATTCTTGATCCTTGCAAGTTTGATCCTGTTACTTTCCATATTCAAAATTGTCTTTACTGGCAAGGTTATCGTGTATAAATATGGCATAACATTACTACATCATTTATCATGCTTGCGCAACAAATTTCTACGACCATTTTAATATTCTTGCAAAATACAAAATTTACAGGGACGAAATCACCGAAAACAACACTTACGAAATACTTTACTACGTAGCAAGGACGATGCCATGAGGAGCAGCAGACCATGCCTACCCCATGGCTACCGGGTGTGTCAGTAAAAACGCCCGGCGTTTGAAAAAATCCTGCTCGCTGAATATCAAAGCAATGATGTTGAAAACAGCCTTGTTTTATCCCCGATATCAAATCAGGTTCAGCAATTTCCCGGCTTTAATCGGTCATTCCTTACCGTCGACATAGGAGATTTTTTGCAGAAAGGCACTTTCGAAAACCTGCAAAAACGAGAGAAAACAGCAAGCAAAATTTCCCTTTGTTCTCCTTCCTAGCAATAATGACTCTTGAATGTGCTCATGTATTTTGTCCTCATGGGAGAATGGAATCCCCCTGAATAAGTTGAATAATGCCAAAACGAAAGCATGTGCTAAAGCGTGCTGAAAGTCATCGCTGTGAGGCAAACACATCAGGGACTTTTGCTTGTAATTTCACCACGATTTTTAAGGTTTCTCGAAGGGACTCATTTTAGAAAATCGCTTACAGAATCTGAACGGAATGACCGATTTTGGCCAAGAAAATTTCTAGAAATAATTGAACATATTAGCTATTTAATCAAATATTGCAGAATATCATTGCTTATAAATTCAGGGAGCAGTGGCCTTTCAAATGCCGGGCGTTTTTTACGACTCACCCGGTATAATATTGAGACAGGTAACTAAATAAACAAACCTAAATAAACAATCAAATACAATTACAAAAGGCTGATTTGATTTGATTTTATTTTAAAGTCTTTAGGCATGGTGGCCACGTCAGTCAAAGGACTGATTTGCAGTGGGCTCCTCAGATGAAATTTCTACTGATGATACTAGAGTCGGGTTCATATTGGATGTCGGGCAACTGCTGGGTTTTCGGTGTCTTTGTTTAGTGTTAAATCCAATATGGATGCTAGATTATGAAAATTTAGAAGATTTCAGAAAATTTTAACGTTAGAGTTGTAGCAAGATAGCACCAGTTTGTTTGTAAGTCATTCATGTCAAAGTAATTGGTCATAAGATCGTGTACAGAAATAGAGCCTTTCCTCCTTAGCCCCATTCAACAAGGATATTCAACTAACGCTCATCTCATTCAATACACCTTTTGGCAATTCTGCAAAGAGCCTGGATCAAGCGTTATTTTGATCCATCTTTATATGCTAGGTTCGATCAAGTGGCGTATGAACTTCGATCGCATTTCTGTGCATTCGAAAATTCTACAAGAGATCGTTCGATTCTGATTCTTTCCAGAATAGCTAAAATAAAAGGCCTATTGAACTGATGTTGTTGTTGTCACTCCAATGAAGGCCTTATTTTCCTAGAGCTGTAAAACCGGACAACAATATCAATCAGCGACAATCTTTGTCGCCCTAGTGTGCTAATCAGAATATGGCTTCGAGGAATGTGTTTTTGGCAATCATGTCGCGAAAGATCATTTATCCAAGTACTGACAGCTAGTTTAATGGAACAGCAGTTCTGGAAACAGCGTGTGTGACGTTTCTGGCTCAGAGGTTTTTATACAAGAACTAGCGTGTGATTTAAGGCCGATTTCAAGTCAGCGGAATTTTCCGAGAGCGTGCGGAATTCTACTGTAATTCTTCTGTATGCGAGAGAAAATGTCACTCTGAAATTGAATAGATATTTACGGCTGAGCAGCCTTTTATTGTCTAAAATTCCGCCCGCTCGGAAAATTGCGCAGACTACTGGAAATTGGCCTTTAGGCCATACTGAGGAAAATATGATGTCAGTACAAGGCGTATGGAAATGACATCTATCTGGAAGAGTATGGAAATGAGTAATTGCCTCACATGCTCCCATACGTGAAACCTAATCTTGCTGATATGCAATTGATATGACAAACAAGATTTAGACTTACTCGACTAAACCAGTGATGACATCTTTATCCAAGAAACTTGAATTGTAGTGAACAAGATTTATGAGGAATTGAAGAAAGTCCTCAGTTCTGTGAAAGAAATGGAGACTGATATTATTGACAAGTGAACCAAAATGATTTAATGATTTTTGTATCATTCAACGAATGCGAAAAATCTGTATTAGCACCCCAGTTACTAAAAATTCTTAGCTATTAAATTTGACTATATCCAAATTCTTTGTTGATAAATTTAGCTTTATCATCTATACCGGGATAGTCAATAAAAACGCCCGGCGTTTGAAAAAATCCTGGTCCCTGAATATCAAAGCAATGAAATTGAAAACTGTCTTATTTTATCCTCGATATGTCAAATTAGGTCCAGTAATTTACCCGGTTTTTATCGGCCATTCCTTCCCGTCGAAATAGGAGATCTTCTGTAAAAAGCCCCTTTCGAAACCTTGCAAAAACGAGCGAAAACAGCAAGCAAAATTTCCCTTTGTTCTCCTTCCTGACAATAATGACTCTTGAATGTGTTCATGCATTTTGTCCTCATGAGAGAATTGAATCCCCCTGAATAAGTTATTCACACTAGGGGGAAGACTTTTCAACTCGTCAAAAAGAAAACACATGCTAAAGCGTGCTGAAAGTCATCGCTGTGAGGTTAACAAATTAGGGACTTTTGCTTACAATTTTAGCATGTTTTTCAAGGTTTCTTGAAGGGGCTCATTTTAGAAAATCGCTTACAGAATCTGAACGGAGTGACCGATTTTAATCGGGACAATTTCTAGAAATAATTGAACGATTTGGCTAGTCAATCAAGGTTTGCAAAATATCACTGCTTATATACTCAGGGAGCAGTAGCCTCTCAAACGTCGGGCGTGTTTTTGACTCACCCGGTATAGTCAACGAATACCCACACAAAGGAAATCTCTACTGACTCCATGTTTTCAATGGCCCAAAGCATGCGATTGGATGAAGTTCATGAGAAATAAAATTGATCACATGAAACGTATTGTGATACACTGGATTCTCTGTCTTTGCTACATGCGATTTTTTATCTTTATCACAAAGGTCACATGATATCAATGTATCATGACTATATTCCTTGAATATTTCTTCATCAAAGAACCACATGAAGCCCACATCACACATCACAGCTTATTCAAAAAATATTTCATTCAAAAGAATATTTCATTCTTCCTCCTCCCTTCCTTTTCACTTTTCACTCCGTTGTTTCCTTTTGCTCTTTGGAAAAAGTGTTTGTTGCTCTGCCCTTCATTTGATGTTGAACGACAAGATCTTCTCGCTGGAATTGTTAAATTGTTACAATCAGTCGTAAAAAATTGCCGAACTCCCTGATGATGCTTTGATCCAGCTTTGTTATATGGTGATCATGACCTTTTCAATGACTTCAGTAGAAGTAAACTCGAATTGACTTTACGTTTTATCCACGAAACAGGTCGGTTTGAATGAGATCTTCGAAGCTATAGTATTAAGCAGCAACCAAGTCCCTAAAAGTAAACATTCTTTCTCCTTGTAAATTCTTTTTCAGATTACATGTCAGGCATTTTATCTATCACATCGAATCAGTTGCACTTGTGACATCATTCAAGTCATCATATCCTTGACCAGACATCTGATGTGGAACAGAATCTAGTACATTGTCCATTAGTCTTCAATCGTTTGTAGTGTGGTCGTAGTAAGTTGAACGTTGCGTGTCTTCTTATATTGGCCATGGGGCAGTCATTGTCTTTCGGTCCCCATGGTATCGTAACCCGTAGTGTTGTATAGCTATTAGAATAGGTATAGTTAAATGTAAGATGTATTGTAAATATTTATAATTGAATAAAAAAGTGTTTATTTCACAAGATAACAGACGTTGGGAAGGAAAGACGAAAAGAACACACGATAACGATAATAGTGAACAAGGAAAATATTTCTGTCCGACAAAATACCTCTTGAATACATAGTTTATGGATAAGCTGTGACATGGCCTTCCTGTTCTCCTTCAATGAAAAATGATGAAGGAAATGGGTCATGATAAATAGACCTGCTTTGCTGTGTATCTTGTTTTAGGCTTAGAGTCACATATAAACACGTACCTCTCTCCGTAGAGAGCCTGGTCGGTAAATCGTAGCAAAAAGGGTCCTGAAAAATCAAGGAATGAAATAAATAAGTATTTGTTCTAATGAATTTCCGACAGTGACTCTTGAACGGTTTAAATGAAAAGTCAAACTAAGACGGTAGCATGAGTTGTCAATACAAGACGAGAAATTGGAAGAGAAATTCACAAAATCTTCGCTTCTCGATCTATACAGTTAGGGCAATACCACAACGAGGAAATCCACTTTGATACTGCGGTAGAGTCAGAGCGCACCCTTCATGTCAGTGCAAAAACTGTTCTCGAGGCCAGACTTTAATTATCATATTCATTAATATTTCATATGTTTGAACTAAGGCGGGTAGCCCTTCAACACTGATGCTTGTCATGGCACTCCAGAATAGACGTATACCCTTGCCTATCAATTTTAGACAAACATCCACCCCGGATCCCCCGTTAACTAGCTTTGAGCTCCTTGAAAAAGAAAATCGTCTATTCTGAAATGCGAATCAACGTGTATTTCTCATTTCTAGTAGTTCCTTGTCATTTTTACTTCCTTTTACAGCCAACAGTCAAACGACTTACGCATTCTGCTTCATTGAATTTTCCCAGCCACCCTTTTTATCCCAGACTCCCTATTATTTAGGATACAGGATATCTTTTGCCTACTCACTTTATGCGTGGGTGGTAAGAAGCAGCAGTTAGGCTCCATTACCGCAGATGCTTCTCTTTCAAGGAAATTTTTTGGTACTTCAAAGGAGCTGGCATGATCACGGAGCCAAATCGAAGAGAAAGAACGATATCGCATCTGAAGAAAGATATGAATCTTCCTTTGCAAGAGCACATATGTTGAAACATGACTGCGGTAGAGTTTGCATTGGATTCCGAGTTCAAGAGTTTGTGCAAGCAAGCAAAGATGTCTTTGAAAGTGACCTGCTGAAGGATACTTACCGAATTGTTCACAATATGACACGTCTTTACCGTTATCTGTCAGCGCTCGAAGAAGTTCAATTCTGCAAAAAAAAAGAATGAGGTTTGGAGCCTAACCTAGACCCATTGGCCAAAAGCGAGGATTTTTAGCAAAAGCCGCAACAAAATTTCGGAAAACTCGAATAAGCATTGAAAATCACAAGAACAATTGAAACATACCTCCAACTTAGGGCCGGCTCATTAATTCTTGCTGGGAAGAGGGTGGAGGCTATTCACAAGCATCACTTGTAATTTTCGTCCCCCCCCCTTCTGATTTTGGCTGAAATTATTGCTACCCCCTGTAACATTGTAAAAAATATTTTCAGTCTCTATCCGTGTACACGTATATATGTAACAGAGTCACTTTATTCATGATTCCAAGTGAATCAACATTTACATTCTCACAGTTGCACATGAAAGAAAAATGAAATTTTTAATGCAATGAGAAAAGAGAAAGCATTTGCATTAGAATTACTATCTAGTTTTAGCATTGAATTTACTTCCTGGAGAACTAGCATTTTAGGAATTTACAAGACTAACCTCAAACTGTTTTCATAACAACTCCGTGAGATGTACGTCAGTTTTGTCCTCCTCTCTTAAAGGCGCAGGGTGACGTAACCGTAAACAAACCTGTTATTTCTGTAATCTATATTTTTACCCACACGTGGCCATTGTGTTCTGCACAGATTTTGGTGGATGGGGTGAATCCACTAAAAAGTTACTTCCAAAAATCCACCAATATCTCTGCAATCATACAACATATGAGTGTTTCGTTTGTTTCTCTACAAAGCTCAAGAGTCCATCTTCAAAATAGCACTGTCATTATAGTTGAAGATCTCTGTGATATGGCCGATCAAAACTACTGCAAAGTCGTCATTTCGAAAGAAGATTGTTTACATTACGTGACCCTGCCCCTTTAAAGTACGTAAAAATTAGTACTCCCTCTCAGACGTCTCCTGCCCCATCCCGGCAATAAATCATGACCGATCCCTGAAGCAATTCGATGTCGAGTTTTTTAGAAAGATGAATTGAGGAAGGTAAACAAGAAATGACAATATCTTCCTCTGTATGTCAGTCTTCTCCGGATAAACTTCACATTAGAAACTTGCTTTATTTCTATATCTGGCACGCTTTTAAGTCAGCAAGCTTTGCACGTTCGAGGCTAAAGAAAGAAATTTCGCGATAAGAAAAGTTCGCGTTCTTCCCTTTGATTGCGTTTTTGGCCAAAAATCACTAAAACTTTTCCTTGCAAAATCCCCGAAAATGTGAAATTCGCGAATCAAATATCCATATCAGGGATAGATAGGATTTATCCCTGATCCATATAACCAGAAAGCGATCATCCTCGTCTTACTACTTGCTGTGTGTCTGAATAGAATGGGAAGAAATTAATATGATCCTTCTTAACAGCAACCTTTGATAAGATTTAGGGGAGTCATTGAAAATTAGCAACATTACAAAATTTGAAAAGAAACCTTCGCGAAAGTTTATTCCAGCAAAATTTCCCATGTTGGCCTATTCGCGAAAGCTAATTCCAAACAGCCCTCCCGTGAAAGTGTCTCTCGTTGAAAGCTTCTTCCCTAAAAGCACATCGAATCTTACTGTCCAATACCTGCAGTTCAGATCCTCTTTCACATCATGATTCTCGATCAATCTTAAGAACTGAGCTCTTAGCATTCCCAACCTTTGGCACTGAAACGAAAACCTACTGGTCAGTCCCTATTGAATGAAATTGTTTGTCAAATGATCAAGAACCAAGGAATATTTTGAACAAAAGTCTGTCGTGAAAAAATCAGCTTCAAAGCCTAGTATGCCAATAAAACTGAAAATTTCAAACGGTTAAAGCTTCGGGTAAAATTTATTCCAACACCTTTGCATTTGCCTGAAAATATTTTCGGCAAATGTTTAGCTCATTATTCTTCGACTGAAAGCATTCAATGGCAATCTCTAGTTCAAATGAGGTTACTCCTAGGCAAATGTAACTTGCTCCAATCAACATTTGCATCATTAAAAGTTTTGTGTCCATGTAGGCACAGAGGGGTATGTGTTGACAAATTGACGAACTGCTTTTGAAGAGTGCATTGTGATTTGTAGGATCTAGCCAAAATGATCACATGAAATATCACATAAAACTGGCAGGCTATTCAATGATACAGTACTTATATGGACATACTGTCATCAAGCTGTAAAATAGTAACCCCGCGGTGGTAACTCGAGCCTCGGAATGACGGGAATGTACCGCCCAACAATTAGGGCTAAGACCCATTTTGAAAGATTTTCAGTCAACTTTCACACCCATCTTTAAGGAATTTGAGAGAAAAAGCCTCATGAACTTCTCAGAAATCAAGATTCATTCACTTTATCTCCCAGGGGGGGATGGTACTCCATAACTTCCAATACCAATATCTGGGGTCCAAAATTTTATGTTAAATCAATATTTGAGGTCTGAAAATTACAACATGGACAAAAAGTCAATATGTTGGGTCCGCAAGTCAGAAAAAAGGAAGAATCGTGGAATTTGGTGCGGGTATCCAAAATATTAGACTCAATATTTGGGGTCCCAAAAAATTAGGCTTAACATTTAGGAATCAGCAAAGAAATAGTGGTATGGACCCCCTCCCCCCGTATTGAAAGTTAGGGAGTACCCCCTGGACTTTAAATGTACACTGTAAAGGTAAAGTTGCCATCGACCAACTTTCAGAGTTAAAACGTTATCAATCCAACATTGCAAATAGCACCCTAGACAACTTTTTCGTTGCAATCCAAAAAGCAACCCAGTTCTGGTGGAAAATTTAAATTCTGAGACTCATCTTCAAGAATCGTCGAGGTACTATCCCCATCCTTATGGGCTGCATGTACCCGTTGCTCCATAAATGAAAGTTACCACCCCGAGAAAGTAGCTTTCTTTCAGTTTCCAAAATGCATCCAAAACTTGTTTGTTGAAGGTTTTTTGTTAGGAAATTTTCCATATGAAAGATTTGGATTTTAATGTAATTATGAAAATATTTTGCATCAACTACAGCTTGCCCTTCGTCATGATGTATTTACGCAAGAAGCTTTGTTGGCTACCTGGGAGAATGGTCTGGGTATAGATTGAACACGACGTGGCTTTTACTGTTACCTGACCAGTTGCAAGGGATGCCAGGAATCTAAAAGTTGTCTGTCTTGGCTCAGTTGGCACAGAGGCCTGAAGCATGTCAGAAATTTCATGCCAAACTGCCAAAGTTGCATGCTGTAAATGGAAAAAATAGCATCTGCTTTAAAAGCTTTCTATTGCCTGGTCTCATTCACTGTTTGTCAATTCAATTGCTGGATCTCATTGTGACTGATTGCTCCAACAATCTAGCGGTCAGCCATGATATCAACGTAGTACGAGGACAAAATGCTCAGAGAAATGACTTTTCATCATTTTTTACAAACCTGTTTGTCGAATCTCCTCTCCTTAAGTGATTCTCCTGCATACGATACATATGTTCTGTTTGTTTCTCATATTTTTGTTACACTTGGTAGCTTCTTCTCTGTTATCATCTTGATGCAATTTTAACAAATATTGTATTTGATGGAATCTTAAACCATGGAAATGAAACTAATTCCTTGATTTATGTGGACACAGCCATGAAGGCCCGTACATGCTTTTTATAAGAAACTCGTTTAAAAGAAACTGGCTCTTAGGGCCTGTTTATATGGGGGAAATCACCTCACCTGCCAGACCCGGGGCTGAAAGGTGAGATTCCACCTTCCAATAGAATCCTTTGTATTTTCATACCGCGTTTACATGACGAACGCAACACCACCGGTATAGTGAAGTCCCACCTCACCAGAGGTGGAATCTCACCTTGGTGAGGTGAAATTTTTCCACATAAACGAAATACCACCGGTATGGTGAGGTGGAGTGAAATTTTTCGTAGATTCTCATTGGTCAGTTCTTTCTGATTTCACGGAAGAGAGACTTTACTCCACCTCGCCTCTCAGCCCCGGGGCTGACAGGTGAGGTGAAACATCTCATGTAAACAGTGACTGAAATTTACCTCGCCTGTCAGCCCCAGGTCTGGCAGGTGAGGTGTTTTTCCCCACATAAACAGTGCCTTAAAAGGCCGAAATTTTAGGAAACTCTATTTCGTCTGAGAAGATTAAGAAACTTTTCCCACTTAAATCCAATGATATTATAGGAAACATGTTGTTGAGCCCTTTTAGTAATATCAATCAATAAGTCTTGAGCAATTTCAATCACCGTAAATCCTCAAATAAGCGCTTGGGTGCTTATTTAATTTTTGAGCCTCAAAGGTGGGTGATTATTCAAGCTGGGTGATTATTCAAGCAGGGCGCTTAGCATGTGATACTTCTCTATGTCAATGCAATTCAAGCACAGACAAACAAAATAAAAGAGGGACTTCGAAAGACACACCTTTTATGTTCTCATAATAGATATGTTTGAGAGCGTCTTAAAACTTTTCTTGGTATGAAAAATGAAAATAGACTGACAAGAGTGAAAACTTGAACAAACAATGTTGTATATTTCTATTCTGTTTTGGCTAACTGCCTGCCTTGATCCCATTCCTGTTAGACTAAAACTTACGTCTCAGAAACTCTTTCAGCTAAGTTTTGGAATAAGTGCCAGTTTCTTAAGGTGGATGTGGTTGGGCGCTTATTTGAGGATGGGGGCTTGGGGTGCTTATCTAATAATTTTCCAAATAGGGGGCGCTTCTTCAAGCAGGGCACTCGTTCAAGATCCTACAAGTGGCATTTGAAAACGACGACAGATTCCAAATCATATTTGCTCAGTTTATACAGGAAACCGGGAGAGATTCTTCAGTATCAGAGCAATGGGGTATCAGCAAAATAAGGGCTATTTGGAAAAGAAAAGGTAGTCCAACTGACACAAAAAAGTACCGAGGTATTTCAATAGGCTTCATTCTGACAAAGGTGGCAATGAACATCATACTACAACGGTGGAGTTCATTTTATACAGTGCAACTATTAGAAACGCAGTGTGGGTTTAGATCAGAAAGAGGATGCAATGATGGCATCTATGTCATGAGGCAACTAGAGTACATAACCAATCAATCAAATCGCAAATTATATACTTGTTATGTTGACCTCTCGGCAGCATACGACCACACTAACAGAAACTTTTTGTTTAAAAGTATTAAGAATCGTTTTCCAAGGGGGGGGGCCAATACAAAGAATGTGGACATCCTGGAAAAGTTATACAGTGCTACCAAATCATATCTCACTGATGAAGATCCAGAAACACCAAAGTCTGACACCTACGCAGGAGTACGCCAAGGAGGAACCGAAAGTCCAGTCCTGTTCAATCTCTACTTAGATTACGCATTAAGAGTATGGAAATATCGATGTGAACAAAATGGCCTCAAAAACTTAGACGTTCCCTACAATATCCCAAATGAAGCTACAAATCGAAAACAACGGCAATTTGCCCAACAGAACGGAATGTACAAGGATAGCGAAGGAGGATATGCAAATGATATAGGGATCCACTCCTGGGATAAAGATGAGCTACAACTGAGAGCCACAATGCTATATGACGTCTTCTGTGAATTTGGACTTGAAATGAATATCGAGAAAACAGAAACAAGGATTTGGAATTGGAACACAGAGGAAGAAGGTGACTACCCCAAGAGTATAATTACTATAAACAAAATCCCATTAAATAATACAAGGACCTTCAAATATTTGGGGTATAAATATAAATATATAGGACAGGAAGAGGTATAAATATATGGAATACTGCAAATGACATACAAATTGGTAAAACAGAACTCGATTACCGAATTAACTCTGCAAAGTGCGCTTTTGCTGAACACCGTGGAATGCTCGCAAATAAGAGCATCACATTGAGAACACGCATAACATTTTGAATGGATTTGTACGCAGCAGGCTTACATATGGCTGCCATGCATGGCGACCAACGCAAGCAGAACTTTCGAAACTAAATGAAACTTATAACAAATTCCTACGAAGCATGATATGTAATTGCTTTAAGAGAAAGCAGGAACATTGTAATTATAATGATGAAAATACTGCAGAGATAGATTGGTCATATAAAATCACTAACGAGAAACTCTACGAAATAACTAATACAGTCAATATAACCATCTATTATGTAAAATAACAGAACCAATGGATAGCACATGTCATCCGGAGAGAGAACAACAAACCCTGTAAGATGTTAACCTTCCAGACAAATAGGATCAAAAGAAGAGGCCGAAAAGTACCTTCCATACTAGAAAGAACAATCTCATCAAGCAAAAAAGTAAAGGATAATTCTTGTCTGCCTGTTTGAAGAAAAGTAACTCTTGATGAAAGATCAACTGTAACAACAGTCAATGATTGCCAAAGCGGCTAACTCCAATTATACTATTATCTATTTGAAGATTCATGGTAACCATTTATACTTTGAACACTATAATTTGAACACTGTCTATTCCTGCATGATATTTAAAATGTCAATAAAACATATCTGGAGCAGTGTTAGAGGCCACACTGATAGCACATGCAATTCAAAAAAGAATCAAATTAGGAAACTTATAGCACTAAAATGCAAAAAACTTTCATGTTAAATCAAGAAATTTTTAGTGCTATGAAACAAAGGTGTACTGTATGTGCAGTAGGAGTATATGTCATCAGTTGGTGGATTCTTAACGTGGAAGAACTGACTATACAGACATACCTCTTCTAGTTTCCTTGTCAAAACAACCTCACATAATTCTTTCAGCACTCTTGCTCTGTGGTTGACATTGTTGTCTTTGCCTAACTCCTGTGCAGAAAATACAACAGAGATCAGTAGCAAGGGCAAAGTTTGTACCACCAAAAGGATACAGGTCTGATCAGGAAAACGTGATTTGGCACCCCGGAAATAGAATTCTTAGCCAGTGGCTATGTTAAACTCTTATGTGTCCCTAGGTACTTTGAATCAATTGCATGCACTTAGTATAAAAAGAAAATGAGGATTAATTAGTAAAAACCAAATTGTAAACAACAATTGTTTGGTGTTGCTTACTAGACTCATCAAAATAAATAAACAAATGCTACATTTAACAACTTCAATTTGCGGAAAGAAATCTCACAGGGGCATCAGTTTAAATATTCTTAGTTATTATTTAGTATCTCTCGATATTTCTAGCCGCGAATACTTTGACTTAAGGCCCATTTCCACTTCATTCGCAATTCGCAAATCGCATGCGATCCTTTGTTTGAAATTTGCATGCGAACTTTCGCAAATCGCATGCGAACGTTCGCAATGCGATTTTGACCTGTTCGCAATGTTTGATTTCTTGCAAACGTTCGCATGCGAACCATTGTCTCTTGAACGTTCGCATGCGAACACTAGCAGCCAATTAGAAAACAACTTTACGACACAAAGAGACAAAGGGGTCACGCGCTATCAAAAGGAAACAGATTTCATTGGTTGAAGAAACAATCAAAATTTGTGCGAATAAGTCAAAAGAGTGTATTGAATTCGCGGGACATCGGAATTCGAAATTCGCAAATCCCATTCGTTTTGCGAATTGCGATTGAAGTGGAAACGGGCCTTTATTTCTGAATATTGTTCTCTTTCTTGTTTTTGAAGAGCCGCCAATAGTCCTTCGTATTGGTCAAAGTATTCGCGGCTCTTCAGAAACAAGAAAGAGAACAGTATCGAGAGATAAGTGAAAAAATTCAAAATAGAAATATCGAGAAATACTAAATAATAACTAAGAATATTTAAACTGATGCCCCTGTGGAAGTCTGTTAACTCCTGCAAACAAACAAAATTAACCTGTTTGCTTGGAGAGTCCTGCAAGGAAAACAACAAGTTTATCTGAAAGCCAGATGGGAGAGAAAATAAATTGACAACTGCAATGAAGAGTAACTTGAGAATAACCAAAAAGTGAGTATTTCATCACACATTAGTCAGTTCTGTTCATGCAAAGAACAAATTGCCACTACAAAAAAGCAGGGTTAACTCAAGAAAAAGGAACCTGTTTTTGCATTGAAATTGCTTTGATTTTGTGGGCTCTCCTTTGAGTTTCACCAATCATTGGCTTATTATGGCCATGTTGCTTTGGATTTTCTTTTGTTTTTCTGTGATACATGAGCAACAAAACACTTTTTGATTATTCAACATATCTTGCTCTGTGATGAGAGTGCAACAAAACACTTTTTGATTATTTAACATATTTCCTTTTTGCAGCGATTGACTTATTTTATTTCCTTGTTTCTCTTTCACTAACAGAGCTCTCTCAAGTTACGTTCACCTTTGTTGTTAGTCTTTTACATCAGTTAACAGTCTTCTTTCCACAGATTACAGGCATCAAATGTTGAACTTAATGATGAGTCCTTATAATTAAAGGAATTGAGTCCATATAAATACTTGAGCGTTAAACGCTGTCCTGAAATTTAGCAGACAAACCATTGATGGCCCTTTGTTATCGCGCAATAGTGCTAAAGTCATTAGCAGTGGAGACCAAAGACTTCTTAATCCTTGCATTATCCTCAGGAATTTCTTTGGTTTTATTTCAATAGGGAATGACAACTTTTCTTTTATGATTGAAGGGAAGTTGATATTGGTCACGAGCGTGCTATTTATACAGATTCAATGTCTTTAAGGTTATTCTTTAAAGGCAGTCTGTCACGTATCAGATTGGGCAATTTAGACAATACAAATAATAGGAACTTTCAATGGCTGCTAATCCTCTGACTTTCTATGGCCGTAGAAAGTCAAGACGGCTAGCCCTCCTTTGTTTCAGATACATAGATTCATAAAGAAATCTTTTGTGTTGAGCGCTGACTTTGTCGCGACCAATCAGAGACGTGACAGACTGCCTTTAATTCAATGTAACACAATGATAGCATTTCTTGTCTGTGGATTCTTCTTCCAGTTATGGTTGCTAGGCTTCTTGGTGGCAAACTGCCCACATCTGGAAATCCCAGTTCTGCTTTATGGACCTGGTTCAATACAAAGCTGAGAGAAGCCCAACTTTTTGGTCCTGAGAAACACTTTTCAACTCATATGTAGTTAAAATCAATCTAACGGCACCTGCCATAGCAGCACCAGGATGAACGAGAATAGAATTTGGCAAGTTTCAGTAGTTTTGCTGTACACTGAAATTCTTGAAAGGGAATTTATGATAACTATCTGACTCCCTTTATTCTCAAAACAAAGTATGATTCAACAGCATCAAGGTCTATTGGTAATTATTCAACAACCAGTTCTTTTGTTGGCAAGCTCAACATCATAACCAGCCAATCGTAGCCAGGACAATATGCCTTTAAATGTCAATCAGATGATCAGAGTGCATTACCTTCAGAACATCAGTTGAAAAGATGAATTCATGCTCCTCTTCATGCTCACTTCCAACTGCTTGGATAGTTGTAGCTTTTCTCAAGCCAAGTAAAGATTTGATTCTATGTTTAAAGCCCTCCCCTTGATTCTTGGCCATATCATGTGTTTAGAGCTAAGATGGAGATGAAATCATAGATCATAACCTAATTACTATTACAATTTTTGTCACATAAATCCAATCATCAAACAAAAAATGTTATTGCTGTCATTGTGCAGGTATCTGCACCGTGCCCCAGGCATCTGCACCGTGCCGAGCCTGTGTGCAGACTTCACTGATTCCTTGAAAAAATTGAGGCTTGTCCTCCTTTAGGGTCTGTGAATCAGCGGTGCAGGGCCTGTCTAAAGTCACATGTGATTCCCAGGCTCAAGGAACCAAACCTCATTGGTAGAAAGAGATTGCTATTGTTCTCTTTTAGTTTAACTGAACGATAAAAATTGTCCAGGAATTCTTGTAATTATTCTTATTGAATTAAATTCAAGGGGCTGTCTGTAAGTTGGATTAAGGATAAATAAAAGGTAAGCAAAACAGCCCTGATTTATTTAGATAGGTTTGTTTATGCACACACCAATTAAATCAAAATTATGCCTATGCTGATATGTCAGCATACTCGCTTTGTGTCGCTGAGTTGCAGACTCCAATGGAGAAGGAACTTTTCTGAAAAGAAACCAGTTTGAGTTGAGTCTGCACGCAGTCACAGACTAGAGTATGTTCACCCTGAATGTGTCTAATATTGTTATTTGTCAGAATCACAGGCTCCTCTTTCGACGTGAAATACAAGGCTCCTGCATTTGATATTTTTCAAAAATCCAATGAAAATAGTTTGCTGACTCTTTTCTTCATCATATTCTTTGCCTGTGTTTTGTTAAAGAGGGTATTTCTAAAAAATATGAAGCTTTTCGGGGAGGCTATTTTCCTTGGACTTGTAAGATTTGTCAAATCTTCCATTCGCTTTGATATTGGGTTTAATGGGTTAGCTTGTATTTTTTCCACTTTTGCACATTTGATATCCTGTTAAACTGTTTCACAGTTCATGCCAACCTTTTAAGATTAAATTCTAGCATTCATCGCAGCATCTTGCAAATTTTTGTAGCTGATTTATGGGTACTTTTCAGGAGGCAGATAGATCTGGAAAAATTCGCCCTGAATGGGTCTATTCTTTTCAAACAACTCTAGGTAGCGAGTCAAAGTTTACATGTGCCAGTTTAGTGTCAGTGTTGAAAGGAAGGTGCTACTAGCGTTTCATCAACTTTGGTATCTCTTCAACTTTGAGGAATCCTGCAATGGTTGAGTTTTACGTAAATTTGAGCATCATCGACACAGGAAAGGCATGATCTGTTTGTCAAAGTCTTGTGTTGTCAATAATGTAAAAAAACTGATGCCATACACATTTTCTTAAAGTCTACTCAGTATTGTAAATGTAGTGAGGTTCCTGGCTTCTCTGCTAGTAAAGGTTCCTTGCTGAGGCCCTGACAATATGTATTCAGGGCGAAAATTGAGGCAAGCTCTTGTTTTGAGTGCTGCTGATGTTTAGCCACAGTTCTTGGAAGCAAATGCGAGTAAAATATTTTCGGCGTAGAAATAGCGGTTGGCAAGGGAATGAAGTCTACATCCACGAAGAAAAAATTTCTGAGAGTCATAGTATTTAATAAGAATATCAATTCTATTTGTGATTAGACCCATTCAGGGAGTATTCAGGGCGACAAGTGCTCTACACTAACTATGCCTTTTAAGCATTAAAAAATCTTTCCATCCTTTGCATATGTTTTTAGTTTTATGTGGCAGACAACTGGCGAGTCTCTGACCCCCTTCTGCATACTGGGTGCCCAAGGCTAATAGGACGCTTGAGGAAACCAGCGAAACCAATTGACAGGAATGGCACACGACACGAGGCATTTTAGGCCTTCTCGTCATCATCGGGTGTAATAGTATTATTACCCTACTTGTGCTTGCCTATCATACTTACCCTCAAAATCTCTCCACCGAAATCCCATGAAAGATTCTTCCAAAGTTTGCAAAATTATGAAAACACACGTCGGGCGAATGACCAACGACGTCAAAAATCCAAGTGTAGAAGTGCACTCTTTGCTTTGGCTCCAATTTTCTGTCCAAGCAAATTGTTGTTGTTGCTGTTGTTTCTCAGAGGCCTTCTCGACATGGACATTCACATTGGACTGGACCGCTCAGAAAATTTATTCCTCTGGTACGAAGGGAGCTATGATAAGTATTTTCGGGGATCAGTCAAAATCAATCCCGGGTAGGGAGCTGGAAGATATTTCTGTTGATAATAAAAATCTTGGAAGGGGAGTTACTTCAGTTTCAAGATACGAGGTTGTGGCATTCAAATCGTAAAAGTACCACCTGTAATGAATCCGGAAAAACTTCTAAAACGTATGCCCATAAATCCGGGAAGTTTTCAGAAAATCATACCCATATATCCGGAAATGCCAGACAAGCTCACCCAAAACTTATATTTTACAAAAGACCATACCGATGAATGCGGAAAATGTAAAAACTTGTTGAAACCATACTCATAAATCGAGACTCTATCATGGAAAAGGCACCCTGAAAATGGTACAACCCCGTACCATGGACATCCTGGAAACGAGATAATTCTTTCGATAGCAGTTGCATTTTTCCCGGTTTTCCAATGCCCGTCACGTTAGTGCAGGAAACTAGGACAAACTAAGAAACTAGGAAACTAGAAAACCGGTAAAAACAAAAGCTATACCACGTTTCTAAACGTTCGTAAATCATAAATAAGTGTGTCAAATAGCTGTTCATCGGTTAAATTCAGTTCAAGTGGTGTTTTGTGTTCAATTTGATTTTAAAAAATGCATTTCAGGAACTCAGAAATGCTCCAACGAAAATAATGTTCAAGACAAAACTAAAAATTTACTTATTTAACAAGGTCGACCGTTGAATCCAAGCTATTTTGGTACTGTGAATACACAATATTATTCTAAACTCACATGAATTCATTTGGTTATATCTCAGGATAGGGGGGCTCTCTCCTCGATTAGTTTACCTACTGAGAGAGCTCCTCCTTTAAGTAATTCCCTGCATACAATTTATTTAGACCTCCTAGTATTTGTATATTGTATTAATTTTCTGTGCAACTGTATTAATTTTTTTTTGTGACATCATTTTTTAATCTTCGTAGTTTAGTTACTGTATTTGTTTGTATTGTTAGGATAAATTGTATGTAGAGAATTTAAATAAAATGAAAACTGAAACTGAAACTGAAACTGTTCGTGGTCCCCCGGCCCAGGCTTGAAAAAAGATCTCAGAAAAATTCAGTGTATCCTCTCATTTCAATTCCAATACAAATCTTTATGTAAAAAAATGTCAGCAAGTGATTTACAAATTAGAATTAAAGTATACCTAACTACAAATAAGCAAGGTACGTCTTGTGTTATCAGTTGATCTTCACAAAAATCATCCAAGAAAGTTGCTTGTTCATTTCAAATCACAGCTAAAGGCAACCTTCAATCTTGTACAAGAGGACAAGGCAATTTTCTGCCGTCGCATCTTACAAGACTGTAGGCATCTTTGTTTAAACTGAAGCTTACTGGGTGAGCCTGAAAAAGTGTTACAGTAGCGGACTGGCCCACCTCTGGAAATCTTGGAAAAACAGTTCCGCCCTTAGAGTCTTTTTATGTTAGCGAACTTTGTGAAGAAGGAAGAATGCACGAAAAGCAAAGCAAGGCCCCCTCCCCCATCCCACTTCTGTAAAAGATGGTTTTCGAGATTCTTTCCAAAAAGGAACGAAAGTAATTTGGTACAGAAAGAGTACAAAAAGTAAGACTCTGTCCCGGGAATGCTAGAAAGTGGTCGGGAGAGTTGTCCTAAGCCAAGGTAATGCCAAGGTAATGGCTACCGATTTCAAAAGGATGCACGCAAACATTGGATTGCGACACAATCACAGGTTCTGTGCAGTAATTTTCCGAGGATGCAGATTGATAGGAAAATGCTGTTTAGATAGCCTTGGACATGCCAAAGTTTCCAATTTGATTTGCTCAACTAAAGGTGGGATGGGCAAAGGCACGCTGAGTCGAGCAACGGATGCTGAATCGAAACACTTCCTGGAAAGGGATGCACATTCTTAAAACCACTGTTTCATATGGTCAAACATTAGATTTTAGCAAAAGCAAACATGGGATTGGGAGATGCATCCTGAACCAAAGAAGAGGGTGTGTCCTCAAAAAGTTTCTAAGGGACTTCGCATTCAAACATCATCACTTCAATGCTCCGTCAGTTAATTTACCCTAGACACGCCGCTGGATGAGTATCGAGAGAGGGCAACTCAATAGTTTGAGAACTAGCCTATAGTATTCAATTGAGTTCAAAAGAATTAATTTCATGCGAAAGTAGAGACTTTTTGGAGAGTTGATCAGCCAATAGTAAGATATTAGCTTCATTTTCAAAGAAAGTGAGTTCAGCTTTGCTCTGACTTTACATATTTGGTAAGAAACTTCGGAACTGCGGCAAATTTTCTCGTGGCCGGTGAAAAATTTTGAGCCGGTCCCGTTGTGTGGATTGGGGAGGGTATGACGGAGCAATTGCCCTCCCACACTGACAATGCAATAAAAATGTCTGGATATACCTTTTTGCCCCCAGTCTGAAAATTTTTCAGCTTTACCCTCCCACTTTTCTTTGTCTGGCCCCGTCGCTGAGCCAGTCCACCAGCAAATTCCTGGACATTTTGAAAGCAAGTAGCTTTCAAACTCTTTAAAGCAGATATGATTGGTGCAGTTGGCGTTTCAAGCTAAACTAAGAAACTTTTTAATGCATGAGATTTACGATTTACGATAACTTGAATTTTAAAATACAACTTAACGTGCGAAAATTTGCTGTAATTTGTCTTATCGTTCTCTGGTTGCCAGCTTTTTTACATCAAGGTCTCTTCTCAGGATCCTAGAAAACATAAGATAGAAGTTTGGAGGTAATTATTTGCAGGTCAACCTGACTCCTGCAATGAAGCTCGCCAAAAATAACTGGCATTATTCGCGATTAAAAATTCATGCTAAAACTTAGCCTGCGTGCAAACAGACTCTAATGATTTCGGTTCAGAGAGGTTTCCCCTTCAGTAGAGTCGGTAGAAACCTCTTAGCCAACAGAGCCTGCATGCAGGCGAGTCAAACTAGGCTTTGCGGATTTCAAACATGACAGTCAAACACAATAATTCATCTCGTGGTCAGTTAGTGGCAAGAAAATCATGGACCAAAATCGAGCGTGGAATGCCAGTATTCCCATATGAATCCCTTACCAGAGTGTTCCAAAATTTCCAGGTCCAAAAGATGAATGACTTTACCAAAAAAAATTCCACATTCAAGTTTGCCTTGGACTGATAGTTAAGATTTTAATTTTGAATATCAGCCATGTATCTCTTATTCCACAGCCCGCCAAAAGTTACTGTCTTTAAGCCCCGGTCAAACAGATCAAACATTTCACCTAACATTACGGCAAATTCGGACACTATTGTTGTGCTGTCTGAACTAACCAAAGAAATACGAGACATCGTAATAATGATTCAATACTCACCCCAGCCGAGCAATGATTGTATCCCGTTACAACATCGTGGGTTGGCTATGCCCTGGCTTCAACTTATGAATCCCGACTGCAACAACATTTCACCTCCCAAACTTACCCTAGGGAGGGGCGGAATGTTGTTACAGTTGAGATTTAGAATTTGAAAATAGGACCCAACCAAAGCACGATGTTGTAACAGAATACAAACTTTGCTTGTCTGGGATGAGTATTGAAACATTGTTTCTTTGGTTAGTTCAGACAGCACAACAATAGTGTCCAAACTGCCCAAGCCAACATTTTAAAAACAAATGTTTGATGAAATGTTAGGCTTGTTTGGCTACCTTGTTTGGTCTCGTAAAATTTGTTTCGCTGTGTTGCGCGAAGTTTGATCCAAGTCAAAAACAAACTTTGTTTTTTCGTTGTTGTGTGAAATGTTGGATCTGCTTGACCACTCAAACAAGCACTTCACCAAACATTCTAATTTGTTTCCATAAATATGCCTTTGCAAATGCTCCGCAGCGTATCGTTGATTGCACAGGCACCTTCTACTCACAGGTTTCAAACCAAATGTTTGGTGAAATGATTGGTGACATGTTAGTTCTGTTTGACTATCAACTCACAACATGAAGCAAAATCAAAATATGAATATTGATTTGATAACTGTTTTGTGAAGTGTTTGATCAGTTTTACTGGGCCTTTACTGACACGGTATACTGAAATGTTTTGGCGATAGAGTTGACTGCAAATTGGGCAGGGTATCACAGACTTAGAGGTTGACAGCTGCAAGCGTTCCAAAATCTTATCTAGTGAGGAGAATTTCAGAAATAATTTGTTAACGGCTGATTTGTTTTAGTTGTCGAAAAGAAAACAGACCTCCAAGTCTTTGCCAATATAGATTTGTGGCCATAAACACGTTTGATAAAACTTGGCAGAAATACCGGGTGAGCCAGAAAAAAGTTCCCACTTTTGAAAATTCATAGCACCAAGACTCCTTCACGGATTTGAATCATTCAAATTCTAGTTAAAAGCCGAAAGATCAAAGTATTTTTGTGATTTTTCTCGCTGTCCTACCAGCACTACAAATATAGGTAAATTCAACTTTACAAAAAATTCATGGTTGATTGATTACTGAAAATTGGCCCAAAACATCGAGCAATTCATAAATGACTTCTCGCACAGAATTATGAAGGAAATGCAACTTCTCATGGGTGAGAGATATCCTCTAGGCATCAATTTCCTTGGGATTGAAAATCTTTCGTATTTGTTTGAAAATCGATGTCTTATAACTCTTGAGGGAGGTGAAACGCCCATGGCCTATTGTTCGATTTGAATAGATTCTGCAACCATGAAATTTTATAAAGTTGAATTTACCAATATTTCTATTGCTGGTAGGACAGCGAGAAAAATCACGAAAATACTTTGATTTTTCGACTTTTAACTAGAATTTGAATGATTCAAATCTGTGTAGTAGTCTTTGTGTTATGAATTTCCAAAAGTGGGAACTTTTTTCTGGCTCACCCAGTAGTCTCAACAATGGTTCATTTCAGAATTCAAAAAAAGAAATTTCGGACAACTAAACAACTGTGCATTATTCGTTTACTTTGTTCACAATCATGCATTTATAGATTTTGCATCATTTGTGCTTGTTAAGAAATTACCACAGATTATCATTTTGGGGATGTCAAGAATGATTGCTATGCTAGGTGGTTTGAGTTCAAGAAAATATAATATCGTTCATTATTTCAAACATCAGCTTAATTTGTTATTTCCTGACCAGCTCTTTACGCTGCCTTGATTATGACCTGTGTTAAAGGTGATCTCAAGTGAAAATTTCATTTATGGAAATGCGTAGCACTGTTGAATGATAAAGAATGTCGTTGAACCCTATCCAGAAAAGGCTTTTTGAAACTTTGGGGAAACTAAGGGGTGGGGACACAACGTGACCCATCTGTATTCTCAAATCATAAGTGCTAGAGACTTGAAATTTGGCACAAGTAACAAACATAATCAGGGAAACAAGATGGAGTCATCTATTTTGTTTATGTCATGTGACTAAGTGCTGACGTCAACAAATGTTGCTAAATCAGGTACAAAACCATATGAAATTTGTCGCGTTCTGTATCTCCTAACTGATAAAACATACTGATAGAAGATTTAAAACATACACAAATTATATCCTTATGATTATTTTTTGAAATTTTGGCTTCGTAACGCTAATAATTTTGTAAGTGGCATTTGTAGTGAAGACCTAGTCTTATGGCGATGAGTCCCTATACCCGAAGCGCCATCGTCAAGGTAGACATCAAAGAGAAGAGACTCAAAGTAATGAGTCTAGTGAGGACCCGGTGACCACACATCTTTCCTAACATCAAATGCCATAGTATCTTGCATTAACTGTCGTTTTTGAATTTTACATGGACAACAAGAGCTCAAATCAACGGCGAATCACTTTCAAATGTTTCTATAGACCGTTTGTATTGCACACAGATACATCATTTGTTGAGGTATGTGCCTCAAGAGCTGAGATATCGAACTGGCCTCTTTATCAAAACCAAAGCTAAATAAATTCCTGTAGCAAATGGAACTATGACAGCGCTAACACGATGCCAGCACATTTTGAAAACGGTGAAAACTGTGACGGATAAGCCTCCCATTCACACGAAAACGGCAGAACATTTTACCGAAAGACTTTAAAAAAACGGTAGATTTTGAAAAAGGAACTCTAACCGGCCCATTTTCAAAACGGCATCATGTGAACTAACGTTAACTCAAATTTGGCAACCGCCACATTTGTCACCGTTTTCAAAATGTGATGGATAGGTCTCCGGTTAACACGAGAACAACACAATTTTGGCGTTACATTTTGAAAAGGTAGATTTGAAATTGGGACTGTACCAGCACAATTTGAAAAAGACATCGTGTGAGCGCTAGCTCGAAATTTGCTACCGTCACAATTTTCCCATTTTCAAAATGTGCGGGCATCGTGTGCGTAGTCTAAATTGAAGAAAAGTGAAAAGCAGCACAATAAGTCTCTTCTAGCAAACAAAAAACAATGTCATCTAAATCTTTTTTCCCGAGGGGGGGTACTTAGTATATTTGTCCTTCGAGGATGTGCCGTTCTTCAGGGTATCGTTTTCGCCTATTTTTTCTAGAACAGGGTATCAAAAGAAGGCACATTTTCTGGAGCAGGTTGTCAAAACATGTCAAAAGAGGAAATTTGGTTACAACGGGTTATTATTTAGTCAAATTTTTGTGTTTTTGAGTATACTTTTTACCGATTTTTTCTAGAACAGGGTATCATTTGAAGGCAAAAATTCTGGAGCAGGGTGAAAAAATTTTATTTTGTGGGCACATCCCCGTACAAACTTAGGTCAAGCACCCCCCCCCCGGGTCTTTTTTCAAATTTCATCACGAATATCGCTGATTTATTTGCTTTGCTACAAGATTTCGCTTGGGCCAAAATGTCAACGTTCTGGTTTAGATGTGACAGCGAATTTGAACTTTCAACCTCAGCATTTCATCACTCAAAGCACCAGTGTAAACAAACGAGGTATCTATTTTCAAGCTGACTATCAATGAACGTTTTGAAAATGATTAGCCACTGATTAAAGCCTACATTTTTTGGGACACCAGAACTTCAAAAGAAAACCAAATCTTTATTACTCACCAAATAAATTGAATTAGACGTCAGTAGCTACACCACACATTCTTTTTTCGCGTGGCAAAATCTGTGCAGGAGATTCATAGCAGCTTCTTGCAAGTTACAGCCAAGTTCCAAACGGTAATACAATGAAGGATACAAGCGATCTCTGTCTCTAAGAAACATCTGCAAATCCCGGAATCTTGACAACGATATCGATGAGTCAGTGACAAATAATGTGTCAATTTCTTCCCACAAATTCGGAAAAGGCTGACGAGAACCTTTCAGAATCAAAGACAGCACGAGTACGTATACGACAATGGAGACCAAGTAAGCATAGTATCTGGCTTCTGGATAAGGATAGTATCTGCCATCCACCATGCTATATTGTTCATACCCTATGAAGAAAGAACGTCATGAGTTACAACCTTGAGTTCCTTCTTTCCCTGCGTTCTTTCATTTGCTGATATCACTTCGCTCAATAGGGACTCATAACATTACCATGAAATTGCGGGCAAACGTTTTCAAAATGGCCCTAACCAACGGAGTTCTCGTACACTCCACAAAATGACTTCAAAATCTGGTCCAAAGAGCTCGAACGTTGAAAAGCAAACATTTAGTGCAAAGAATGATGTTTTCTGACTCACTGATCGCGATGTGTGTACGTTTCAAGCAGTGATCTTCCCCCATAGAAACAAAACACAGTAAGGGAGCGGTCATTTTTAATTCTGGGTACCAGGACGGAGGATATTTTCGTACAATTAGAGAAAAATTCATACCCCCATCGGGTTTCTTAAATGCGGGACTTAACCGTAGATCCATCGCAACTACCAGAGCTCTTGGCCACGTCAACCGTTTTTTGTATGCAACAACAACAATGGTTTGAATAGCGCCTCATTATTGGTTGACAACTAAGTCCAGGCGATTTGATTGCGCTGTAGGACCGCTCTGTGAGGGCCCAGTGCGTGCCCGTTTTTGAAGGGTGTTCTGAGTCACTTTTGACCAACTGATATAAACAAATCAAAGAGCGCAGGGGAAGAAGGGACGAAAAGGCATCAGTCTAGGCAACTCATACAGACATGTTTGAGGCTACTACATTGCTGCAGCGAAACTATCCGAACAGCCGAAACAATATGGCGTCCAATTTGACCCCTTCACCTACAGCCCTTCGACCCATGGAACTTTTCTGGGACTTTTGGTCATTGACAGTTTTCAATAGTTGTAACCTAAGATCAGTTTCTGTTGAGTGCAAAGACCATCCTCTATCATCTGAATATTTCTTAACTAGTTTTCTCGCGTAGACTAGGGCAATCGAATTCAAAGACTTATGAGTTAGGGTGACTGCCAGTCTCTTTTCTTATACTGATAGTTTGCCAGCCAAGATTCTGAATTGGTGGAGCAGTACAAGCATCGTATGGGCTACTTATTACAATTCTTGCAACAAATAATTCTACCGTGAAAAGACCTGTTTGTGGATTCCGAAATCAAGGGAAAATAAAGGATTGAAAACCCAGCAAATTTAGCGAATTCAAGGACAAACTGAAAGGCGAAAGCATATTTTCGTCACGAGGAAAAAACGAGGGTGTGGTTTCCTCCACAGCCAACCCCTCCTTCCGCCATTGTCATCAGATGACGCCAAAGAAATAGGGCTCTCTGACTGGCTGGTCAAGTGATATCACGCCATATGTAAACAAAACAGAGTTTCTATAGTTTACAAAATTTTCCTCTGTCTTTGTTGAGTGAGAGTGGGTGGTTATAGCTACGAGAAGCGAGACATTTTCGTGGGAACAAACTTTCGCGAATCGGAAAAAATGCGAAATGTTTCGACTTAACTTTCACGAATCAGCAAAAATGGGGAATCTCCTTTGAATGAACTTTCACAAATTACGTTCCTTATCAATATTTCGAATGCTCCTCGATTCTTTGATGACTCTTCCGAACGTTCCATATCTTTGCTTGTAGCTCGAAAAAGATCATGTTGAATTTCTTTGTTCCTTGTTAAGATCCACAAAAAAATGATAAGACGAGGAACGTCAGCATTTGATTCTATATTGTAGGAACATTTTGGGAAATTTTGCAGACTAAATTTTCATTCAATTTGGCGAAAAACGCGAAATTTCCTTCCCTTGAATTAGCACGAGGGTAAAACTTACCAATGTAGCGTTCTGGTAAAGACTCCACGCCAACACCTCTGAGTACCTCTGCGATGTATCCCTTTTGTGAATCTTCGTAGAAGAAATTCATTATGAGCTAAGATGAATGAAAAGATTAAGAACCAAAACAGTTAGTACTTGCATTTATTACCAGACTACAGTTTCAGAAGAGAGGCAATACAGAATTTCGCCACGCCTGTTGGTCAATGGCACATTTCCCGTGGGCTTCCCTTAGCCTTGTATAATATCCTATTTAGTAGGGGGGACAAAACAGCCCCCTTATCTAACTCTTGATTAGTAATAGCTAGTTAGAGCAACCAAATTTCGTGTGCTAATAGCCTTGGGCATGTACTTTATGACAATAAATAAAACTTAAGAAGATTTTGACTGAAGATTGAACTGAAAGATTGAACTGAAGAAGATTTTAATATCTAAACGTCTTTTTATAAACTGTTGTGTTTTTATATATAAGATTTACCTAACACTAGCCATAATCTTTGCTCACGTCAGCATTTTTCATTGTGTCGTCGAGAAAAGCGGCAAAATTGCAAAATTATGGAAAACCGCAATAAAATTAAATTTGGAGCACAGTTTCCATCCAACCATGATAATCATGATAGAATACATCAAATAACATTTTACAAGGATAAATATGCAAAATATTGCAATTTTGCCACTTTGTATGCAAAAATTGAGATTTCAGAATTTTGTGATTTACCTTAGGTCAGTGGCAGAAAATTGTCTCCCTCTGTCTCATTTGTTAAAGTTTTTCAATGAAACTTCATAAGAAGTTGCACAAGATGGAGCAAAAAAGTCGAAAAGTCTCACTGCCATAATCGTTCTCCTGACAGAGTTATCAAAACTCAATGAGGGAGCAAATTTGCCTCCCCCCCCCCGCCGTTAAATTACGTGTTTGCCGATATCGTCCTTTTGATATCCAGACGGAGCAGTGGCTATATGAATACGGACTCTTTTAATTGACTCACCCGGTAAAAAATTCAAATAAATAAACTCATGAATTAGTATGATGTTTTGAAAAGCAGGTTGACTGTGAAAAGTTTTGCGATTAGATTTCCCTTTTGAAATACTGTTAACCATAGAAACATTCTTCACTACTTGTGAACAAAATGACACCATCAGCCGATCATACAAAACAGAGCATAACTCGAAAATGAAAAAAATATGTGAACACATTTAAAACAGAAGTCTTTCATCTTTCAGCAATGCTATTCACTTGCAGTGATAAAAATTTCTGCTTTAGCTCACCTTTAAGTGCGTACATAATCATTTCTCTCACCAATACTATAAAAGGAGATGCTGAATATCATGTTATCGCAGAAGTAGTTTATCGTAAGATCATTGCCTTTAAATAATCGTAATTCAAACAAGCCCTTTGCTTACAGTTCTCGAATAAACCATCATGTCGTCTATCACATCATCACGAATTTGTATTCCATCGAAAATGATGTCTTGTTCGTCTATCCATGGCCTTCTTGTGTATACATCTGGCAACCCAGTTATGTCTGCAAAGAATGAATTATTATCAATTTCTTCATAGTAGGGGCTTAAAAGTAGTAGCTAAATTACAGCTAATTGATGAATTGATTAATGAAAAGCAGCAATGAACAGCCGTAACATCAGCTCACCCAAACCATGTAACGCACACGCATGGGTCATGATCAGTTGCACCGATTTGATTGATTGGACCTTATCTCCTTAATACCATGTGAGTAAAAAAAAACGCACGGAATTTGAAAAAATCCTGCTCCCTGAGTGTATAAGCAATGATATTTTGCAATACCTGATTGAATAGCTAACATGTTGAATTATTTTTAGAAATTTTTCTGATTAGAATCGGTCACCCTGTTCAGATTCTGTAAGCAATTCTCTAAAATGAACCCCTTTGAGAAACCTTAAAACACCCTAAAATTACAAGTAAGAATCCCTAATGTGTTAACCTCAAAGCGATGACTTTCAGCACTCTTTAGCACGAGCTTTCCTTTTGACGGGTTGAAAAGTCTTCCCCCTTGCGTGAATAACTTATTCAGGGTGATTCCAGTCTCCCATGAGGACAAGATACATGAACACATCTAAGATTTATTATTGCTAGGAAGGGAAATCTTGCTTGGTATTTTCACTCGTTTTTGCAGCTTTCGAAAGGGACCTTTTGGAAAAAATCTCCTACTTCGACAGGAAGGAATGGCCAATTAAAGCCGGGTAAATTACTGATCCTAATTTGACATATCGGGGATAGAATATTACAATTTTTGATATCATTACTTTGATATTAAGGGGGCAGGATTTTTTCAAACGCCGGCCGTTTCTATTGACTCACCCGGTACAGGGTGGGTTAAGTTACAGTTAAATACATACTGATTTCAAAACTGCCCTGTTAAAATAAATACAATAACCTTAATATTCCCAATCATAAATATTTTACATGCAAGAACTACGTGGCTAATAAGGAACCGAGCGAAAAGACTACTTGCTGCCGTTATGAACGACTTTGAATGGACTCAAAGTGGGCGCTGTCTTGACTTTAGCGCTAAGGTTGTTCCATAATTGTGCCCTTCTGTAAGCAAAGCGCCGTTGACCACTGGAATGTTTTAACGCGAGACAGCTTGAGGTCTGTATTAGTATTACGAAACTCTCCAAAACTAATATCTGGCAACCTATCGAACAGAGTTCTAAGGTAATTGGGAGCTTCCTTGTTAATTGACCTGGGCACCATCATAGCAGTTTCCATTTCAGTTGCATTGTGCAATCTTTGGTGTCACTTCTCTCAAATCAGAAAGCCTTCACTCCTAATTTAACTTCTTTCCAACCAAATGAGTTTCAACAAATCGCTCATTGCTTAGGCAGTAGGCCACCAAAAGGTATCTGGTGAGTAAATAAATGGCCATCTGACGTCTGAAAAAAGGCTGCTCTCCAAATATCCAAGCAATAACATTGTTCGAGATACTGCAAATTCCCAATTTTGTAAATCACAAAGGAAAAGACGTTAACTCTGATTGGCTTGCTGATCAATGGGACGAGCGAAACGTTTTGGGGCAGGCGCGAATTAACAACGGAAGGATGAGGGGCGAATACCCTGACATCAATACTGCGCAGACTCCAAAGTGCTTCGACGGGCGTCTGGCTCTTCAGGAGAAAATCCGAAAGACATTCGCTGATACTATACCAAACAAGATACTCAAAAATGTCTTGTTACGTCCGATTACGTTCAGCGAATTTGCCCGCTCAATCGGCTGTTCTTTCCCATTGAAGAGGGATACTTTCTGAAGAAAGCCCCTTTCGAAAAGCTGTAAAACGAATGAAAGCAGCGAACAAAATGTCCTATCATTTTCCCTCCTAGCAATAATGAGACACACAAGGTGAGTCATAAAAAAACGTGGGGCGTGATGAACCACTCGATCATCGTGAACTAAATTTTTCCATGTGGCCAACAGTCTAACTTAGACCATAAATCTTTCCCCATTGAAATCGGCCTCTTAATGCACTTGTTAAGAAATATTTCTTCGTAAGACCTTGCAAGGGAGTCTGATGAAAACTTTGGCAGTCTTGCCAAAGTTGCAGGTGTACACGTGGTATTATAAGGGGGTTATGAAAAACTTAAAGGACAAGTCCGGGATTGGTATAATTGTTGATAATTCAAGAGATTAAACTGTTGTGAATAGTGTGTAGTACGTTTTTTCAATTGTGTTCTCTTTTAATCTGCGAAACTACATATTTGAATCTGCTAAGAAGTGCGAAATGACGTCATTTTGCCTAATCTACACATATCATACAACCCTTGGGTTAATAGACGATGCGCTCAATTAGATAAGAAAATTCAGAAACCTGAACGAGGCTGCCCAATGTGTTGATATTATGCCATCCACATTGCTGGCCTCCATCTCGAGCCTCCGCACACTCGTAGAAATACAAAATGGCGACGATATTTGGCCTAACTTACGAAGATTAATCGTCAAATTTATGAAAGTTCAAGCCACGAAAACTTGGAAAGAACTCACGAATGGTGTTCAGCAGTCGGTAAGGTTGCTTTTTGACAATAATTTTATCAACCCTGGACTTGTCCTTTAAGCCCGGTTGACACTAGGTCGTTTAGGTCGTTAAAATCGTGCAGAAAGACCCAAACGATGAAGACTCAGTCTCAAGAAATGGTGATAAAAATTAGTGATGAGGCCCTAGTTGTTCCACTTAGACTTGTTTTTGAAAACTGCAATAATAAAGGCATTTGTCCACAAATATGGAAACAGGCCAACGTATTACCAGTTCACAGTTTACCGAAAGAGCTTGGCAAAAGATTTCATCGGTTTGCAAGATTCCGTACAAGGTCTTACAAAGCGAATCTTTTTTAAAAAGTGCAGGAATTGACTGATTCGATGGGGAAAAGGTTTATGATCTAAGTTAGACTCTTGGTTGCACACAAAAATTTAGTTCACGACAATCGAGTGGCTAAATGCTATGTCACAGTCCACCAAACACCCCCACGTTTTTTTCTGACTCAACCGGTACACTCGTGCAATTTGATCTCTTGGGAGTACTGAATCCCCATGAACGAGTTATTCATACTAGGGGGGGGGAGACTCTTCCCTCCAGAGGATAGCACGTGCTAAAGCATGCGCAGATCGTTGCTGTATGAAAAAGAGACCTTGCGTTCCTTTGGCAATCAAAGTAATCATGATTTCATTCAAAGTCAGCGAGCTGGATCTAATTGCTTTGAAACAAAACAGAGTTAAAATCTTAAACAATACAATCATGATTGTTGTGATTGCCAAAGGAACGCAAGGAAAATCTCTTGAAAGATCAGAAAGGAGTGAAAAACATTGACGATATTTCAACGAGGAAAAATTCTAAAGATAATTGAAGGTGTTGGTTATTCAATCAGATATTGCGAAATATCATTACTTAGGGTAAGACGGGGTAAAGTGAACTATTTTGGAGGTTTCTCAAGAATACACAAAGGAGAGTGCAGCCGAGGGCAAACTTTTAACGTTGTCTGGACATTAAGTCTTTGGGTACGTTTATCCAGCAAAAATATTTCTCAAATCTTTTTTCATTGTCTTACAAAAGAGGTTTCACTGGAGACCACTTCGCCAAGCTCACTTTACCCCGAAATGGGGTCAGTGAACTACTTAGCAATTTTTTCAATAAAAACCATGTGAACCTGAAGTCGTTATCCAATTTGAGACTCTGACAGTCCTTTGCATGCCAAAACCAAAAAATTCAAAAACATTCCACAAGATACATATTTAAGAAGTGAAATGGTGGCCTATGTTGAGAAGAATCTTTGCAGAATCAAAAATTTACCAAAAACTATTTTTAGAGTACAAATTCGAGTCACATTGTGAGATCTGAATACAAAGGATGGACAATCATGGGAATACACTTAGGAAACAGTTATGTTGCAAAAAGATACCATAACC
Organism: Aurelia sp. 4 Dawson et al 2005; assembly: GCA_964019985.1. Taxonomy (NCBI): domain Eukaryota; kingdom Metazoa; phylum Cnidaria; class Scyphozoa; order Semaeostomeae; family Ulmaridae; genus Aurelia; species Aurelia sp. 4 Dawson et al 2005. Next base: position 13,957,184 of record OZ026502.1, read on the forward strand.
ACGGAGAGAAACACCTTTTCGAGGTAGTTCACTTTACCCGGGAACCTCTCGCCGAAAGAAAAAAATTAAAACTATAAAAAATTCTTACACATTTATCAATACAGCAAGCTCACGGTGATGACCACCTATCTTTCCTGTATAAATAGATATCCTTGTTTCATCAAATTATACGGAATTCTTGGATTTTTAACTGGATTTGAAAATGAAGGTCAAACCTCGACAGTCCAATTTCATGAGGGTTTTTGGGCAGCCTGTATTAGAATATTTTTCTGCATCTTCAGAACACAACCTGACACTGCAAATTATGATTTCTACAAGCTTAAATGTGAAGGAAATGAGAGTGAATAAGATCTTTTTCATCCGATTTCATGTTCACATGAGAAAATATAAATTCCTAGGTAGTTCACTTTACCCCGTAGTTCACTTCACCCCATGGAACAGTAGTCCTTCAAACACCAGGCCTTCATTTTTGCTCACTCAGTATATTTGGATGTTGACAAAAGTTCCAATCATCGATACGGTCACAATCAGCCTTGTGTACGACTTATCGTGACCTGTCAAGAGTGGATAATTTTCTTTGGCACATACGGAATATTACCTACCAGTGATAAAAGACATGAGGAAACTCACCAGATAGTAGGGCCCCAAAATCTTCAAAATTAATGAGATATTTCACAGGACCTAAGAAAAAATTGGAAATACAGTAAGAAAATTTATACCGTACTACCACCCAACAAGCCCAGAAAAAAGGCAATAACGTTCACTTATACACCCAGGGGGGATAAAGTAATTTTACTGACGGGATTTCCACTCCTTCCCGGGCATCGCTTTCGCCTTTCTACTTCAAGCGCCAGGTATAAAAAAAGAAGACAATTTTTCTATGATGTAATAGTGAGTTGCCATTTCATCATTCCCCGTGCACACTATACGCTTTGGAGTACACTTTCGAAGATTTTTTCTAAAACCGGCTATCATTTGAGGTAAAACTTCTAAAGTTGGGTAAAAAATCATTTCTTTGAGTGTACACCACTGTACAAATGAAGTTAAGCGGCCCCTCAGGCTTACACGTATGTTCTCCCTACATAAGTGGATTTTGCAAGCGAGAATGAAATTTCATTAATATTATAAGCTCGTGATCAACAATGTTATGTAAAGCGACCCCTGACGTGACAGCATGGGCGCGGCGTTTTGAGTGCAGCGGCGTAACGCAGTTTAGGGCACCTTAGTTCAAAAACTAAGGGCCCCCGACCAAAAGGGGCCTCGAAGGGGACCCAGCAAAAGATTTCTTTTGTTATCTATTTTCAAACAAGATTCCTGGATATGGTAATCTATGGACAGCTTTTACAAAACGGTCAAAGTGGTACTGTAAACATTGAATCAAGATTGGTCTTCTGCGCAAAATTTAGTAATGTTTTCTCTAAAGGTTGGATTGGATTGGGGAGATGTGTTCTGATCGAATGTAAAGGCTGTGTCCTCAAAATTTTCCCATGGGCCTTTGGCCTAGACTTCCTAATGTTCTGCCTCTTCTACTGATTCTCCCCTGCTACACTGCTGGGTTCTACAACACATATGTTGACAGTACTTCATTGCAATCATTTTATCTTTGCCTGCGGAACTGACGTACTGCAAAGTTAAACTGGACATGGTAGCTATTTCAATGTTTCTGTCATATCGTTTACAAATGCCTTAGCTGGGGGGGGGGGCTCCAGTGGAAGAATCCCTAAGGGCCTCGACTGTCTCTTTTACGCCACTGTTTGAGCGATGGCGACTCTAAGGCTGAATTCACATTGCACAATGTTTTGTAAGCGCGTAAACGCTCGTGCAGAAATCCGCCACACTAATCTTCCAGTGTTTAGATTGCAAAATATTTTTGCAATCTGAACACTGTAAGCGATTAGTATGGCGGATTTCTGCACGAGCGTTTACGCGCTTACAAAACATTGTGCAATGTGAATGCAGCCTAAGCGGGAGGCAGTGACGTCAGATGTTGTCATTGTTGTTCCCTCAAAATGGGGTCCAGTTCTTCAGCATTATTACCCGTGTTAGCCAGACATCCAATGTGAAACCAAATCCAGGATTTGGTAGTAAAATCGTTTATGCGTGCTTGTCATAATTGTACACCTGGTTGGAATTTAGTTGCATGTTCTCTATATAAAGGACATTAGGTGGTCATTGTCTTCTGGTCCCTGTCGTATCGTCCTTTTAATGCAGCGAATTAGTTTACGAGTATCGTATTAAAGTAATTCATTTTTTTTATCATTGACCACGCGGAATCGCGATAGCGATTCCGTGTGTGTTTGTAGTCTGCCGCGGGAAAGTAAGCCTGTTTGAGAGATCAGTACGAAAATGCATCAGCAAAATTTTCCACCACTTTGTATTATGACGTAAAACAATTTAGGTCTTTGTTCTACTGTTTTCATGATATCCGGAGTTCAATGGCAATCGATTTCATGACAATCGATATTGTACTGGTCGACGAAGAAGCATTTGTCTGGGTCTTCACAAAACTTCCGTTTTCTTGAATTGCCACACAGGCTTAAAGATTTCGTTGTTTGAAAATTATTGGTGTGTAAATGACTTTGACATTTTGATTGAGGATTTGTTTACCATGCAAGCTTCAATGAGAAAGCTCTGGCAGGAAGTCCACCTGGGTATGCAAGGGCAGAGCCAGAGTCTCGCTGCAAATTGAGCAGGTAGGTTAAATTAGGCCAAACCAAAATTCTAGGTATTAGTATTTCCCTGCTGAATCAAACGAGGAGCTTGGTCTTCCACCGTGCGAGAGTATTTTTCGCTGTCTGTGGTCTCGTGAACATTTCAAAACAAAGTTTTTAGCAGCCACTGCAATGTTTTCCTAATGTGATTCAGGCTTCCACTGAAGCGATGAAGCGTGGGCATAAGTTAGCGATAGCTATTTCTAGTAATATTTGATATACAGGGAGTCCCAAAAATAGTGCCCTGTTTGTATTGCTGCTGTGGAGGAGCTACGAATCCAATTATCTTGATTTTAAGCAGATGCGTAGGTCAAGCCTCAACTAAGAGTTTGAGACCTTGTTTGAGTCAATCTGACGCGCCGTTGCTGATTTATGACAGAGGAAAGTCAAAATTAGTCGTTGCTTCAAAAACAGCACCTCTATTGTTCTATTGTTCTCCAGCAAAGTCAAAATAAAGTAAGTTTTCAAAGAAAGGTTTCTAACATCGTATTGAAATTTTTACTACACTTTCTGAAAGGTAGAGAGTGCCCTCTTATGAACAGGCAATACTGCTAATCCTTATGAAGGTGCAGCAAGGTTTCGATACAACGCTAGAACCCTTTCTTTGAAAACTTACTTTATTTTGACATTGCTGGAGAATAGCAGTGCTGTTTTTGAAGTAACCACTTATTTCCCCTTTTCGCTGCCGTAAATCAGTAACCACTTCTCAGATTGACTCATACAAGGTCTTAAACTCTAAGTTGAAGCCTGACCTATGCAACTGTTTAAAACTCGAGATGATTGAATCAACAGCTCCTCAACAGCGGCCACACAAACGGGGCGCAACTTTTTGGGACACCCTGAAAAAAAGAAACTCCTCACAAACATCACGTACCCTTTGTAAAACACATAGCATATTCTTGAAAGTTTTATTACTTAGACCAGGAGAGGGGGGTTCATCAATCTAGGAGGCACTTCTCAGCAACAGCTGGGTCCCTTCAAAGCTCCCTTCCTGGTCAAAAGTATCAATATCTTTAGAACTGGGTAAAAATAATCTTCGCGTTTACAGAAATAGCTGCAAATCACAAAAAACCGCTTGCTTTCAAGTAAACATGAGGTGACTGATTAGCATAGCCTTGAAATTTTAAGAAACGGCAGTGCAAATGACTACCGTAAAAGCGCAAGGGAACCAGGAAATATTTGTTTCTGAAAAAGTCTCTTTCGAAATAAGTTTGCTAAAATATAATTGCCTTTCTTAGTCCCCTGTACTGGTCCTTAGCCATTTTCGTACCTTAGTCCTATGGTTTATTTATTGTCTGGGTCATCAAGGGGTGCACAAATCCGCCGTTCCACGCAATTTTCAGTTAAGATCCGCTGAAACGGTCATTTTTAACCAATGTTCCGCGTTCCGCCACTTCATTGTCAATGATGGCACAAAGTAGTATTGTTAGATATTTTCATCCATACAGGTGGAAGGAGGAGGAGAGTGCTGATTAAAATTTTTGTGCAAAGCTTGGAGAATATTCTCATAGTGCTGACCAGAAAAACAGAGAAGTGACCACGACCTTTTGTTACAAGACAACAGATGAAGGATCTGCAAATCCATGACATTTTATGAAAATTCTGCATTCCGCTTATCACTTTCGAGCAAATCCGCTTACGGTAGAGATGAAGAATTCCGTCGTTCCGCCGAGCAATTGCTAGAATTCCGTGTTCCACGATAAATTTTCTTCAAATTCCGCTGTTCTGCAAACCCTCATGACCCCCACATAAAAGAAAAAATGAGTAGTCCGAGGCGAACTCAGCTAAGGCTTGTTTACACTTACTTCAAATTAGACGACCAATCTCTTGATAAAACATTTTTTGACTTCTTTCCATGTTTAGCGCCATGAAAACTTGCACCATGAAAGCGAAAAGTAGCATCACTAAAGTGTGACTAACAACTATGTAGAGTTAAAACGTTTTTCGATGCCATTTCGGCTCTATTTGCTTAATAGTAAAAGTTAAGGTCTCTTTCGATAGAGGAAGAGAAGCGTAATGTCCTTAAGCAGTATTTTCGAAATTTAAACTTACAGAAGGGGGTTGAAATCAAGCATCAAAAAAGACAACTCTTGGCCCACACAGCTGTCAAGGTTGAAAAATATATGGCTGAAAAACTCTTCTTTAGCTGTATCCAAATCTGTCATCCGTTCATCTGTCAACCCAATAGGTTTTTATCTACATACGTAGAAATGGCCAAGGGTTAGCAGATTTTGGCAAATCTGGTTTTCTCAATAACGGATTTCTCAATAATTTTCTCAAGCACCAAGTCGCTACAACAACAAATAACAGGGCCTTTATTACAAGACTGTATCGAGCATGAAAGATTGTCTCAATAGATTTTAGTCGAAATTCACTTTTTCTTCCTAAATGTTGTTGATTTCTTTCAAAGTATATTTCGTTTAGATTCTAAACAATTAAATTTGGTACGCCTACAGCTTTTCAAAGTACCTTTGCAGTAGCGCAGTGTTTCTCGTTTGCGAATCTGGCCGCTTGAGCGACTACAATCGATACATTTCATGTGCATTTTCACGAGATAATTGTTATCTAAGATGCTTCATCGAACAACTTAAAATTCAAAAAGAATATTTTTTCAAAGAAAGCATTAATAATCACGAGACAGTGACTTTCGGTTAAACTCCGGAAAAAAAGTGACTTTCGGATAACCTTCCATGCTCGATGCAGTTTTGCTGTGATAAAGTCCGTGTTATTCATTGCAGTAGCAACTTGTTGCTGTCACGGATTTTGGGGAAACCAACTTTTCCAAAATCTGCTAAACCCTAGGCCATTTCTTCGCATATGGACAAAAATCTATTTAGTTAAAAATTAAACGGAGCACAGATTTGGATACAGCTAAGATAGAGCTTTTCAGCCATACATTTTTCAACCTCAACGGCTGCGTGGGCCAAGAGTTGCCTTTTTGGGGCTTGATTTCAACCCCCTTCTGTAAGTTTAAATTTCAAAATACTGCTTAAGGATATTACGCTTTTCTTCCTCTTTCGAAAGAGGCCTTAGCTTTTACTATTAAGCAAATAGAGCCGAAATGGCATCGAAAAACGTTTGAACTCTACATAGATTTTGGTCGTACTTTAAAACTACCCAAGAGTGTGGTCACATGACCTGAAATGGGTAAACAGACTCTAGCAGATTTTTTCTTTTCATGAAAAAAAAACGTAAATTTGATATATAGGTTATACGCTGGGCAAACTTCTTTGCAAACTTCTTTTTCTTCTTTGCTCCCTCCTGCTCCTGTGCCACTCGTCGATTGATAATCACGCCTTCAGAAAGTGGTGCAGCTGCAGTCTGGTATGAAACTGTCGGCTTCATTGACAAGGAACTAGCTTCATAACGTTCCGTTTTTTCCCTGCTTTTGGCTAACTCCGAGGGACTTTCCTCATATTGATTGGATGCTAATGAGACTTCACGCACTGAACGACGAAAGGACAGCTCCTCTTTTCTCATCAACGTGTCTGTTCTGGCCTCTTCTAAGACAGCAACGTTTCTTGGCTCAGGCAATGAACCTTCATAACTAACTTCTGAAAAAGAATACGATTCTGAGCTAATTGAACCTGTCAAAGAAAAAGGGCCATGTGGTGAGTCGAAGGTCATGAAACACAGCGATTTTTTCATATCCACTAAAAATACCATATACATAACAAGCTACACATGTTTATTTATAGAATTGTGGTCATCTCTATAATAACCGTTGTTTTGCTTTTTTTGCTTTTGTTTTCAATATATTTTGAGTGGGCTTGTCAGGATTTCTAGCTACTGCGAAAGCTAATTTAGGCCCACTGTGCATGCCGCATCCAGACATGGGACCCCTAGTTTAACGTCCCTTCCGAAGGACGATGAGGACAGTTGTGAGGTCAGGTCTCCGAGGTTACCCATCCGGAGTTTGACCTCACTCGACCAAGCTTAACTTCAGTCACCTGACGAAGACTGTATAAGACAGGTCAAAGGATTGCCTTTAACTGTATTTTAAATTATTCTCATGCAACCCATACCATTAATTTGCACTTGCATTAAATCATAGATGCTACTGACCAATTCATTACCAACATTCCCCCTCATTCCTTTAAATCTCAGTCCCTTTGTGATTTGGTCTTGATGACAAACAAGATTTCAGTGTCTCATTTGACATGTATATTTGCAATATAAGCATTGATCAGTTGCATCTGTAGCACTTGTTATTATTATTATTTATTTATTTCATTTTTTTTCTTTTGTTTTCTTGCACTCTGAGCATTATACCGATTATTGGTCCTGCTCAGTATCTATGTAGATGTAGATGTAGATGTAGAAGCCACTCGGCCACTCACTCCGCAAACTGTTTCCGAGGGCAATCACTCGCAAACTCGGTTTTGTACATACGGCTTCGAGATAATAGTTTCTGGTACCGCCCTCGGAAACAGTTATTATAAGCTTCATAATGCCCTCTCATTACGTCACATTCGAACGTTTTCAGACAATCAGCTTGCATAACAGAGTTGCTGCCTTGACCATAAGGTAATAAACAACTATATAATACTACTGGAACGATACTCCAACGAGCAAAACGCCATGCATACCCCGAGGTCATTCAGATATAGAGATTCAATTTACGATAGTTTGTCTCAAATTACATACCTATGCGATCGAATCAAATTAAAGAAAATACCGGTGAGTCAATAGAAACGCCCGGCGTTTGAAAAAATCCTTCTCACTGAATATCAAATCAATGATATTGAAAACTATCTTGTTTTATCCCCAGTATGTCAATTAGGTTCAGTAATTTACCTGGCTTTAATCGGTCATTCTTTCCCGTCGAAATAGGAGATTTTCTGCAGAAAGTCCCGATCGAAAACCTACAAAAACGAGTGAAAAGACCAAGCAAGATTTCCCTTTGTTCTCTTTCATAGCAATAATGACTCTTGGATGTGTTGATGTATTTTGTCCTGATGGGAGAATGGAATCCCCATGAATAAGTTATTCATTCTATGGGAAAGACTTTTCGATCCGGCAAAAGGAAACCACGTACTAAGGCGTGCTTAAAGTCATCGCTGTGAGGTAAACACGTTAGCGATTCATGCTTGTAATCTTAGCGGGTTTTTTGAGGTTTCTCAAAGGGATTCATTTTCGAAAATCGCTTACAGAATCTGAACGGAGTGACGGATTTTACCCAAGAAACTATCTAAAACTAATTGAAGATGTTAGCTATTCACTCAGATAGTGCAAAATATCATTGCTTATATTCTCAGGGAGCAGTAGCCTTTCAACCGCCGAGGTTTTTCCTTTTTTTTAACTCAACCGGTATGGTAGCAACTCCCCCCCCCTCTCCGAGAAAAGCCAATTCTCTATGCAGCTTAAAGAATTCCTAAAGAGTCCTGTAAAACTCATTCCTTAGAAATTTGTTCAATGTTTTTACAGTCAAAGCGGAAGAATTGTAACGTCTATGCTTTTAATATTCAAGGTGGAACCGTATCTTTTTGGGAAAAGTGTGACACAATTCTACTCTAATCCTTTTAGAGATTTGAACGATTTGAACTCGATGCTGACCTGTGTAAGGTTTATCGTGGTCTGTCAAAACTGAAAATACTTGATAAAATTTTCATAAATGCAGTGAAAAGAAATGAGATTTTACCGTCATCCAAATTAGAAGTTTCTTTAAAGATCGATTTTCTTCCTCCACCAAATAACTGTTTGCCTCTTTGTGCTGTTGATCCAAAGAGATCCCCTCCAAATACTGAACTTTTCGAACTGTCAGCTGAAAGTAGAATGACAAACTTTCCTGATGAAGTTCTTAATCCTGAGATCGTAATGATGCATTACTAGTTACAACTAAGCTTCTCTTAGAAAAAGAATTTGAAATTACACGAACTGAAGGAATTGCTGGTGCAGATAGAGCAGAAACTGCAAAAAATGACGTCATCAACGAATCTGAGATAAGGAAGTGTTCGAATAGATTGATGACATGTTCGTAGTGATCGCTATTGATACACTGATGGACGCTCCAACTACGCCTCATGGACTTTGAAAGTGTAATTTGGGATGACGTTTTCCCCTATCGATTTCATAACTTGATATGGAAACCATAGCAACACTGTACGAACTCTAGGCAATGGTGGATGGGCCTAAGTTGTCAGCTCGAACCTCCAATGTTACAACAGCTCAGAGATCAAGTTTACAGTGATAATAGCCATGAACAAAGGCCACAAGTATCCATACGAATGTTTCCTCGATCCAAAAATCAACAAACCTTTCTCTGTGAACCAGGGGTTCCTAATTTTTAAGGCCAATTAGCTTCCATGAACTTCACCGCAGCATTGAAAATTTCCAACTGTTGAAGGTCGCTTGCCTCGCTTCTGAGACTACACTGCAGCCTCGTTCCAGAGGGCACATGTAAACGCGTTCATCTCCGTCTCAAAATTTTATATTATTTTTGCTGCTGTCGCGATATCTGGGACTATGTCATGAATCAAGTGTTGCCTAATTTTGGGATCTGTTGCCGGGAGCTACGGGGGCTCAAAGTTGCGAGTTTTCGCGCATGCGTGCGTAGTTTCTGCTCTATCGCTGGTGCAGTATTCTCTCCAGAAATGGAAAAAGACTCAGGAGCGGATCCAGACCGATGCAACCGATGCAAATGCATCGGTCAATTTCACATGATCGATTATCTGGAAGTCTGTGCAGCAGAATTTTTATTAGACTCAAAGCATTCGAGGTCTTTCGAAATGCCCCCTTCTTTCTGGTGCAACTGCTCCTAGAAGTAACCTCGTAGCTTCAGACTCAGACACGAAAGCCATGACCGACCATTAGAACATTAGACCCATTATTATCAAAAGAATAAGTGTCCTCAAAACAACTACGGTAAATCCCATTATTATTCTAATCCTCTATTCAATTGATGTGTGACGCGCGTCTCGACAAGGCAACGAAAGCCAACAGGAGAACCTTGCGTAATCATTTTGATGAGTGCATCGGTGTCAATCATTGCAGCTTTGACAGCTCCTTTCTTCTCAACAAACGATCGCAAAAATGCATCGGTCCCCAGACCCCTGAGTGGAGAAAAATCAGCGTTTTGCACCGGTTGACCGATGCAGTCTAAAGGTTACTATTGAGCAATAGATTGCCCTCTACTATTGTTGTTGTTCACTGTTCGGTTGTCTCGCCTCCTCTAGCCTGAAAGGAAAGTACAGCGTACAGTGCACTTAAGCGCTTCCTCAAAGTGTTAGAGGACCTAATTGTGGTTGACTGAATAAAGTAGTCCGTGGAGGGGAACTTTCCTGGCAACACCAAATCAGTAAACAACGAAATTGGGCCTGTCTGGGCCAAGATGCAAACAGCACTTCGAAAAGCACTGGCTTGAATAGAGCTGACTTGAGGTAAATGTGCATATCCTTGTACCTGAAATAATGTTTGAAGTAAGGTCTTCCAGCTAAAACAAAAATCGAAAAAGGGCGTTGCCCATGTTTTCCGAGAGTTTGAAGGGCGTGGTCACTCAAAAATTTTCTGGGGGCTTCGCCCCCAGACCCCCTTATTCGCATCGGTCACTCAAATATCTGGATCCGCCCCTGAAAAGACTCGAGATTGAAGTTGAGAGAAAAGTAAGATGAAGTTATTGTCTTTGTATAACGCCTGTACTGTAATTCAATATTTAAGGGCGCTTTACAGTACCATTACCCCTTCAGCTCAGGCATCCTTTTTTCTCCCTTTGGGCAAAATTTTTACACAGTGTGCAGCCTTACAGTTGGCGCTTCTGGTGTCTTTATTGCCTTCCTCACCGAGGTAACAATTTCACACCTTGAGGTGCTGTACCTACAATATACACCACTTTGATAAAGCAGCCTTGGTTAAGAAATTTGTCAAAATCTCTTCCTATTGCTCATATGAAAATTTTGAGCCCAGATTCGGATTTAGCACCCTAGCTTTAGTCTCGTTACATGTTTTTAAAATGCTAGCAGTTGTGGTGTTGACTTTATGACAATGTAAAGTTAAAAGATTTATAAGGGATTTGACCGTGACAAATCGTTCGGGGTGAAACTTTACACCCCGAGTCATTTTTCACGGTCAAATCCTTTAAAGATTTTCAAACTGTAAATCGTCATAGAATTAACACGACGACCATCAGCAGCATGAAAACTCGTGGTCAGACTAAAGTTTGAGTGCTAAATCTGAATTTGCCTTCTAAAATTTCATTTCACTTGGTGATCAAATAGAAACCAGTGTATCGATGGTGGCAAAATGTAGGCAAAACAGGAAGATTTTCATGAAATCCTAAAAAGCTATTATCTAAACATATGAAAGAGTTCGTCATGGAAGCATCATTCCTCAAAGATTAGATCAATATCTTTTTTAAGATTCTTCAAGAAATCGCTAACATGTTAATGGATTTGCAAAGTCTGAAGACTGAACATGAGAACAGAATGGAAAGCCCTTGCAGGAGACTTAGGATTTAGGGTCTATTTCTATGAGGAAAACACGTCACCTTCCAGACCCAGGGCTGACGGGGGAGTTGAATTTTAGCCACGAAGCATATGACAGTTTTCATCTCACCTGTCAGCAACAGGGCTGACAGGCAAGACTGAGTAAAGTCTCGCTTCCACGGAATCGGAGATACTCATCAACAAACAGAAATCAATAAATAAATCGACTCACTTCATCATACCCCAGTGTTGTTTTGTTCACATGGAAAAAATTAACATCGACTGGGTGAGATTTCACCTCTACATATTTTTTTATAAGAAACTGGTTCATTTCATAAGAAACTAGCACTAAGATGGCCAAAATTGTAAGAAACCCTAGTACTATATCTAAGAAGCACTAAGAAACTTTTCAAAGTTAAAAGCATGGATTTTACAGCGAATAGATACTTGAACCTTCATTCTTGAGCAATATTATCTAACCATTTGTGTTTTCAACATAACAGAACACTGTGAAATTCCTTTATGATGTTTTAAATATCAAGAAACGTATCTGCCGCAGTGTTAGCGACCACATTGCTAATTCTACATTCAGAAGAATAAGAAACCAATTAAGAAACTTTTAGTACTAAAATGGACAAAACTTCATGTGAAATTAAGACACTTTTAGTTCTATGGCCTGATCCAAGATTCTTATAAAAAAACGCGTAGTAAGGTGGGAGCAGACTTCACTATACTGGTTTTGTTGCGTCCGTCAAGTATAAGTGAAAAGATAACACAACGGACGTAATGGGGTGGTCAAATCTCGGCTGTCAGCGCCTGGTCCGGGAGTTGGGGGTTTTCTGCACATAAAGAAGCCCTCAGAAATGCAAACAGTGAATAAGACTAATTCTTTATGTGCCTCAAAGGGTTCCTAAAGAGTCATGTATGAGTGACTCCTCACAAATTTGCTCAATGTCTTTTAACGATTTGCAAGAATTCGTAACAACTGGAGAAGTTGGTGGCCAAAGAATAAAAAGAATCGCTAAGTTTTAAGTCATGATATTAACTTGTAAGTTTCGACTGTTTGATCAACAGTTTCAAAATTGCACCTGTATGAGGTTCATTGTGGTCCGCCAAACTAAAGAAGGAATATGAGGCTTTTTATAGATGCAGCAAAAAGAAATCATATTTTATTGTAACCTGTTGCAGGAGCTCCAAATACTGATGCTCTACCGCCACCAAATAACTGTGTGCTTTCTTTTGCTTGTGATCCAAATAGACCTCCTCCAAAGGCTGCATTTCTTGAGGTGTCAGCTAAAAGCAGAATTATAGAGAAATGTCACAAAATTCTCTATCTCAAATCACAATTATGTCGTACTTGTTAAAATTAGAACATCGTTTGGAAAAATCAGCTTGATGAGAAATCTTAGGGCAAGGACGACGACAAGAAGCATCATGTTGGTTGCTTCATATCTCACTCATATTAAAAAGTTGACATATCCATTTGGTGATAAGTTAGGCCCCGTTCACACGAGAACTTTCACGAGAATCACACGAGAAAATTCGATCGCTTTGGGACCGTTCGATGGCCGGAGCATAGTGAGAAACTTGATCTGACGAGACATACATCAAAGAGTTGCAAATTGTTGCATTTCAAACGTTGCACATGAAGAAACAAAGTATTGAAAAGTATAGCTCGATGATTGAGAAACATTTTGATATGTTGCGTTGCGACTTTGGAGCATGGATGCCGGATTGTGAGCGAGGACAAAACAGTTTATTGAATTTGGCTTCAAGATCAGTTTCATTCCTTGTTTCTACCTATTACACCAACAAGTTATTTTGTATCGAACTCTCGCATTCGAACAATTATGCAGTGCAGTGCAGAAATCAATGAGATACCACACAGCTGTGGACAAGTGTAGCAAATAACACATAAAGGTAGTATACAATTAACGATTTTAAGATTGTAAACTTATCATTGTTCAGTTACCTAACTGCCTGGGCTTCCTATGCTAAATCGCGCTGAAAACATTGCTGTAAGGTCGGCGTGGGGGGGGGGGGCAGCTACTTCATTTTCACCTTGACTCGACCTGAATCTAGACACTGAGAAAGGACCCATTTGTATCACTAAAATCAGCCACTCCACTCTGATTTCTTGTGATCAACAATCTTCTAAATCAAGACCGTGTAAGATCTATCGAGGTCTGTCAAAACTGGAACAGCTTTATAAAGTGTTTCATATCTTACTGTAACCTGTTGGAGGAGAGGTGTCAAACAGCGATGCTCCACCACCACCAAATGCCCTTTTTTTCTTTTTTTTTCTCACTTTTAGCATTGGTGCTTCAAAGAGAAGTCCTCCAAATTCTGCACTTTTTGAGCTGTCATCTGTAAACAGAATCAAAAAGTTTTATTACAGTTTATCAAAATCCTTTCTACGAAGGGATAAGCCCTCTCTTAAGTCATCAAAATTTTTCATAACCCTTTCAGGATTCAAGTTCAACGGTCTATGCCTTTTCAAATGACACCTAGTTTGTGTAATAAAATGACAGTTTTATGGCCAAAAACAATGTTGGGCTACGAAATGTTCGCAGTACTTCGATCGACCACAGGTCACAGCAAGATGGCGGCTGAAAGTGTGAAGACGTGTGCACCGAAGGCAATGAGCAAAATTCTCAGTGACACCGCAGACGGTGAAAATTTTGGCACGAATGGCAGAAATTATTAAACATGATAAATATTTTCCTCAGCTGCACAAATGAGTATTTCCTCAGCAAAAATCATCCGCACACGGCGAGAATTTTGTTGAGCAAAATAACATTCATGCCACTTTGCTAAGCAATTTCCTCTCCGTGTGCGGCGGGCTTAATGAGTTGAAGACCGATAAAGGAAAGCATTTGTCATTAGGCTGCATTCACATTGCACAATCTTTTGTAAGCGCGTAAACGCTCGTGCAGAAATCCGCAATACTAATCCCTTACAGTGTTCAGACTGCAAAATATTTTGCAATCTGAACGCTGAAAGGGATTAGTATATGGAGGATTTCCGCACGAGCGTTTACGCACTTTCAAAAGATTGTGCAATGTGAATGCAGCCTTAAGGCTGATTTCCAGTCAGTGGATTTTTCCGAGCGGGCGGAAATCTTATTATTCGCAGGAGAAAATGTCGCTCTGAAATTGAATAGATAGTTACGGCTGATCAACCTTTTATTGTCAAAAATTCCGCCCACTCGGAATATTCCGCTTACTAGAAATTGGGCTTAGGCTAAAAACGCTTTTGTTCACATATGATCATGGGTGAAAGGAAACGAAATAATCTTTATTTGATAAAATGTATGCGCAAATCATACCTTTGTCTTTATTACCGTGGTTTCCTCCTGCCTCTCATGACTTTCCTCTGCCAGCTCAAATCGCTGATTCATGTTTGCAATGGCCTAATTCAGTTCTTCTGTAAAAGCGAGATTGTCCTCGTTTGTGGTTTGCGAATCCACAAACAAGGAGAGCCTCGCTTTTACAGAAAAACTGAATTAGGCCATTGCAAACCTGAACCAACGATTTGAGCTGAGAAAGGGATGAAGAGGAAAGGCAGGAAGAAACCACGATAAATATGATTTGCGTATACATTTTATTAAATAACAATCATTTTGTTTCCTTTCACCCATGATATGATCCTGATTTATGATACTGGAAAGTATTCGTATTATCAAACAGTATTGTCTAGCTGAAGGAACATTGCATCTAATGAATTCAGAAGGAAACAATGAAGAATGAAAGGTGCCGCGGGGAATTTCTCGAAATACTAAAAGGGGGCTTGGGACAACTCTCCCAGTCTCGAGAGATCAAGGCAAGCTCCTAACTGAAGAAAAAATAATACTACCTTCAAATGAAGTAGAAGCTTTCGTGGGGGCAGGCTCTGATCTGGAAATAACTGGTTTTGCTTTAAATACATCGGAAGGTGCATTCATAGATTTCATCTCTACCTTTTTCATTGGTTCTGTTGATTGAATCAAGATATACCGAGTGAGCGAAAAAAAGTTGACGCGTTTGGTGGGATGCTGAACAAAAAGTATATGGACGATACTCAAAAGTAAAATGCTGATCTTTCAGTCAAAGGGCAACTTAATTACAAAAATTCTATTCGGCAAATTAACTGATTTCAAAGACCCAGATACAGGAGAACCCCGCTAACTAGAACATACTTTTCTAAAAGACAGACTGGCTAGGTTCTTATAAAAGGGGTACTTATGACATTTACAGGGTTTGGTTCTTATCACAAGGACAGTTATGACTATGATGAATATAAAGCTACAGTATACAGTATGTGTGAAATATACTTAAGTGTATGATGACTGCATTTCAATATCAGAAGGTATGATATTTTTGTTATTGACAAAGCAATTTAAATCATACAGCTAGATAAAAGAATTGCATATTCCTGAAACTGTTGGAGGTGTTCAGTTGTCAATAAATTGTTTACACTGATTTGATGAAATTTCTTAATCAAGTGTACCATCCCATAAGAACATTAAGTAAATCAGTTTGTATTTGGTTCTTATATTTGGGTGTCTTTTCCCACAGAATCAGTCTGCAGGTTCTTATTTTGCTATCTTCTTGTTTGCGGGGTTTTACTGTATTGACAAATATCTGCAACGGGTATGTATCGGAACGAGAATTCCACGTTCCATTCTGGTCTACGATTTACTGGCCTTTGAAAATAAGATTGTATTCTGAAACTAAAAAACTGCAATTGAATTTAAATTTCAATGTCAATAAATCATGGATCACGATAGAACGTGGAATGGTCGATTCCAATACCAACCCCTAGCAGGTATTTTTCCAATACACCACTTTAATTAACAGCCTCGTTTTAGAAATTATTCAAGATTCTGTCATTTGAAATTTTAGCGGCCAAATTCAGATTTAGTACCCAAACTTTAGTCTGATCACAAGTTTTCATGTTGCTGGCGGTCATCGTGTTAATTTTATGACGATTTAGAGTTTGAAAATCTATAAGGGATTTGACCGTGAAAAATGAATCGGGGTGCAAAGTTTCACCCCAAACGATTTTTCACGGTCAAATCCCTTATAAATCTGTGAACTGTACATGGTTATAAAATAAAAATCAATATTGCTAGCAGTTTAAAAACAAGTAACAAGACTAAAGTTTGGGTGCTAAATCCGAATCTGCGCTCAAAATTTTCATATGAACAATAGGACGAGACTTTGACAAATTTCCAAAACGAGGTTGCTTAATTAAAGTGGTGTATTGTTGGGTCTTTTTATTGTACCACTCATAGTCATATATAAAGAAATTTCGAAATTTTTTACTTCATTACGAAAAGTGAATTAAACACTGCCAATTTTAGAAATAGCTTTGCAGTCGTCTAAAATGTCTTTAAAGCTTCTGAAACTCCATGAAAACTTGTCCGGTGACATTTCATCTGAAAAAACATCGTTCCAAATTATTTGCTTCTAATGTACCACTTACCCATGGTAACTGGTGCGCTGGAAGTTTCTGCCGAGTAAGCTTTCTCAGGCATAAAGTCTGGCGATATTTTTCGCATCAATATTGGAGCATCAGCCATCCGTCTCGGCATACTTTGGGCTTGAAGTTCAGGAAGTTTGATTTTGCGTTCAGGTTCTGGTTGTTTTGCACCAAACAGACCTCTTTCCACTGGAGTCCCTCCTTCCGAGGACCAATCTGTTGAAAGAAAACTATGTAACTTATAGAAAGGTCTTTTCGTAAGACATTAAGTTTAAGATAATCAAGAGAGCTAACAGCAGCTTCCCTACTTGGGAGATTCGATCATTCCAAAAAAGCATAATGCATTTGATTTTCTCGATCGATGAAAAAAACAGAGCCGACGTCATGCATGTGCTTCCTTTGTTGAATGTTTTGACTAGATCCCTGAAACTCCGTTCATTTACGTCTGCACTGCGAATGGTTCATTTATAAAGGCAAATATCGGATGAGGGCCTAATCGCAGAGGAGGCTTGTTCAAAGGAGAGGGCTTATTAGATAGCATGGTAGATGTGTGATTCGTTCCTTTATATTTTTCATCCATTACTTATGAAACTTCCATGCGAAAGTACTGGGTATTACAATATACTCATAACTAAACTTTATGCAGCATGCAAAGTCATAGACTGCGTGCAGACTATACTTACGAAAAACGTAAAGTCTGCGCAACACTGCTCGCTTTTGTGCAGTAGGTGCTCGGCATTTATTTGATAACAAAGAGAAAGTATTGTTTCAACAGCCAATAACATCGCTTTCCCACGAAACGAGGAAGCAATCACATTTGAGAACAGCTATCATGTGATTAAATTTCAGGTTTCGGTTTTTTCTCTAAGCAAATCACATTAACAACACATTGCCTCGGAAATTTAAGTACCCCACGGCGGACAATCTACAGACGCTAAATAGCAGGGGGCACTGCTATTGAAATAAAATGCTGACTCATACCGGGTGAGTCAAAAAAGCGCCCGGCGTTTGAAAGGCTACTGCTCCCTGAGTATATAAGCAACGATAGTTTGCAATATCTGATTAGATAGCTAACATGTTCAATTATTTTTAGAAATTTTTCTGACAAAATCTGTCACTCCGTTCAGATTCTGTACGCGATTTTCTAAAATGAACCCCTTTGAGAAACCTCAAAAAAACATGCCAGGATTACTTACAAGCAAGAATCTCTAATGTGTTAACCTCACAGCGATGACAATCAGCACGCTTTAGCATGTGCTTTCTTTTTGACGGGTTGAAAAGTCTTCCCCCTAGTGTGAATAACCTATTCAAGGGGATTCCATTGTCCCATGAAGACAAAATACATGAACACATCAAAGAGTAATTATTGCTAGGAAGGAGAACAAAGGGAGATCTTGCTTGGTGAAAGTCAATAAGGAAAAAGATTTCAAACAAAGTTAGAGCCTTATCTAGAATTGCTCAAAAACTTGAATACAAGGTACAATTAAAGCACCATAATAAGTCATTTATGCTGTCCAATCTAAATTATACTCTATTGATCTGGAAAAACATCGAATGAAGAAATTTTTTTGATATCCAATGGGGGGGGGGGTTACAAAATCTAAATTACCTGAGACAACATTTACAAACTACTTTATTACACTGCATGGACGATACCATAAGGAGTGCAGAATCATGACTACGACATGGCTATAACATAAACACAAGCATCTAAATCGAGACTAAATATAATACACGGTCAAATACAATTACAAAAGGCCATGCATAAACAATTTCAACTGATAAACATCGAATGAAGAAATGTTTTTGATATCCAATGGGGGGGTTACAAAATCTAAATTACCTGAGACAACATTTACAAACTACTTTATTACACTGCATGGACGATACCATAAGGAGTGCAGGATCATGACTACAACATGGCTATAACATAAACTCAAGCATCTAAATCGAGACTAAATATAATACACGGTCAAATACAATTACAAAAGGCCATGCATAAACAATTTCAACTGATAAATACTCAAGTCAATTTCACAACGTATGTCGGGCAATTATTGACGACAATGCTGAGCAACTGGACTCTGGCCGAGAGGACAACAACAACAACAACAACAACAACCAGACCTGCAAAAAGTATTGGAACCTGGAAACTAGGTTCCCAGAATATTTTCAGCTCAGCCATAACATTTTTTGATAAAAGTTTTCGCACACAAGGAGAATATGATTGTTTTAAAATTCTGTGAAAAAGAGAACAATTTTTTACTCTTCTGTACCGCTGATCTTAATCCCTGGTAAAATGGAAGGACTTGCAAACATCAATATCTTCAAGGATTCTTACGAATTTTCAAGAATTCTTCACTCAAGTAAGCAAGGAAATTTTGTGAAAGATAAATTTGGAACACCAGTTTGGTTGAAATTCCACTGCATCTTTTTCAGCATATCATAGCCAGCAAAGGCATTTTGCATAATATAATGTCACTTCACAGAAAATGTTCTCCTTTTGCCAGGTTCCCAGAAAGGAAAATCATTTTGCACCTGTGACAACAACTGCCGAGGTCATTGTTCTCCTGCCTCCCAAACTCGTCATCTGTTGTCAGGTCGGGTTACCCTCCACAAAATCGAAACTTGAACTTAAGTCCGAGTGAAATCATATTTACACTATCATAACACTGAATTACCCAACAGCCAATGTGAAGCAGGCGTATACAAACAAGTGAAAAATGAAGAAAAGAAAGGGACTTCGTGTCTGAGGGGCGTGAAACAGAAGTTTCAAATCTATCTTAATGAAACAGACCTGCTTTTTAGTTCAAATCTAGAAAGACAATATCAGTAGACATAAAAAATCAATACTTTTTTCACAGTCCAAATGGAGTTTGATGATGTGCAAAGAGGAGTCACAGAGAGCACAGAATTTTCAATTTGATTGAAATTTAAGGGAAAAATAAATACCGTCATCATCTGAAGAATCTCCAAAAAGTGCAGCCTTCCTTGGGGCAGCACGCATTGGAGCAGAACTTCTCAATGACATAAATGGCTGCATCTTCTTCAGTGCTCTTTCTACTTGCTGCGGTGCTGCTGTGAATAAAACAATAAACAAAAGCTGCAATAAACAAAATAAACAAACAAAACATATAAATTAATTAATTAATCGGAAAATGCACCTCACCGGCTAAACATCTTGATATACATTTGACTTGCTACCGAGTGCCTCTCTTGTCGGCACAAGACGCAAAAGATAAACGAAGAGCAGAAAGAGGGGGAAATGACGCCTTACGACTCGGGCTCAGAAGAGAAAGAAACTTGAAGCAAGTCCAAATACATACAGAGATCCCATTTAAATTGTACTAGGACAACTGAGCCTGGGAAAGACTGGCGGGACATTGAATGGGCTAGGTCAGGAATTTTCCAAAATCGTGAGCATCAAAAGATGACTTGCTGCATCGGAGCTATGACAAGGTTCAATTTTAGCTTTGTGCTGATAATTTCTTGAGTCGGAGTCTTTGGCAAGTTCGTCAAAATCATTGGACAATCGCCTTCAGCTGCTAGAAGTCCGAGTTTTAAGATAGAATGTTGATCAGGTACAGTCTTAACAATAAAGACTCAATGTCTCACAGAAGTCTCAGTATCGCTCATCTTACTGGCTAGTCATGGATAAGCAAAACAGTTTAAAGGTAATAGGTAGAGGTAAATATGTCCGTCCTTTGCAAAGGACAAAGGAAATCCATGCAATCTTTGCCTGTTTAGCTCCTGCAACAGTGAAATGTGACAATGTGACAATTTGCTACATCACAGACCTAATCAAACAACTTTTGGTACAAATAGTACTAATAGAGCCTTGGGGCCTAAAATATGGAATGGACTCCCGAACGAAAGGAAGCCTTCTCAAAATATAAACGTTTTTAAGAGATTGATAAAAAAATGGGATGGAGTTGAACGCAACTGCAATGCATGTCAATTTGAAAACATAACATCAATCAAAGTCAATAAAAAGAAATCCATGAATTAGTATTATCAAAATACTGTGTCATCTTAATCATCGTTAAATTCGTTATTTTTAAATTGATTACTGTTTTCCATTTTAAATATTTTCAAAATTGATTACCTTCTATTATTTCATGTATTTATAAGCTATGTGTTATAGATTTTCGAAATAAAAAATTAGATGACACACAATGTCAATGGATTTATTCACCCGTGCAAAATCCCCTGCTCATGAACTCACCTTTCAACCCTGCCATACCGATTACCTTCAACGGAGATCCAATTTACAAGAGACAACTAATAAACTTTGACCGATCTGTTATGACCCATAAGATGATGAATAAGATCTGCCCTGAAAGCCTTTGGGATAGATATAAAACAAGAAATATGTACTCAAGTTATAGAACAAGAAACTGCACGGACATTCAACTTCCGAGATATAATCTTGAGTACTCAAAGAAAAGCTTTCACTATTCGGGTCTAAAAGCTTGGAACGAAATCCCCACTACCATCAGGGAACTCTCTACCTTGCAACAATTCAAAAAACACCTCAAGATACATTTGAGGAGCTGAATTAAACTCAAACACGACTCCCTGGAAGATCAGCCCCACCCAATGAATTTTTTGTATATCTATTTTTTATGCCTGTACATTTTAAGTTTTGCTGCAGGGATTTTTCGTGTATAAATAATGTATAATAATAATAATAATAATAATAATAATAATAATAATAATAATAATAATAATAATAATAATAATAATAATAATAATAATAGTGAACAAACCATCTTTCAAACCAAACAGAAAATGAAATATAAAAACAAACACTGTTGGATCACATAAACGTTTCGATTAAAATCTTCTTCAGTATAAAAACTTTACATGTCTATAAATTCTCGGCTGCCATGTAAAGTTTTTATACTGAAGAAGATTTTAATCGAAACGTTTATGTGATCCAACAGTGTTTGTTTTATATAATATAATAATAATAATAATAATAATAATAATAATAATAATAATAATAATAATAATAATAATAATATTAATAATAATAAATCATAAACGAGTTTCTGATAAAAATAACGTTGCAAAGACAAAATTCAGTGACACGTGCTAAATGATGGGTTGCTGACCTGCATCAACCAGAAACATTGGCTAGAATTTGAGAGCAGGTGGCTTGAGCCGCTCCTATGTGAATCAATTCCATCTAACACAAACACACTGAATGAATATAAGGAACACCGCGTCACTAAGTCTATGCAAACAAAAGCATTTTTTGAAAGCATACTCTTAGAACTGATTAAGGCTGGTAAATCAAGTCAGTAGTTAAAGGAAATGTCCAAGGTTATCATAATTGTTGATAATTCAAGAGATTACAGTGTTGTGAATGGTGTGTATTTCAATCTGCTAAGAAGTGCGAAATGACGTCATTTAATATGACGTCACTTCACGCTGACCAGAACGAGGCTGCCAAATGTGTTGATATGTTACCACTCACATTGCCAGCCTCCTCAGCACGCCTTCGCGCACTCGTACAAAGTACTAAATTGTGACGATATTTGGCCTAACTTACGAAAATTAATTAACCAATTTATTAAAGTTGGAGGCATCAAAACTGGGAAAGAACTCACGATTCGTATTCAGCAGTTGGTAAGGTTACTTTTCAACAATACTTTTATCAACCCCGGACTTGCCCTTTAAGATATCCGCATACACGATTTCTATCTGGCTGATAAAACGACACCAAGGTGGTGGCGATTACAAAAAATAATTTGGACGAATGTAGTTAGCATACAGCTACCTATCTTTGCATGATAATCACAGTATTCCAACATAGCTGGAAACATTGAATTATCTACTACTGGGCATTACTTACTAACCCCGAGAAGGTCCTGACGGGATCACCACAAGTCGTATTAGCTCATCAAACAGTATCAAGCATGTCAAAATTAACATCGGTCCACTAGAAAAGGACAATACCTTCCTTCTCCTCTGGTTGTCGTTGTTGTAGTTGTGGAGGCGGTGCTGGTGGTGGCTTTTGTTGTTGCTGTTGTTGTGTGAACATAAAATTGGACACAGGAGGAGGAGGGGCGACAGGGAGTGACGCGAAGCCCATGGGAGCTGACAGAGGTGCAGATGGCGATGAGTAGCCTGGACTAGCGGGTGGCCCTCCAAAGGCTTTCTTCAGAGACGATGAACGTTGTATGCTACCCAACAGATTCTGCTGCGGCTGCATCAATCCCTCTGAAAGGAACACAATAAATATGTATCATCGAAAGGTTCAAGGGCTATCGGCTTTCTGATACATGCTCAGAGACGTATCCCTTCGACTCCTTTGATCGATTTGCACGAAAGGGTCATGGAACTGCATTTTCGATATTGCTGCTCTGTTTTGGATTTTTACTCTTTTATTCTAGATCAAATATTGCAGATTTTTAAGAAGCACATGGTTAAATTATAAGATATTTGACGCGGAGTCCCTTATAACTCAGCCACAGCTCAAGGATTATCCTCCTGTAAATGAATGAAATATCATAATACCGACCTGATAAAGTATATCCTACGGCCCCTCCTAGCGGTGGGGGAGGCGGGAGAGGTTGTGATAAAGATGCTAAATTCATCATAGGTGGCGGTGGTGGTGGCGGTAGTGCTGCCATAGCTTTCAGAATAGGTGTATCGAGTCCTTTGCCTCCTCTGGGTGCAGACAGTGCCACTGCTGGCGGTGGCATCGATGGCGGCGGTGCTGGTTTTGCACTTGGTGCCTTATCCTTCGCTCTTCTCGAGAGAGCAGCTGGCTCTCTTTCCAAAGCTGCAATTAAAGATTTCGGGATGAGTAAACATATATTTCAGAATTGTTTTTTTCGTTCGTTCAGTATCAGACTTCATTCATAAGCTGGGAAAGTTTTAGCTAATTCAAGCCCACTATACCGGATTAATCAAAAAAAAGTTTAAGCGCTTGGTGGGGTGCGGAATAAAAACAATGCGAACGATTTTCAAAACTGACATGTTGGTTGTCATATCAGTCAAAGGCCAACTTAAATGAGAAAAGTTTGTTTCTTAAAATCATCCATTTTTAAGGCCAAAAGACAAGAAAAATGTCTTCAAGAGGCGAGTTTGGAGGCAAAGATTCCAGATCCCATTCTGGTCAATGATTTACTTGCTACTGTATGGAATCCAAAATTCTACCTCTAAAACTGTCTACTTCAATGCAGAATAAATCATGGAACAGAATGGAACGTGGAGTTCTCTATTCCCATTCAAACCATTTTTCTAATTTTTGGGTCTTAGAGACAAATGAAGGATGAATAGCGTCTAGTTTAAAAATACAGCAAAAGAAGGCCAGGTGTCTTCGTTCGTCCGATTATTTCAATAACCTATCGAGATCATCAAATACAATGGAATTCAATGAGCTATATTTAGATTGCCCAGGTCCCTACAGGTTGCTCTATATCTCCGTCGTTTGCCTTCAAAGATAAGTGATTTTGCCTGAAAAAGTTTTCCTCGTTTAAGTCAGCTTTGACTGATAGATAACATTTTAGTTTTGAATATCAGCTTATATACCTTTTATTCCACAGCCCGCCAAACGGATAAACTTTTTTGAATCTTTTATTTGCACCCTGGCATGGGACCCCTAATTTAACTTCCCTTCCGAAGAACGGCGACGTGAGTTGTTTTGTGAGACATCCCGTCTTCCCAAGATACCTTCCTAAAAGTCGGGTAGAAAGTGAGTATATGAGTAAATGGCAGGAGTTCAAGCAACGACACTTTCAGGCAACCTTCACACTGCTCCGTGTTCGTTCCTATCCGTTTTTGTCGATGAAAACGATGCCCATTCACGCTATGACCACGATAGGCGTTCACACTGCTCCAGCAAAATGCTGCTGATTCCCTTTTCAAAATAAAGCCTTTATAGCAGCTGTCACGAAGGCGCTAAGCACGAGATGGAATGCCATTGTTATCATCAGCCTTTTTAAAAAGGAATGTGCAGCTTTTTAAATGTCTCCGTTGGCGTTGATGCTGAAGACGGATCGTTTTCAAAACACAACATTTTCAAATTTATGCGTTTTCATTAGCGATTTCGAAAAGCACCGTTTTCACAGCGGAGCAATGTGAACGCAAGGCCAAAAAGGATAAGTGAAATGAAAATGGAGCAGTGTGAACGGAGCCTCAGTGTTTTCATGTATGGCTCTCTTCTAATAGCTATATTCTTGCACATTGTTTCACAAAGGATTAGGCTTTTGATAAATGCAGATCTAGACATGCACTGATAATTCATATGAGTATCCTATCCCATAGCAGAATAGAATCTGAAAATACTTCATCTCTGTAAATACCTGACCCTCTGGTTAACTACAGGCAGACTTGCCCCAAGTTAACTTCTCAAAGTTCGCATTTATGGCCCAAATCATCTATAAAAGCAAAAAACTGGTTCATAAGAATAATATTTCAGACAAATCTCGCAATCACCATGGGTAGATGAAAATAACTCCTCTTCTTCATGCAAACCACCATCCCTATCTTTTTTAATACCTCTCCTTGAGGCTAGTTTGCCTTGCAATTCTGCCATTATATCCATGCTTCCGGATGGTATTCCTGTGTGGAAAGATTTGTAGCCAATACCGGGTGCTTAACGCAACAAGATTTTTCAATACTGTAATTCAATAAAGGGCCCATTTTCTTCAATCTTTTTCAGTCTGAAACAAAGTTTCTTCCAGTTACCCTGTAATTTATATACAACCATTTTGCCTTGCAGAAGAGCCAACAATTCCAGGAACGATAAAACAGACCGAGCCTGAGTTAACTGCAGGGACGAGAAAAGACCGAGCCTAAATTTAACGATAGTGGTGAAGTACTTTACTTTATCAAAGAAAGAAAATTGATTTGATCTGACGTAGCGATAAAAATTAATGCTACCCAGTTTGTGTTTTCCTTCAAGCTATCACTTTTATTAATTGTATCCATCGATCTTGGTTATTTTGCCTGTACATTTGTATATAGATGACTAGAGTAATCAATCGAGGAAAAAATTCAGTTACAGCAACAACAACAACAACAACAAGTCACACAGCGCTTTAATTGCACAACGGCAACAACACAACACCATCGTGGGCCTAAGTGGACACAAATGGCAGTGGAATCGATAGAGAATTCAACAGCAATGTGATAAAACACAATTAACTGGCAGGCAAGATTACACTTTATCAAACTCATAACAAATTACTGAATTTGATAATCTATTGGTAAGCTAAGGATTTGATAAGCGTTAATTCAGGTGCCACCTATGGTCAAGTCTGCCTCAGTTTTCGCAATAAATCATGCTTTGATAACTTTTGACGAATTTTCGGGTGTAAACTTCCCGATACTTGATGATCTAAGAGCATTCGTTATCTTGCTAACCTATTCCATTGATAACAAATTTATAATTGATATTCCATTAACCAAAACGGAGGCAAGTATGCATGAACGGTGTGACTTAGACTTGTGACGATGAGTCCCTGGTATCCCTTATACTCATTACATAAGTCTCACGTCGTCAGTCTACGTATCCCTGCCGCAAACCTAGCTCAAAAGGGACTAATAATGAAACAGTAAGAAACTTGGCCCTATTTTCTTCAATCATCAATGGAATTATGATAGAATCAGGGCTTCGAATCTCAATCCCGTGGGAGAGTCTTCAATTCTTCAATAGAATCGAAAATTCTGTCGCATTTATACCGAAACAATAGTAATTCACAAATCTCACATTCTGATTGGTACTGTAGGAATTGCGAAGTTTGGGCCTAAATAGGGCCAGATTTTTCAGTGTAATATTATGAGTCTCTGTTGACTCAGCACCAACATGAAGTCAAAGAGCAAAGGGAAACAAGAGATTCATCGTCATAAGTCTAGGTGTGGCTGCCCATTTAAGAACAAAAACTCCGTGTCGGATGAAAATTGGTGAACCCTTTCGTGAAAATTCTCAATTAAACAACAAATGAGATTTGCCATACCTTGTGGCTTTAAAACCATCTTCTCCTTTGCTGGCAAATCGAATGGACTTTTCAGCGTCAAAATCCCTCTTTTACTCTCTGCTTCCTTTCCAATGTATGCATCCTTTTGACCCATACCCACCATGACGCCCTGAAAAAGGTTACAAACCTTAAACGTAACAAGAAGCTGGACGGACCTACATTTCTTAAATCTTTATCCCAAAGGCTCCAGTGATCTTAATAGACTCTGTTCACTCAATCAGTACTTTAAATGGAGCAGTAAACTGGAAAGATCTGTTGCTATTAAAGCTAATTCAGGCTTCTGGGTATGCCCATTGTCTCCCTGTCCTGGGTCATAGGAAGCTAGTTCTAGGAACCAGGTTGACGCACCGCCAGGCACAGAAGACGGATCGTATAACCCCATTAAGGGTGAGCTGAAGTGAAAATTTTTATTGATGCCAATGAATAGCACTATTAAATGATGCAAACTCTCATTAACGGACAAGCCCGGGGTTGGTATAATTGTTGATTGTTCAAGAGATTCCACTGCTGTGAATGGCGAGTAATACTTTTCTTCCACTTTTTCTCTTTTAATCTGTGAAACTACTTATTTCAATCTGCTAAGAAGTGCGAAATAATGTCATTCTCTGTGACGTCACTTCACATTGACCTGAACGAGGCTGTCAATTTTCTTTTCTTCAATTCATTTAACGTTGGCTAACAATATACAAATAGCACAAGGAGCTAATTTAGGTCAACTACAATTATAAAATAAAAAAGAAATTAACGGTACCCTAAATTTTCCACATATCGCTTGCATAGTCTGCAGTCACAACTAACCGTGTACGTTTTAATTTTTTTTTTAAACACTGAAAGAGATTCAGATTCCTTTATGTCGGCAGGTAGTGTCCTCCAGAGCTTCTGCCCGAACCGCACAGTTTCTGTTCCAAACTTCATTGCTTTAACTTTTGGTAAACATATGTTTCCGCCATCCCTCAGCTCATATGAAGGAACCTTTTCTATGAAAATCTCCTTCATAAAGCTAGGGGCGTTTCCTGATTTTGTTTTATATATTTCAGTTAGAAGTAACCGCAGATTTCTCTGATGGACAGATGCCGAATTTTGATTCACGAGTAGAGTTTCAAAATCTGAATGATTATCTTTATATACAATACGTAAGGCCCTTTCTTGTATCTTATTGATTTTTTCACCTATGTTCCTATCATGAAACATCCATACCAATGGGCAATAACTAAAATGTGACACGATGAACGCATTCATTGATGATGCAAGTTGTTCAGTTTCCATTTAATTCGCAATTCTAGCCAGAGCATGTAATTTTTGGACAGCCTTCTTACAGAGCGTTTCAACGTGGGACTTAAATGTTAGTTTATTGTCTATGTTGATTCCTAAGAGCATTTGCTCCTTTGTCTCTTTGATCACAGTGTTGATCACATTGCTAGCTTCCTTATCGCGCCTTCATGCACTAGTAAAAAATACAAAATAGCGAATATATTTGGCCTAACTTGCGAAGATTCATTAACCAATTTTATGAAAGCTGGAGGCATCAAAACTTGGAAAGAGCTCACGACTGGTGTTAAGCAGTTGGTAAGGTCGCTTTTTAACAATAACCTAATCAACCCCGGACCTGTCCTTTAAATTTTTTTGATTCGTTTTCGAGATATCCACTATATTGAAGAATCTGTTCATGACGTTCTCTTGTTTGCACAAAGTAAAGAAATTATATGTCACCTTCTGAAGATAAGATACTGCTAAATTTCCACACAGCATCCTTATAGTTTGCTAATAAAATGACGTCATAAGTCACCCCCAGAAATCAGTGGATAACTTCAAAACGAAACGAGACATCAAAAATATGACGAGATCATTTATCATTAAGCAGAGTTATTCATTTAGACAAATTTAGATTTCGCTTCAGGCCACCTTTAAGAGAATAATATATACCTGATGTCTTGGACGTCCGATTAATGTCCTGACTTCGACCTTTGGTTTGATTTCGCCAGCTAATCCCGCCTTAACAGTGTGCATTCCAGTATCAAGAACAATGGGAGCCGCCATACAAATATCTTGTTCTTCTTGTTCCAACTCCTCTAACTCAGCCATCAATTCATCATCTCCGGCCATGTTGGCATAAATTTCGTCTTCCATCAGTGCATCACTTTCCCCGGCAATGTCGTCATAAATTTCTTCATTTTCTAAACTTCGTGACCTTGATAGACCTTCTGGCACAGCCATGCATTCATAGATATCATCATCATCATCGAAATCATCAAATGAACCGAAATAACATGGCGAGTATTCATCCGACAATCTTGAAAAAGTAGAGAGAATTGGTTATTCAGGGCATAGGTTGACGGTAGGCTCCACAGTAGTTCCAAGAAAATAGATGGCTCATGTATTCAATATTAGATCATCAAATCATCAGCCGAGCCAAAAGAACATAGCGAGTCTTTTTCCGATAACTTGAAAAGTACATTAAAATCGAACACTTTCTTATGATCAAACTTTCGGACAAATTAATTGTCCGAAATCTGGGGATGTCCGAAAGCTTTTTCGTCCAAAAGTTGTAAGTTCATTGAAAAAAGAAAATCACAAAGAAACGTACATAAAATGGTAACTGATGTGTAACTAATCGATGTTTTGTCAGTCTTGTTCAGGGGTTCTTAAATTTTTTATCCGAAAGTTTGGTTTCTTGAAGCATCTCCTGGCACTATTTCATGTATGGCAGCAACTTTTAATTTCATTTACAGTTGGTTTGCCATTGTTCAATCTAAAGAAAATTACATTCAAATGTCCTTGTAGATGTGATGATCACCATCTACCTACCGTAGGTTGATATTTATGATAGAATAACAGTCAGCTTTAACATATTTTGGCATCATGTTTGTTTTTTGATGTCGTGTTTGTCCGAAATTCCCGAAAAAGTCCGAAAGCTTCTTGTCCAAATCATTCTTGCAGAAACTTTTCCGTCCAAAGGTTTCGACTTCAATGTGGACAGGAATGGTCATTTAGAACATAGGTTCCCCAAAATTCCCTTGATGGGTTCCAAAAAAGGTTCCCCGAGTCATCATACATATCACCATCAAAATCTTCCTCTGAACCGAAAGAAATGAACGAATCTTCCAATAGCCTGCGTTGCAGACTAAATTCCAAAAGGAAGATGAATAGGAGTTTAAAGTTGGATTTCTCTTGTAATTTGGTCTCCGACACAGGCTAGGTCATTTAGATTATAGGTTTCAAATCTTTAAAGAGACTTGGTGCAAAATTCTGCGCTGTTGTTCTTTGAACTGAATTGCATCAAATAAACTTTAGCCATGTCACTATAATTCTACCGTTGTGCCTTTCTGAAATCTTCAATTTTTCCATAATTAAATGCATTCGTGAATTTACATATAATCATAATCATCAAGCTCTCCCGTAGAACAACGCGAGTCGTCTTCTTCTTCCATATATAACAAACATAAAAAGAATAGAGAGACTTGGTCATTTAGGTAGGTGATGTAGCTACTTCTTTGAATTTTCTCCCTTTAATTTTAATATAAAACAGCTTTCAATAAAAAAACTACCTAAAACACTATCTAGACACTACTGAAAGTGAAGATGAAGGTGAAGTTGCGAATTTTAGTGCCAAGCGCAGGGGATTGCAGAAGCAGCTAAGCGCTAATCGAGTCTGTGACCCCTTGTCATGACGTTCAAGTGGTATTCCATTCTATTCAATTCTATTTCATTTCCATTCTGTTCAATTCTATTTCATTTCCATTCTGTTCTCTTCTCTTCAGCCAGTGTACTGACTGCTTTCTAAAAAGAAGCTTAGCAGCAGAGACTGAAATAATATAAAAAGGACAAATTTGTCACTTTGTGCTTTCCTATTTTCTAATTTAAAGGAATCTGAGCATGTATACGCAATAAGTGGAAATAACCGTGCAACATTGAAAATAAAATGGATGAAGCTGTGACAATTCTAATTCTTAGTTTCCCTTTGAGGCTATAAGAAAGTAAAATAAGACCTTTTTCTAGCATGTCTAGGTAGGTCATTTAAAAACTTCTCATGATTCATATCCTGCATTCTGCTCTTATAAACTTCTAGAATTTGACTTTCAGTCACACTTGAATGTAAGCCTCTCCATTGTATGAGAGTATGTGGCATGAATTAGAACCTAAAGAAATCTCTTTTGAAGCGGTATTAGCTTTTCACTTCTAACAATATTTCATATGATCTAAGTTGCGTAGAAAGAGTCCATGATCTTGTAATACATTGTCAGCTTGGCGTCAACTGCCCTACGCTGCGCCATCCACTCCGCCTCCACCTGAATGTTCTGGCTGCAAAGTCAGAGTATTACACCATTGCGCCGCAACTACTACGAAAGACTACAGGACGATATCAAAGGGAGCAATGGATCATGATGACCCCCAGGCTTTCACATGAAGCACATACAACTGTAATACAACTTGATTTAAAGATACGAATTCTTACATAAAGACATTTTTACGGATAAATACTTGAGCCAGTTTCACATTGGACGTCATGCAAAATTTACTCGATAAAGATGACCAATCGGAGCCCCAGCGAAGAAAACAACAACGAGAAGAACTGCTTCCACGGCCTCCATCGTTCATAGCAAAATCAACCGGTCAGGGTAACTTTCCACTAGCTTGTGAAATTGCAAAGATTCATATATAGTGGAGATGAATAGTCGTTGAAACTTCGTTGAAACTACGTGAGCCTAATATCTAATATGAAAGACAGACATAGAAAAGAATATACAGGAACAGGACCCCATGACAAGGGACTTCAAGAAAAACGGATTTTGATTGAATCGCTTCAAATCGTAAAGCTCTATGATTAAGGTGACTCTACACCTAAGGTGGCTCAATACCGAAAACTTTCAAATTACAAAACACTGAAAAGTGGTTGTATACCACAAAAAAGCTCAAAACACAAAAAATTAATAAGTTATGGTGCCTCGCTTCTGACATAAAATTCAAACTGCTACACACAAGGTGTCCTGTTGTTCATGGTCTCCCCTACTCTTTTGACTCAACTGGCATTTACTAAGATCATTAGCTTACCTCACCATTTCATCCTCCTCATAATCCATGCTTTCACTAGAAGCTTCCGATTTCTCTTCATCTACCTCAAACGCCATGTAACTCAAAAGATCGACATTTTCCTTGTCAACCAGTTCACTGATAGATGGTCCTTCCATCGGATCAAATTTCTCTCCATCTTTTCGTTCTTCAATCGCAACGAAACTTGTAAACTGAGTGACAATCGAATGTTCTATGCTTAACTTGATAATCTTGTCTTTCATTTCTCGTTTTAGCATTTCGTGTTTTGTTCGATCTTCATTCAAGCTACCGTCCTCCCAATCTTTTATCACGGCACGGGCTGCCAAACGATGAAGGGTCTACAAAGAAAGGGGGAATGTGACAGCACATTGGTTAAAATGAATGAAAGGTTTTCAAATCATCTTGCCCCTGGGAATTTTTTATGACGTACCGAAGAGTCGAATGGAGGTTTGGTACCTTGGAGGCCACAATGCCGAAGTATCCTCCCAG
Organism: Aurelia sp. 4 Dawson et al 2005; assembly: GCA_964019985.1. NCBI lineage: Eukaryota > Metazoa > Cnidaria > Scyphozoa > Semaeostomeae > Ulmaridae > Aurelia > Aurelia sp. 4 Dawson et al 2005. The sequence goes on from OZ026502.1 coordinate 13,989,311, forward strand.
TCCTTTATCGTGGCATGGGCTGCGAGGTGAGGAAGGATCTGCAAGAAAAAGTGGACAGCAACAACAAACAAGGTGAAATTGAATGTAACTTCGCGTATATCGTCTTGCTTCTATTCTTTGATGCAGCAATGCATCAAATAGACGTTTTATACTTTGGATGTACACAAAGCCCAAGCCCTACCAGCATAGCCATTCCCCCGGAAACAAATGAATACATAATACACCCCATCAATCGACCATTTAGGAATGCAGAGAAAACATAAAAAGGTACAACGCTAAAGGAATAAAAATTGCTTTGATAATCACCAATAGACTATTTCTACAAAAGAGTTAAAGAGTATAGATGAAGCGATAATTATTTACATTTTGCTGAAATCTAACTAATGTCTGAATGGATTCAGCACATGTCTCATTTAAAGTATACTCCTTACCTGGCAGCGAATTGCTGTGATTATCTGCCAGCAATCAAAATGCTCTGAGTACTGTAACGGCGTCAGTAACTAATGTTCAATGATATGTGAGCAGTGCTCGTATGTTCACTAACAATAATGAGGCACAGTGAAACTAAACTGATGACATGTTCGTAGTGATCGATATTGATAGACTGATGGACGCTCCAACTACCAACTACTCCAACTACTCCAGATTGAGCAAACATAAAAAATGATGTTGTTGTTGTTATTATTGTTGTTGCTGTTGCGATATCTGGGACTTTATCGTGAGGCTATAGTAAAACACCGACAGAAGTTATAACGTCACTCAGTCGAATCGGTTGAATCGAAGTGACAAATACATCTCTTGATTCGCATTCTTTGTAAATAACCAAAAGTTCGATAAACTACTTTTTGGGTCAAAACAAAGGAGTATTTGATCATTGGTTTTAAGCATTTCCTGAATTACCTATAGTCATTTATTAAAGTAGAAAACACATACCTTGCCAGTGGTAACATTCAAGTCATTAGTTGAAACCATCGTAGATAATTCTCGATCACCAATCTTTGCACTGAGGGTAGCCATACGACAGTGCGGCACAAAGCCGTATACGACTTGTCTGTAACCATTGAAAAGACACACGACATCCTTTGGTGCCTGATGAAGAAATGGGGATTGGATTGAATAAATTTGCGTGAAGATACAAGTTAGGAAACGAAAGATTTCCTGCAATATCACTTCCTTGGATTGGATTGAATTTAGAGTAAAGCCTGGTCCTAAGTTCATTCAAAGGACAAGTCCGGGGTTGGTATAAATTTTGATTATTCAAGAGATTACACTGTTATGTATGGTGTGTTGTACTTTTTTCGATTCTCTTTCTCTGTTAATCTGCGAAACTACATATTTAATCTGCTAAGAAGTGCGAGTATGACGTCACTTCACGTTGACCAGAACCAGGCTGCCAAATGGATTGATGTTATAGCACCAACATTGCTAGCCTCCTTATCACACCTTCGAGCACTCGAATAAAATACAAAATGGCGACGATATTTGGCCTAACTCACGAAGATTAATCGTCTAATTTATGAAAGTTCGAGGCACGAAAACTTGAAAAGAACTCACGACTGGTGTTCAGCAGTTGGTAAGGTGGTTCGATATAACAATAATCGGGCTTGGAATAATCGGGGGGGGGGTGATTGGAGAAATAGAAAATAGTCATCTTCTAACGTAAACAAGTATCTTTTAAATATTTAGGTGAATAGTGATGTTAGGGATACATCAACTTTTGAACTCTGGTTCTGTTGAATGCACTTCTTGAGACTTTTTCTTGCGTTTATTCAGAAACTATGTTTACTATTATTTCATTTTTCCAAAAATTAATAAAAGGGGGGTTGGAATAAGAGTGGGGGGGCTGGAAAATTTTCCAAAATTGATAAGCGGGGCGACGATTATTCGGTACTCGAGAGTAACAATAATTTTATCAACCCCAGACTTGTCCTTTAAAGGCAAATGACGGAGATATAAGTTAGGGTGCGTGGGTAGTCTAAACATAGCCTATTGCATAGCATTGTATTTGATGATCTCAATAGATGATCAAACAGTTAGACAAATAGGGACAAGGGCACTGACATAGAAGGGCGAGAAGAGGCCTTCTTTTGTCCTATTTTTAAACCTGATCGCCCTATGTCCGTCATTTATTTTTCAAGCAAACTTCATATTTTGCTCGTTTCACTATAACATAGCTGTTTCCTGATGCCTCAAGCTTCAAAATGAACAATTGAGTTTTGAGCTTCAAAATAGAATCTTTCCAAGCCGAGGGTAAGGTTCTGCATATATGATAAAAAGGAGAACCCGTAGCAAATACCATGGGGAACAACTACGCGCCATATTCCGACTAGCTGAGTTGGGCTGATCACTCCTGAAGTAAAGCATTTAGCCACTGAATTTGTAAAGGGTGTTAGAGAAACAAGCAATCTCATTTTAGATGTTTAAGGGAACAATAACATTTTAATCAAGTTGACGCATAGCGTCTGAAAGCATCATTTATCTTCTTCCCAATGATATCCAAATCGGGTGTATTAATTGAATCATTCATCACTTAATAGATATTTTCGTATAGATGGCAGGTTTCAGATTTCGGATTTTAAAAGGACATTCACAAGGAAGAAATCTCATGTTTATGATGGCTCATTTTATCATTTTTAATATAGGCTCCTTGCAGGACTGGATTTGTCTTTGTCCTTCCTACGGGCGTAGAGGCAAGTGCTTTTAGGCGTTTGGTTTAAAAGACCTTTCAGCTATGCTGAAAAAGAATCTCAATCGAACGATACTTTGCTACATTTTGTAGAATTTTCGAATGTGCACAACAATGATAGAAGCTCTAACGCCACTTGATCGAATCTCGTGTATGAAAATGTATAAAAATAACGCTCGATCCAGTCTCTTTGCTCAATAGCTAAAAGGTCAATTCATTTCGTAATTCTTATGGTAAAAATGTGTTCATTTTGCTCCTACAGCATGCTACATTTTAAATCTGTCATACGTTCTAAAAATGTCAATTGAAAAATAACTAATTTCATTAAAGAATTCAGAAGCGCTTCTCATCAGGAAGAGGAAACCCAGAAGTTTCAGACAGTATACATTACAGCTGCTCGACTCTTCTATTTTTTAAGAGTTTTAATTATAATTCAGTAGCGCCGTTTCTGAAAAACCTGTAGTTGTAAGCGAATGAACAAAGTAAAACTACAAAATACCTGAAGTGGTGTTGGGGCATCATAATCGTGTTGTTGCCATTCGACTTTCACAGATGCTAACGCAGGCTGCTTCGCTTTCTCCAGTTGCCTCTTTGTCTTCCTCTCCCATTTTGATTTTGCTTTATTGTCAAAGAATTCATTTGCACCAGCACCAACTTGTGACATCTTTGTAAGCAGATGTCGATTGGCTGTAGAACCAAAGCCAAATGTAAATAACCGAACAGCATTTGAATTTTTCTTAATGGCTGTCATCGATGATATTTCTTCTGAAATATGCCCATCTGATAACAAGAATAAATTCACTGGGTTCTCGCAAGGATCCTCTGCCAGAAGATGGTATTTTCGTAGCACTCTCCAAAAATCAGTGCTTCCTTTATTTGCTTGCAATCTTTTGATGAAGGCAAAAGCCACTTTCATCTTGTCCATCGACTTTTTCAAAGATGTTGGGAACAATTTATTGTAACCTGTGCCAAAAGTGATGACATTGAATTTAGCATCATCTGGCATATTCATCAGTAGGAGCATTGCAACTTTCTTCACATCCTCGAAGGATGCTTTCATCGAATTTGAGCAATCAATAACCAAAACAATTTCATTCTCAGATCTCATTTCATCTTCGAATTCTGGGAAGAAAGTCAGCATACAAGCTTGATTATCTAAATTATCTGGATTCTGTTCTGTCCACATTCTTGGTACATGGATTTCTGCAAGGCCTATCAAGAGCTGAAAACGTTCTCCGAGATCAGTGTTGCTCGACTTCAATTCTACAACAGCTTTTGTGTCCGTTTTCTTCATCTTCAGTGAATGTGTAGGTGATGTTATTTCCTTGATTTTGAAAGGCATATCGACTGCAACTTGAAGAGAAAATGAATTTTCAGATTCAACCACATCAATTCTTTTTACATCAGTTTGAGTTGTTTGCTCCAGCGCAGTATCACGCCTCCAAGGTGCCACGGATCCTGGTATTGAAAAGCTGATCAATTCTCCCTCTAATGCCAGTTCAGCAACATAGGTGATCTTGATAAGCACGTGTGCAGATACAGGAAGATTCCCCACACTGACTGTAAACACGTCAGGTTTTTCTTCATCCATAAGATACGCACCATGTCCTTTACTGATTGCTTCTTTATACTCTTTATGAGCCTGTTCTTTCTCTTTCACTTGGCCTATGACATGTTTCCCATTGATAAATGCTTCAAATCCGCAAACAGCTGCCATTTCATCGAGTGGAAATACATACTTTGCTTCAATCGATTCATTTCCTTCGTTCTTGTATTCTTGCAGAACAACAACTTCAGCAGCCAAATCAACGAGTTTCGCTCTAACATGTACGGATTGCAATGGTATTTGAACATCAGCACTCGTTTGTAAACCAGCTACAACTTTATCTAAAGGATCCGCAACTTCGAGTACATCATCCAATGAAATATCACTTTCAATGCTGCTCTCCAGATCAGAACCAATGCCCTCATCTTCTGATATCAATGCTTTCGATGGTTTCGCATCCGACCCAAGGGTGAATTCAACCAAATACCTGAAAACGAAAAGAGAAAAGTCAATGTCACTGAACAGCCTGATGGCAGTCCTGTCTGATGGTAGTTGTCATTGGACCATAAGTGCGGTCCCTGCAGAAAATCGTGGCGATGTGTCTGTCTGCTTTTGGCAGATTTTATATCACTTAAACGCCTCGAAATAGCATTTCAAAACATGATAAAGCTGAATTAAGATAAAGTAAACTATCTTCAGTTATACTAGAAAATAAAACATCCAAACACAAATTTTACTTCCGATACGTCTCGATTATAAAATGCCTTCAGTGTAATTACTATACAGAAAATTATTGAAAGTCAACAAACATTCACATTACAGTGAGTCACGCTTTACAAATAAATATAATCTACAACTGAATTCATCTTCTGCTATAAATGGCAGCGAGAAATGAAAAACCAAACTGAAATGTAACTGCACAATATTTGATAACTACTGAGATACTCTTCTCTCTAAATGAAAAGTCATTGACAGAGCAGAAACTGCGTAAAATGACGTCATCGATCTAACTGAGATAAGGAAGTCTTTGGACAGATAAGCTTTTTGACTTGATAAATCAAGAGTTCAAGACCCGAAAAAATCAAGCGTTGCCTAATTTTGGAATCTGTTGCAGGGAGCTAAGGGGGCTCAAAGTTACGAATTTTCGCATATGCGTGCACAGTTTCTACTCTGTCAAAGTCATAATGTACTGAGTGTCTCAAATAGTACTCCAGTTAAAAAATCACCAAAATGAAATTCTATCTATTATGATAGCCTGATAACCAGACCTAATTTCACAACAAATATGGTCTGTTAATAATCAGGGTCACAAAAACCTATTCAAGCATCGCTATGATAATGTTCAGAATTCAATATTTTGATGAAATTTATGCGAATAACTTGCTGGTTTTGTGTAAACAAACCAATTATTCATGTATTTCTTCTGAAATCTTTCTGAAAAAGAAACATTCCAGTTTGAATAACCACTTTATTACTCTTTGTTCTGCCTTCCATAGAAATCTGATCTTGACAGACAGTTCGACTGTATTTAAGGTGGAATAAAATGCAGTTAAGTCGTATTCAAACTGCAATACTCCAGAAGAAATCTAACGAGTTAAATGAATAACAGGTTTTTTTACAGAAACCAGCAAATTAATTGCATAAATTGCCACCAAAACCATAGATTCTGGGCAATATTGAAACGAAGCTTGAACAAGGCTTGTGGTGGTTTTTAACAGATCAATATTTCTTTTGAATTGGGTCTCATTTTCAGGCTATGATTATGAAAGCTATCATAGAACTTCCTTCTTGATCTCTTTAAATTCTTTAGTTGATGAAAAAAAACATTTCACCATCATTGAATATATTTGGATCATATTAAAATTGAATTTTTGCTGATATTTAAGCTGGACTACTTATTTGGGTGACCCGGTAACTGATCTGTTGCTGGGGTTCTTTGAGGTGTGGGTATCTACTGCATTCTGTGATGTCATTAAGGGCCTACCAACGGTAATATTTTGTCACCGAGAGTAAATACTGAAAGACAAAAACCTACCTTATTCGCTGCTGTGCGGCATCATAAACAACAAATTCATCATCTTTAAACTGTGAGATTCCTTTATCTGTATTTCTTACTCCATGAGTGCTATTGAACCCTGAAGGTGGCTGGATCAAAGTTTTGTCATATTCGTAGAAATCTTTGCATTTACCTAAAGCAACTTCGTTCACCAATGCAAATCGAGAACCTCTGCTTTCTGATGGCTTCGAATATTTTGCGCAAGTGCTACAAACCAAACAAGATAAGATGCGATACAGTTAAGGAATTAATTAAGACATCGTGGTCAATATGTTTGACTTGGTGGCTTTCTGATGAGCCATTTTGTGGCGACTTTCCACCATAGATTCAAAATGAATATTGCAACTTGGAGACTAAGATTTATGGTCTCCTCTGCTCTGATTGAAATGAAAATTCCATATGCTTTGGGATAGCTGTGATATAAACAAACGTCCAGCAAATATTTTCGTTGATCTTTCACCCAAAGATCAGCCTACATATAGATGACGATCTCTCTAATTTTGAACTTAACTCTATTCTAAATTTCCATTCCTTTTACAACACATTTAAAAACAAGGGAATGGACGTACACGAGAGAACAGCCTTATAACCTGTCACCAAAAACGGAGTGAGAAGTAAGACTAAAGAAGAGAAAGAGTCGTAAAACAGAAACGTCTTCGCGGCCAATCTGCACAGCTAAATTTTGAGATCGGGAAAAATTCCTTCGAAATCCCCGGATGGTTCAAATTCTCATTCCTCAATAAACTCCTTCGAAAGTGCTGATACTGCAATGTCTCGTTCAATTCCTGCCCAGAGCATCTCCAAGGCAGTCCGGGAGTCTAGGAAAAATTCATGCAAATATGCCTTGGGCTGGGCAGATTTTCTTATCTAATGCTCAGGACTTGGCACCCTTCACATTCCATCTTCCCACTAACTGCATAAGCAAAAGCTCCTGGTATTGCTAAATGCAAGTCAAATGCATCGAGCAGGGCTGGGCAACAGTTTACACTCAAATGCAAGGGGCCCGACAATATTTTGAACAAATAAACGATGGTGTCCTGGTGGATTGTCGGAGTAAGAAATGAAGGAGACATGGCATTAAATTATGAATGTTATTGACAACATACAGCACAGAGCTACAAACTTTGATCCTGATAATACACTATTGCCATACGAAAGAGCAATGACAATAAAAATTGTAATAACAACATACCTTGCAGAGCTAGCAAAATAAATTCCAGATCCAAGCATTCCCGGATCGGTTCTCATTCCACCAAAATCATCAACGACTATTTTCGGCAGCAACAGACCACGTGACAGAATCCCAACGAAATTTCTTGCAAGCGAAGAATGGAACAGGAGTTGCTTGTTTTCGATGTCTGAAGTGAAAGTCTCATCTTCAATTCCACGGTGAACTTCAAATATATTCTCAATCTTTAGGCCATGGTTTGCAATCTGGCTTGATAGAAATTTATCAGCAATGCATTTGTATTCCTTCTCATTTGGCTTCAAGTATTTGATCTCACAGCCCAAGGACATATACTTTGCTACATGGCTACTTTTCTTCGACCAATTCGTTGCTTCGCTTACTGAAACTACATCTCTAATAAGCTGGCAAAGATCTATTTTTCTGCATACATTGCTAAGCGAATCGAGGCTAACAGTAGATTTATGAGGAATCAATTCGTAGAACTGATCAGCCAGATCTGCCAACTTACTCTCTTGTTTCCCTGTGACCAAAGTTTTTATTGAAAGCAGTAGGCTTTCTGCTTTGTCTACGTTTGACAGTTTGATTGACTCAATTGGGACACTGAGAACTTTTGACAAATTCCCTTGAGCTTCTTCCCAAATATGGTAGACCAATGATATAACTTCATCTGATTTCTTTTCACTAACATCTTCCTGCCTCATCTTTGCTAGTAGCTGAAAATAAAAGATTCAAATTAATTTAGATTTTAGCCATCTTCATGGACACATTGGCGTAAAGATGCATTTTACTTTTGTTACGGTTAATGGAATGGCAACTCATACGAGTGCAGTAAGAATTCGCCAATATAAAATCGATTAATAAAAACAAAATACTGATCTGCTCTGCTAGAAATTTGCTTGGAAGTCTCAAAAGATTTACATAGATAATACTGCTTTGATTAAATCAGGAAATTAACTTCGAACGCCACTTTTCATTGAAGTTCATGGAAAGCCTAGCTACAGAGAATTCGCCAAAATGTGTAGATATCAAACAGCCTGACTTTTGGAAACCAAGCTTCTTAGTGGCGGGTTCCTACAGTACAAATCATTTCTTTGGGAATGAGTTTTGTTACTGAAGGATCCAACAGAGATGGAAAAAGTAGGTGAAGCAAGAAAGCACGCAAGCAAGAAAGGGTTATCGCCGTGCTGGAAGTTCTGCTACAGTTTAAAGATGGTTAAACGAATTTCTTTACTGATAACAGAATAAGAAAGAGCCACTTTCAAATGGAAAAAAGGAAATGCAGCAATATAACTCTTTTTGCTAACAATCACGTGATCTTTAATTCATAAAGAAGAAAGAAAGTGCTGTATGTCAAGCAACCATTGTTTGACTTTATTGTACCCTAAATTAGCAAGAACAGGTCCAACTGGTTAAAACAAGATCTCAAACTCCAAGCTGAAGTCTACTCTGTCCAATCTTGACTTTGATGCCACTGTATTAAAAACAGATTAATAGAACATGTTACTACTACATTGCAAACTCTTTAACAGACACCTCAACGCAACGGATACCTCCAAACAAATGACAAATATTTTCTTTCGAACAAGCAGTAATGCAGCATAACAAAAGATGATATCCCCATACAGCGGACACCTCTCTACATCGACTATAACATTTGACCCGCAAGTGTCCGTTATATGGAGGTTCGACTGAGGGTACTAAAACAAATATATCGCACAAACCTTTCTAAGGCTCTTGGATCCTAAATCTCTGAAGGGTATTTGATTGATTCTCTCTCCTTTGTTCACTAAATCTTCAAACCAAGACAAGAAAACACCTTCAGCCTGCTTGGGATCGCTTGTGAATCTATACTCTTCACTTGTTTCTGATACCTGAAAAGCAAATTATGTTGCAAACAAATACACTCGGCATTAGAACAGAAAACAAAGCAAGACGTCGGTTGCATCTGTCTAATAATTACGAAGCTTAAGTACAACGATTTCACCAGGCAAGCCAGAAAGGCATTCATACGTTTATGATATTGCTGTTTTCCAGCCATAGATTCCAAAAAACTGATTTCATTGTGTGACCTAATATATATATATATACATATATATATACACGCCTACGACCCGATACGAGTATAACACAAAACAACGAAGCGTAATTAAGTCCAAAATACAAAACAAAAAAGTTCGAAAAGACTACCATGGTTCTTGCCTATCTTCATTGGTGTCTCTTCTCCCTCATCCGTTCGCTATTAACTCTCCGCTTCTCATCTATTCCATTACACACTTCATGGGTCAGCTTGCGCCATTCAGGTCGATTGTCCACACTTTCTGTCCAAGAATCAAGAACTTCACCTCTTTTGAGAACATCTTTGATGGTATCTTTGAATCTGAGCATAGGATGTCCTACTTCTCTCTTCCCTTCTCAAAGCTCACCGTAAAGAAGAGCCTTAACTGCTCTTGTCTCTGGCATACGAGCAACATGACCCAACCAACGCAATCTTTTCTTGTTAAGAATAAGTTCTATATCATCTGCCTTTGCGAGACAAAGGACTTCATCGTTTGTGACAAAGTCGTCCCATTTGATTTTCAAGATAAATCGTAGATGACGTTGCTGAATGTTTCTAAGCTGTCTAACTTGTTTTCGGTAAAGTGTCCAAGTCCCACTTCCATACATTAACAACGAAATCACACACTGATTGTACACTTTAAGTTTTGTCTCTGTTGTAAGGTCCCGACAATCAAACACTCTGTTCCTTAGCCTACCAACAGCACATGAAGCAGCCTGAATACGTGCCTTAATGTCTTCATCCATTTTACAGTCTCTGGTGATATAGCTGCCAAGGTATTTAAAAGGATCCACTTTAGCTAGCATTTTTCCTTCGATGTTAAAGTCCGCACAAGTGCCAATGCTCATAGTTTCAGTTTTCTTTATGTTGATACTTAAGCCCATTTTTGTGGATAATGCATTGTAAGCAGACAGAAGAAGTTGGAGACCTTCTGCGCTGTTACAAAAGATAGCAATGTCATCTGCATATTGAGCTTCTTTAATAAATAAGGTGAGTGTTTTCGTTTTTGATTTTAATCTACGAAGATCAAAGATATCACCATCACACCAGAAGCGAACCTTGATGCTGTATACGTTATTGGTATTTCTGAATGCTAGCAGGAGAAGAGCAGCTGCGTAGATTCCAAAAAGGGTAGGAGAAAGCTTACAACCTTGTTTTACGCCACTATTGTATTCAATTGGCTTCGATAGTTCTCCATCTATAATCAATCTAGCATGCACGTCGGAGTACAGACTTTTGATGATACTAACAAATTTTGATGGACATCCAAGCTTACCTAAGATTTTGAAGAGGAGCTCACGATTCACACAATCAATAGCCTGTGTTCCAGACCATCACCAAGGAGGAGGTGATGGTCTGGAACACAGGCTAGCAATCAAAGGCCTTGGAAAAATCAATAAAGGCAATATGCAAATCCCTTTGTTGTTCTCTGCATTTCTCAATAATCTGTCGTAATGTGAAGATTCCATCAATCTTACTTCTACCATCTCTATAACCTGACTGGGACTCTGGATAGTAAATATCTGCTAGAGACTTGAGACGTTGTAGTATGATGTCAGAAAAGATTTTCCCTGCGACACTTAGCAAGGAAATTCCGCGGTAGTTTCCACATTGGCTTCGATCACCTTTCTTAAATAAGATGGAAATATTTGCGTCCATCATATCAGAAGGTACGCTCTCCGTTACCCAAAATGTATTGAAAATCTTTTAAAGTATAGATCTAAGATTATTTCCTCCATGGACGAAGACCTCCAGCAGTAACCCGTCTGGTCCTGGACTTTTCTTTAGTTTTGTGTTCTTTAGTGCTGTATTCAACTCTTCCATTGTGATCAGATTATCAAAATGCTCCATGATTGGTAGTTGCTCTATGTCGTCAAGTATGTCAAAATCAACGACTGTTGGCCGATTAAGTAATTCATTAAAATGTTCAACCCATCTGTCCTTGATCTGATCGGGTGCTGAAAGAAGCTCGCCCCTTTTATCTCTAACCGGATTTCATTGTGTGACCTAAATCAGATATATTTCAACTAAAATTATGGAAATTCACAGGGCCAGAATAGCTCGTGTCATTCTCAATTTACAAGAGAATCTATGCAACCACTATTTCATTTCAGAATCCTGGAAACTGGTTCTGATACTCTTGATAACCTTTGCTAATAATCTTTCAGAGATGGCATAATTACTGTAGCAACAGATCTGTAAGCTCCCATTCTGCTATTAAAGGTACATTACACCAAAAATTGTTTGGACCAAAAAGTGCGAAAATTTCCAGCGAATTGATACCAAGGATTCAAACATCGGTAAATGGATTTGAAGGCACGCTGTCGTGGTACTTATTGGATAAACAAGACAATCAAGAAGAAGAGAATTAGGTAAGGTTCAGTAATTTCGCTGTACAGTGAAATTCACGAAGATGATATGATCTGATTTCCTTTATTCTCGCAAAAAAGTATGATCCAAGGCTTGGCAATTACTCAAAGGCCAGAGCTTTTTTCTTGATCTCAACATCACAACTAGCCAATCACGACGACGACAGTGTGCCTTTAACCACCAAAAAAGTCTTTCTCTAAAAGCCGAATTGCTTAAAACCTTTTGGTCTAGATTGCGTTGAAATTAATCCACTCAAATGAAAATACACTTGGCGTACAGTATAAGAAACAACGTATTCAATTTCAGGTTTGATGAATTTCTTATGAAATGAGATATAAACTTCGAGTCAGGGTCAAGTTTCTTCCGTCTCTTATAAGAAAAATCTTTTACTTTCAATGAAGTACTCAGACACATGGTCTATGATGGTGATGCAAAACACACTATTTTGATTTGTATTTGTAAACTAACAATTCCAAGAAAGGCTACACTTATTCCTGGAAGGTGCTTTTAGCTTCATTTGCATGCAAAATGCAAAACTCTTGTCTTCATCTTGAATAGATACAGTTTGATTCGATTGGAAAACTAAAAATACAAACCATTGTTATGTAAATACTCTTTAAATAAAAAACAAGCATTTTTCAGAGCTGAGCCTATTTCTTATCAAATGGGGAATTATTTTGAAAATTAGAAATGGTGATCCTTAAATTTGTGTTTCTTATGCGCGGGTACGTACCTCGCTATCTGATAAGATGCCATGCTGATGCCAAATTCTAAACTTCTCTGAGCTACCTTTATGACGAGATACATCCACATGCAATTCCAATATATCGAACGATGCAGGATCTCTCTTTGTCTTTTCGTGCTATCGAACAGAGGTACAATGTTTTAGGCTTTGAAGGAAATTTTACTGATCTAGCTACACTGAATTAAATTTAATTGAATTAAATTGAATTGAATTAAATGATCATTTACGGCATTAGAATTGCACGAAAAAAACTAAAAGTCAGATTAAAAACATTGAACGAATACAAGGAATAACGTAATAAGATACCTTAATAAGGCTACTTTATACAAGGTGAGTCGCTAAAGAAATTCGAGAAATTCCCCTTTAAAAGACTAGTGAATGAGATCGGCAAAGATACCATTGACAAATGGATATGTTGAATTTATTCTAGAATTTTTCCTGGCTGAAATCGATCACTCCGTTGAGATCTTACAAGCGATCCGAGCGAGAATGATTGAAAACGTGCTAAAGTCGTAAGAAAGTTTCCTTGCAATGACTTGAACTCGCTTGAGTATGTGTTTTCCTTTTGAGAATCTAAACAAGTCCCCCCTTGTATTAATAACTTATACTGGTGGCTACAATCCTCCCTAGAAGGCAAAAAAACGTGACTACATGTCGGTGTCATTATAGTTAGGAAGGAAAACGAAGGAAATTTTGCTCGTTGCCTTTCTATGTTTTGGCAGGCTTTTGAAATGGGCTTTGCAGAGATTCTCCCATATCCATTGAAAGCAGTGACCGACTGAAGCCGGGTAAATTACTGAATCCACCTGAAAACAATAGACCTTTTAGCTATTCTATAAAAGAATCTCAATCGAACGATACTTTGCTACATTTTGTAGAACTTTCGAATGAGCACAATTGTGATAGAAGCTCTAACGCCACTCGATCGAATCTCGTGTATAAAAATGTATAAAAATAACGCTCGATCCAGGCTCTTTTGTTGAATAGCTAAAAGGTCTATTGCTATGAAACAAGACAGTCTTTAACATTACTGCTTTGATATTCAGGAAGCAGCATTTTTTCAAACGGGGATTATTTTCATTGACTTATCAGGTAGCTTTAGATTTAAAAAGCATCAGTTGAGAACGGAGCCCCGGGGAGGGGGGTACATGACCTGCGGATGGACGGGGGTGTGCCGCCCGGTTTTCAGAAAGGTACCCTCTTCTAATTACCGAGACTTGCTTTCATGCCCACTTTCATGATGAATTTTAGTGGAAAACAGCCCACTTTTTGACACTTTTCGCCAATTTCTGGATAACCCACCGATGTTTATGGAAGATCTGCGAAAAAAGGGACCCTTATTTCGAGAATTTTGGCCCAAAACCCACCCGTATGGGCGGCACATACCCGTACCCTCAACATATTATGTACCCCCCTCCCCCACAGGAACGGAACATGAAAGGTATGCAAAGGACCAAAGTTCTAGACTAGCGTAGGGTGGTTCACAGTGCTTCTAATGTGTACTATGACCATTATGACTCATTTCAATGGCAAACTAAGAGTGATGAAATAATTGCAGCTAACCTTGATTATCTCGAAGTTTGCAACCTCATATTCGGTTGAAGGAAATGCTGGATTATTGGCATCCTTTGATATCCACAGCCTATATCAAAAATTAAATTCTTAGTGTACTATATGGAACCTACCGAATGACAGCTGTTCACAGAAAAAGAATAGGGTTGGTAGAACAGAATCTAGAGGGGCTGGAACTTCCAACCTCATTCCGAAACAAGGGCTAAAATGGCTAAAAAAATTCATTTGTCATCTTGCCAAATTCCCTCTGATAATGATCTAAAATTTCCTCCAATGCCAGGGGGGGCTAAGTGCTCCCCAGTGCCACCCCTGAAGAAAGAAAGCAATCATGTCTAAAAATAGCCAATGTGGAGGCTCAAATCCTCCTCACAGGCTGCATGTAGGCTAGTCTCCAGAAAGACAAAGCCATGTGACTTTCTGAAGAATAGCTCCAACACTTCTCAGTGCAAGCCCTTTGTTTAACAAAATTCACCTTTGCTTATGGGTTATGGCCACAATTTAGTGCAAGTTTGAAAGTTTTTGAGAAGACCTTTTGAGAAACTTTTCTAATTTTTGGAAGAAAGTAATAGCATCATTTAGTGTCCAGCAAAATAACTGATGTTCTTTATTCAACATGTTTGGCTATTAACAAGATAATGAAATCATCATTGCTGTGATTTGCAAACACCATTTGGGCCCATGTGTATTTCTGACATTTGCAGACATATGTATGTATCTAAAATTTGATTTTGTTAAACTTCCTCATTCAGAATGTGTAACAGCTACAAATGAAATGAAACCTTACTTCAGTTGTTTGTGGCTGATCCTCTGAAGAGGTTTCTTAACATTCACTTTTGCAGTCTTGCCTTTTCCTTTATAAAGAAGTGAAGAATATTTAAGATTGAAATATGAGTAGCACTGATATCATTTTATTTGTATTTTAACACCAGACAATTGCTTTGCTCACATTGAGCAATATTAAGCATATCTATCACATCATGGAAGTAAGAATGTTTGTATAGGGGTTCCATGACTTCCTCTGCCACTTTGCATGATTTGTGCAGCTCAAATTTCACCATGCATGAAATTGAATATAATATTTAAAGAGGATGCAAAAAGCCTGATAGAAAAAGTACATAATTCCTATGGCAGAGAAGGTATACTGAAAGATGTGTTCAAGGTGAAAGATAGATTTGCATCAAAGAATAAACAACCTGCAGTTGTTACTTTTCCACTGCTAAGTTCAGTAGAGGCTTTTTCTCCAAAAACAACAAATGCATCTGAATTTAAAAGTTTTCCTTGTGCAACACAGGCATCGATGAAATCAATGGATACCACAGGGATGCCATATTTCAAAGCAGTATTCACTCTGTATGAAGGATCACTGTCTTTAGAAGCAGATACAACCAAATGAGTGACCTGGAAACGAATATGAACTATAATTTACAGAAGAAAATATAGGACCAGAAAACATGCCATTGCACCATTATTTTACGGACTTTTAAATCTTGCTTGTTATTTCAAGCATTCTTCCATGTGGTTAGAAATGTGAGAAAATACTGTCCTCAGGGGTCTAGTTTCAGACCCAGCCAAGGGTACAAATGACAAATTTGATTCAAGAAAGCCAAATTTTTGAAAGTACCATCTAGAAATAACAAAATTTGGCAGTTTTTGCAATTCTTTTGTAGTAATTAGTCTAGCAAATGAGGATGTCAGCAAAATTGTCCAAACCAATGGTACCAGTTTGAAGATGCTGGTGGCACCCCTACCCAAAATTAGGTACAAGCCCCTTTCTGCCTGCTCTGTTGCTGGGAATCCTGCTCTGGATTTTGCCAAAAGCTGTCAACCTGGCCTGCATTTCCTTGGTTGAAATCTTCATCACATCAAATAACACTACACGATTACACCTATAAGAAACTCCAATACTGAGAAAATATAAACTATCTATCTTTATAACATGAGTCTTTGACATATTTTTACTTTATACCAACTCATTCCTGGTATAATGGTACTTGTAGGTACTTCAGTGATGTGTAAACATCGAACAGGCTTCAAAAACAATGTCTTGAAATTTTCTTAAGGGAGCAGGAAGTGAACATAAGATTGTTGTGGAGCCGTTAAAAGAAACTCATAAGAAACTCTGAGTACATTAATTTCCATAAATTTTTGGATGTTTTATTTTCAGACATTCAATTTTTGGACAAATATTTTCAGATGAGACCATTATCTATTTCGGAAAATTTCAGACAAAATTTCGGACGTTTTCAAACAAGTGAATAAAATTTCGGACACATATAGTTTGATGATAAGTAAGCAAATCATGCACTAGATGTAGCAAAATTTCTTCACTCTATGTCTCAAAACGGAAACCAGCATAGCAATCAAGTGTAAAATACAAGCATTATAAGGGGTACTCATGAATTGAAGTTGGGGCAAAAAAGACTTGTCCCTCATGTAACAACAATAACATCAACAATAATGAGGGTAACAAACAACAATAATAGAAGTTAAATACATGTCTTTTATTAGGAACTTAGAATTTTAGCTTGTGCTGAGAGTTTCCTATGATCAGAATTTCAGCACTCCAGGATTTCAAATGAGTTTCATAAAATCCATCACAATCTTCAAGTTCACTATAAATTATTACATTTTTCTTTCATTGAGACATTGCCTGTCCTTCATCGAGATTTCCAGGTTCCTCCATTAGAACGATATGAAAATCTTATAAGAGAATTTCATTTCTTATCCAAAGAAATTTTTGTCATTGTGATCTGCCAGACAATCAAATTTTCGGACCACTAAAATATTCAGACACTTAAATTTTTGGTCAATTATTTTTCTGGACTACTCATTTGTCCGAAAATTTAAACGTCCAAAAATTTTGGAAATTAATGTACCCAAAATATGCTAATTTTAAGAAACTTTCAGTACTGGCCCAAATTCTTAAGTTTTTTATCAAAAAATATGTGTACCGGTTTCATACCAGTTTAAAAATTTAGGGACTAATTCCAAGAGATTGGAAAATTTGGTGGAAAACGCAGTTTAATTATGAAACAGAGGATGAGGCAAGCAATGACAATCATTGTTTTGAACTTCATATTAATAGACATTCCATGTTATTTTGACAAATCCAGTATAAGACAAATCCAGTTGTTAAGACATTTCCAGTTGAGATATGAAAATTAGTTAATTACACGTAAACATGTTTATTAGTTATTCGAACGTTTTGAACAAACTTGGTTCATCATCAGGGAATCTGATTAACGATGAGTGGCAATTTATACCAAGAAACAAACAAACTAAAAAGGCGAAGTAAACAAGCGTGAGTTACATTTCCTACGCACAGGGGACCCGGGGCCAAAGCCTCGGGTGAATGAATTGGGGAATAAAATCAGAGGAGAACCAGGGGAACAGACGACTGTTGGGAATTAAGTTCTGGTCGATCACGTAGAATTAAAAGGCTTTCATGAATGAGTAAATTTCATGAAAGCCTTTTAATTCTACGTGATCGACCAGAACTTGATTCCCAACAGTCGTCTATTCCCCTGGTTCTCCTCTGATTTTATTCCCCAATTCACTCACCCGAGGCTTAGGCCCCGGGTCCCCTGTGCGTAGTAAATGTAACTCACGCTTGTTTACTTCGCCTTTTTAGTTTGTTTGTTTCTTGGTATAAATTGCCACTCATCATTAATCAGATTCGCTGATGATGAACCAAGTTGGTTTGAAACGTTCAAATAACTAATAAAACATGTTTATGTCTAATTAACTAATTTTCATATCTCAACTGGAAATGTCTTAACAACTGGATTTGTCTTATACTGGATTTGTCAAAATAACATGAAATGTCTATTAATATGAAGTTCAAAACAATGATTGTCGTCACTTGCCTCATCCTTAATTCCAAGAGCAAGTTTGAAATTTCTTGTTGAGGAGAATCAAATGAAATAAGAGCCCCATGTGGAAGGAGTCTGGGCTTTGAAATATTACTTGCCAACCACATTTGATGATATCATCTGCGGACAGAAAAAGAACTATATACATGTTTTGACAACATCATTTTACACATGTCCTGCTCTGTCTCATGTGCAGTTTGTATGCATGGATATTGTTTACCTGGAGGCAAAATAACTTGTGTAGGAGTTTTCTTTATGAAAACTCAAAAACACATTAAAAAGCAGCTTCTGGGAAATCTCAAAGCATGATTTTGGAGAGCAAGATTTTCTCAAATCCCTTTTTCAAGAGCAACAAACTTTACTGAAGGGAACAAAACATAACAATTTAGCTACATTTTCAAAATTTGAATAAATGCTTATTTACCTTTCTTGTGATAATGTATGAAATGATGCCATCATAATCTGTAATCTTTGCTCTGAGAAGCTTCTTCTTTTTGTAGGTAAAGCTGAAATCCAGTTCCAAGCAGAATATGCAATTGCTGAAGATTTCTTTTGGCATCTTGCTACCTTTGCAAAATTCAAAACAAAATAGTAATTTTGGTCACAATGTTTTGGGTGACATTTCAAATGCCAACATGGCAAATCCTCTGCAAAATTTGCTGACAACACGAAACTCGGCAAATCAAATATTTAGCATCTCGGGACAACTTTGACATTGCACTGTGCAGATGCCAGCATTTCATCGTAATGCAAATGAACTTTACGATTTACTGTAAATGATGGAGGATAGGATGTTTAGGGCCGGTGCTGATATAATTTAACCGTTATCGTGTTTCTAACTGCGCCTAGAATCCAAGGTACAAAAAAAGGTTGGGTTTCGGGCCTAAATGCTATCTGGGGCTTTCTAAGTTCTGCCTCTACACTTCTACACTATAAAGCCAATTGTGCATAAACTGCCACACTTAGACTGCATAAAAAAGTTATTCAATGCTTACCAATCCCCATTAAGGTGACAATTTGGCAATCACACAATCATGTTGCAACGTTGCAACCTGTTTCGATGCGATATTCCTGCGTTGTTAGCTGCTAGGATGTTTGCTTCCGCCTTTCCACTGCTTTCCACCGGTTAAAGATTTACTAACTACAAAAGTTCCTTTGGACACTTTATTGATCTGAATTGACATCATTGGGGTTGCCAAGTAAAACTATAAAACTACGCATGCGCTGTCCTTAAGGGATGTCGCCTCCATTTGCGGGCCGTCATAAAATGTGATTCATTTGTTCGATTTCGATGTTCGAAGGCAGCTGTACGTCATTCGCAATAGTTCCGGAGAGAGAATTTCTTTCACGTTACTTTTTACATCACAGCGACTTTTTTGAGATTTAAGAAAGGATGTACGAGAGCAGCTTTAGGAACCTTCAGCAAAGATTAAAAGTGACATAAATTGTAAACCGTAAGTCTGGAAGGGTATGATGACTAATGGTGAAGGTTAAGGTGCAGTTGCTCCGAAAGGGATACATGACTTGCAGATGGACGGGGGTCTGTCACCCGTTTTTCAGAAAGCTACCCTCCTCCTATTACCAAGACTTGCCGTCATACCCATTTTTATGATGAAATATGGCGGAAACTACCTGGTGAGTCAATAAAAACGTCCGGCGTTTGAAAAGATCCTGCTCCCTAAATATCAAAGCAATTTAATTGAAAACTGTCTTGCTTTATCACCGATAAGTCAAAATAGGCTCAGTAATTTACCGGTTTTAATCGGTCGTTCCTTCCCGTCGAAAAAGGAGATTTTCTGCAGAAAGAACCTTTCGGAAATCTACAAAAACGAGTAAAAACAGCAAGCAAGATCTCTCTTTTGTTCTCCTTCCTAGCATTAATGACTCTTGGATGTGGGGGGGGGATGGAATCCCCCTGAATAAGTCATTCACACTAAGAGGAAGACTTTTCAACCCACCAAGAGGAAACCACGTGCTAAAAGATGCTGAAAGTCGTCGCTGTAAGGTAAACACAATAGGGATTCTTGCTTGTGATTTTAGCACGTCTTGTAATGTTTCTCAAAGGGATTCATTCCAGAAAATCGCTTACAGAATCTGAACGGAATGATCAACCTTAGCCAGGAAAATTTCTAAAGATAATTGAACATGTTAGCTATTCAATAAGGTATTGCAGATTATCATTGCTTACATACTCAGGGAGCAGTAGCCTTTCAAACGCGGTTTTTTTTTACTCACCCGGTACCCTTTTTGACCAATTTGCTAATGTCTGCCAAAAACATCCAGGGAAAATCTACCAAAAACGGACTATTGTTTAGAGAATTTTTGGCCTAAAATCCCACCCATATGGGTGGCACATATCCATACCCTCATATTGTTATGTACTACCCTTGGGGAAGTTGCGTTAGGTGCTAATCGAGTCTGCAACCCCTTGTCATGACACTCCAAAGGTGGGGCCCTAAAAGGAATCGAACACACTTGCCCAAACTGTTCTCTGGCCAGTAGCTGCAAAGTCAGAGAATTACACCGCTGCGCCACTTCAAATGCAGACATAACAAATGCAAATGCAGACCAATGAAAGAAATACTTAGTTTCTGACGATCTACAAGATGGTAGAAAGCAGGGATCTGCAGCTTTTATGGATTACAACTTAGCAATTGATGACGTCAGATTCGAGCCCTCTGCTTCCAAAGTTTCTTTTTCATTTCGTGTTTCGGGATTTTTCCGTGTAGACAGACAGGGCAGAGGAGAGTGAAGCCAGGTGTCAAAAACCTGGGGCCCATGGCGATATTGGCCAATAAATAGTAACTCAGTTTTTCAATTATGGTTAAAATTCAGGTTTCTGCCAGGTTAGTGATCAAAAATGACCCCAATAACTTGTCAAATTGCTATAATGTATTCAAAATCAAGAAGAGGCAACTGTTATTATATTGTGGTCAAAGGCATTATCTTTGTTGTGATCTTTATGCATAATGACTGGCCACTTCGATGACACGATAATTGTATTTAAAGGCGCAAATAGCTGCCAGAGCGATTCTTGCAATCTTGATTTGCCCGTGGGAGCATGCTCCCAGACCCCCTAGATGGGTGTGCCTTCAGCGTACTTTCACAATTCCTTTTGCCAGGGGCCCATGCTTCGTTTAGACCCGGAGCCCATAAATCCTCCCCGCAGCCCTGTACACAATAATCGAATTTCATGTGTGTTAATAGTAACAGCATCGTTTCTTTGGCCATCAACTGTTCGTTGATCCGTGCGCTAGTACAAAAAATGAATTTGGATGGGATATCTTTTACGTCGTTTCGCCCTTTTTGCAAATGCAAGCATTCGAGCTTGGAAAGGCCCTTAAATGGTTGATTCTCAGTTGTAACATTGTCCATGTGAATACATGAAGTGCTGTTAGTCGGGAGTCCTAAAACGTGTCAGTGTCAAGAGAATTTTGTTTCTCACTGGATAAATTTTCGCATGTAACAGTGACACTACGTTATGAGTAGCTAAACCTTCGTTGACAGTTACAGGTACTTTTTATATGAGAAACTCGACTCGCAGATCACTTAGAAATCAAGAAACTCAAGTACTGGGAAAATAAAACTTAAGAAGCTACCAAGTTTATAAAGGAATCCTAAACATATTTTACTTAATTGCCACCTGTTTCTTGTATCATATTACTTGTAAGGTGCTTGCGTATTGTGTAAGCATCGAAAAGGCTTCAAAATGTCCTGTTTTGAAAAGTTCTTGATGTACCAGGTAGCGGACATGGAGATTGTTATGGAAACTTTAAGAAACTTGTAAGAAACTCTGAGTAATCAAAATCTGGTAATTTTAAGAAATTTCCAGTACTGGCCTACATTCTTAGTTTCTTATAAAAATACGTGTTTAGTGTTGTTGTCGCTGATGTTCACTGAAGTAGTGTTGCCTGTACAGGGCAACAATCACGAACCTATAAATTTAAAGAAAGCAAAGGGTTCTGAGTAAAAAATAGACATTGATAACAAATTATCCAAGCTTTGTATGAATCTTTCTCATAAACTAATGTACAAATCAAAGTATCACGCAAAAATCATGCATACAGACGAATATTAAAGAAAGAAGCAAAAAAAAGCTGAGTGAAAAAGACACAGTATATCCATTATCTAGACTTCTAATCTCGATTGCGGGGAAGACTTGAAAAGATTTTGGTTGGGCACATGCCACCCATGCTCCCAAAAGGTATCCTTGCGTTATACCTGTTTGTCGAAAACGTGTCCCCAAACGTTATACCAATTTCAAGCGAAATATACCCGGCTTTATTCCAGTTTTCAAAAAATGGCCTATCTATGTGTTCTTTTAACAAAAAATCACAAAAGTGAATACCGTTCTTTTAAGTACAAAAATCATGAAAATCAACATCGTTCCTCCTGCCAAATTGCAAAAATCGATACCCTACTCAATGGCTTGTCTCCAGCACCCAAAATATACAATACGTTCCCGCCCTAAGGTTTTCATCGTTGATACTTTATTTCGGTCACAACTGAGAACAGAACCAAGACCATGTCTTCTACACTACCCAAAAAACTAGTCCTGATCAGTTTTACTTTGATGATCAAAAGGTCAGTCTTGGTTCTAGTATGATGCATTATACAATGATTTCTTATGAAATGGAGTACTAATTTCACAGACTGTGTAGGTAGGCTAATATATGCAAGTGTTTACCTAGGGTGGTGAAGTTGCGGTTTTAGCGTCGAGCTCTGGATCGCAGAAGTAGCTAAAAAGCGCTAATCGAGTCCACGATCCCTTTGACATGACTATGAAGTGGTGGGGTCCTACCCGGTATCGTACCCACCCCGCCTGACTGTTCTGGCTGCAAAGGCAGAGGCTTACACAACTGCGCCACAACACCTTTATTTACTATGCTCCTTTATGCCTAAAAGCAATACTATGACTATCCCCCATCAGCATGCCTCAAATGAAATCAAATTAAACTGGTCATGTATCATGCTTGTACTGGGAAATGTTGACGAAATCGTTCTGGGACATATTGCTGATACTTCACTTCTGTTTGCCTTTAAAAAGGAGTAAAAAGGAGTAAAGGATGACGTGCAAAGTCTTTTTCATAAATTATGTGATGATGTTAAGAAAATATGCGACCTTGTGGCAGTAAGACAGAGTCGACACTTATATTTTGCAGTCAAGGAATGACAAATTTCTGCAGACGTAGAATTACGGCGAACTATATTGCTTATTTGGTGCATAGTTCAACTTTCTCTGGTCAAGCATTTAGTCATGCAAGGACTGCCAAAGCAACAAACAGTGCAGTAAATCCCCACATAAAGGAACCCATAAAAATAAGAGCATAGAGGCTGTTTTTCCTAAATGATGCACCTTGTAATTAAGACCTTGCTTCAGTTTGATTAAACTTAGGCTCTTATTGCAGGGGTAGCAAAGTTGAGTTTTCATGGTCATTCAGTTGGCTGACAAAGTTGGATTCTCTTCCCAAATTAGTTGGTAGATCCATAAGAACCTTGGAAAAACAAATAACAGGGCTGAAAATCATTTGTAAAGGTTCTAAAAATGCCTACACAAGGCACCCTTCAAATAAGAATCTTTGCACTGTGAAATTAGTCTAAGTACCTTTGAAATAAGAACCCATTTCATTTCAATATTTAAAACGTAACCACAGTAATTCACAAATCTCGCAATTTGATTGGTACTGGCCTAAATATGGCCAGGTTTTTCAGAGTGGTATGAGTCCCTGTTGGCTGAAGCGCCATCATCTAGTCAAAGAGGACAGGGAAACAAGACACTCATCGTCATAAGTCTACCTTGAAATTAATCTTAGTACTTTTGAAATAAGAACCAATCCTAACCTGGCTCTCAAAAGAGTAGGTTCCTATATGCGAGGATTTACTGTAACCGATTATTTCTAGGATACTGAAATTCAAAAATGATAGGTTGCAACTCTTTGGAAAGCTCGCGCAAAATGAAATGACCTATTTCTGTCTAAGAAGCACTGCTGTAGAAAGAAGACAAACCCCCTAACTATGAAAATTTTGAAGATATGTCAACGGTAGAAATTATACCAACGAAGCTTAAGTTTTCTTCAAGCTATTCAGTTAGGATAGAACCTGGTGGGGGCGCTGAGGGTGGAGTGCCCTCGGGAGACTATTTGTCGGACATCTTGCTTTCTGTCCACTTTTGGACGCCATTGGTGGAGCTTGAAGGAGAAACAATGCCAGAACATTAATTTTTTAACGTTAAGGGATAAATCCAGACAGGAATTATTGAATTTACGGCATATTTTCATAGCTTTTGTTGGCCATAAAGTTGGATTGCGAAAGAAGGCTTGGCTCAGTCATATCACGCATGAATGCAGCGTATGCTCCTGAAAGTGTTGTCGTTGCTGCTTTAGTTGATGATGATGCTGTCGGGAAATTTAAGCTCTGTGCTCCCCTATGCCGTCATGGCTGTTATCGACCGTGCATTCAGTTCAAAGAAATAGGTCATAGAATTTTACCAACCTATAACAAGATTTGGAACCCATCCCGTTGGCAAAATTCAAGCCTTTTACTTTCCTTGTTCAACAAAGGAGTCGCTTAGCGTATTGCCCCATTTCAACTACGAAGATGGGAACTGTCCTTAAAACTCTGTGCTTCAGTCGAATAAAATACCTCTCTAATGTCACGTGCTACCTCTACCCTCGTGTCTTTGTCATGTGTGCATTTAATCCGATTCTGTAACTGTCTCCACAGGTTAAACTTCAAGTAGCATGCAACGAAGGCTATTTCAGGATCTTTTGCTTCGATCTCACTATTTCTTGAACCAAAAAATACGTAATGATGTCTCCCTTTGGGTGGCGAGCATTTACCAAGCATTCTGACAGTGCCAATATGATATCTCCCTTCTCTGGATTTGCTAAAGATGGCTTTCGATTGTCTGAATATGTGGTACACGTGAAGCCCCATGAATACGTGTTCTCCGTCATTGTCAATAAATTTGTTCTCGACTTTGGCCTTTACAGCTAGAAAGAGGTTTAAATACTGTTACATCATCGCAATGAGGTATGCACCAAGCGAGGCAAAGAAAAATTTACGCATTTGGCGATCGCAATGAAAAGTATGCGGCTGATATTCGAAACTAAAATGTTAGTTATCAGTCAAGGCCAACTTTGATGCGGAAATTTTGTTTGATAAAATCACTCACCTTTGAGACCTAAAATTACAAAAAAGTCTTATTGGGGCAGGTGTGGGAATATGAGTTCCAAGTTCCATTCCGGTCCATTATTTACTATCTGTTGAACTTAAATTCTATTTCTGAAACTGATAATACCATTCAATTCAATTTTAAATGCCAACTAAATTATGGACCAAAATGGAACGTAGAATTTACCATTCCGGTACAAACCTTTTGCAGGTACTTTTTTCAATTTTTTGGGTCTAAACGATGAGTGGTTTTACTGAACAAATTTGTCTTATCTACATTAAACTTTAACTAATAGATAAACATTTTAGTTTTGAAAATTTGGCACATACTTCATATTCCACTGTCTGCCACAGGGGTCAACTTTTCTTTACGCACCCGGTATACTGCGTTGAATTTAGCAAAAGTACTTTAAAATCTACTGAGTGGTTCATAAATGGTCTCTGCTTGAAACTTTATTGCGTTTTGATCAAATAGGGAAGATCATATCTAGCTATTGGAACTTGACTTCTTCTTTGCAAATACTTCGGTCTGTATAAGATACGTATACATGAATAAGAATGTGACAAATGATGTCTGGTCCTACTGTAGCGTAAAATATCAACATTTTCCTGTGTAGTTCCTGAATGGAAATTTTGGGACATTATGGGGAAAGTGTTCGTTTCCTAAAATTTTCCCAGCAAAAGACGCGGTGATATTTCATCAGTTTTATTGTCATAGTCATCTTAAATTGATCCTGGAGGTGATGTTGATAATGGTGATTATATTGATGATGATGATGATGATGATGATGATGATGATGATGATGATGATGATGATGATGATGATGATGATGATGATGATGTGATGATGATGATGATGATGATGATGATGTGATGATGATGATGATGATGATGATGATGGTGGTGATGATGATGATGATGATGATGATGATGATGTGATGATGATGGTGATGATGATGTGATGATGATGATGATAATGATAATGATGATGATGATGATAATGATGATGATAATGATGATGATGATGATGATGATGATGTGATGATGATGATGATGATGATGATGATGATGATGATGATGTGATGATGATGATGATGATGATGATGATGATGATGATGATGATGATGATGATGATGATGATGGTGATGATGATGGTGATGATGATGTGATGATGATGATGATAATGATGATGATGATGATGATGATAATGATGATGATAATGATGATGATGATGATGATGATGATGATAATGATGATGATGATGATGATGATGATGATGATAATGATGATGATAATGATGATGATGATGATGATGATGATGACTGCGTGTTTCCTTCATCTGCATGACCAGCGGAATTATCAAAGTATTCACGCTTGATTTACAGGTAATTATTATAATAGAAGAATCAACGCATACCGAATTCGCCATTACAAAATAAGTCAGCCATCTTTTCAATACTGCACATTTTGCAGTCTAAAAAATAAGAAGAAAATGCGACTTGATGCGACTGGTTTACGACAGCAATTATGGGAGCCACATCAATATGGGTATTCGAAAGTTGTGCGGTAAGAACTCGCATAAAAGAAGCCTGCGATTTTCTGTTACAAGTTGAAATGACTCCCATACACTTGTATTGTGGTTCTTTTATACCGGGCGAGCCAGAAAATAGTTCCACTTTCGAAAATTTATAGCACCAAGATTTCTCCACAGAGGTGAATGATTCAACTTCTCGTTAAAAGCTGAAAGATCAAAGTATCTTCGTAAGTTTCTTGTTGTCTTACCGGGTCTTACGAGCACTAGAAACTTTTTTTTTCTATCCATATAAAATATTACAATTACAAGGCTACGTTCTACTAAACTACTAGATTAACTATGCAACACTACAGGGACGATGCCAAGAGGAGCACGGGACAATGACAACCCCATGGCCTTTAACATAGAGACATACAACAAGACGAACATTTACAAAACGCTATGCATACATAGAATTAATATTACAATAAATACAGATACTTAAAATAAAAATTACAAGTACAAGGTGCTATATACCACGTGACATGAGAGAAGAAACTATAGTAACTAGGACTTCTAGTTTCCAATTCGTCTATTGAAAGCGTTCTGAAGCATGGATGTATTCTAATGTCGCCAATAAGATTTTCTTATTTGCATCAGCCGGTAACCTTTCATGACCATACAGGAGAACTTTTGTCATTTCTTGTAAAGAAAGGTTAGATAAACCATTTGTTTGCAGAATCGCATTTACGCTGTCGAGAAGATCACACCTGATCAAAGCATAGGCATGGCAGAGCAGCAAAAAGTGTTCCGTATCCTCAATGCCATCATTAATTGGGCACATAGGGTTCAAGGTATCCCTAAAGTTATGTCTGAACTTGTGAGAATTTAATTTGCTGAGTCCGACACGTAACTGTGTTAAGATGGACAAACCCTTAGGGTCAAAAATGCTATAAACGGGCTTACAAGTTGGACGAATAAGAGACAAGATCTTTTTCTTGAAAACACTGACTGAGGTGGAAAATTTAATTTCAGGGTCAAGTTCGTCCCATTCAGATAAGCAATTTGGATAGAAACTTGACTTAAAAGACTCGGTTCTTGCACATATTTGACCTATTGTGACAGGTCTGCGAAGCTTACACGTTGATTCCTGCAATTGGGGAATGGGATATCTCATGTATTCTGGAGTCCTATCATTTACGATCTTATAAAACAGAACAAGGCGTCGGCTCCATCTTCGAGGGTTTAGCGTTTCCCATCCGAGCTCCGCGTACAACTTTTCCCGAGATGTACCCTTCCAAGCACCGGTTACTGCTAGTGCTGCAGAGTATTGAATAGACTCAAGCTTTTCCATTTGATTACTAAGGTTTGCGATGTTAGTAAACTCACAAATAGTTTGAGGGGTGTGGTAAATAACATCACCATAATCCAGATGGGGACGCACGTAGAGTTTATACAACTCATCTAGTGTTTGACGAGGCAAATATTTTGAAAGGCAGTTCAGCATACCTATATTAGAAACACTAGAAACTTAGGGAAGTTCAACTTACAACAATTTCATTGTCACAAAATGACTGAAATAGGGCCTAGAAATTGAGCAAAACGCAAACGGCTCCTCTCTCAGAATGACAACGAAAATTAGCATTTTCATGGATAAGAGATATCCTTTGCACATGTCGTGTCATGGGATTGAATATCTTTAGTATCTGTTTACAAAGCAATGTTTTATAACTCTTGTGAGAGGTGAAATACCCATTGCTCTGTGTGAGGAGAGTCCTTACGATTTGATCAGTGTTTTAGGCTGTTTTCAGTCATTTTGGAATCACGAAATTTTGGCACGGTTGATTTTACCTATATTACAAGGGTAAGACAGTAAAGAAAATTACAAAATACTTTGACCTTTTGGCTTTTGATTAGAATTTGAATCATTCAAATCCGTGAGGTACTCCTGGTGCTATAAATTTTCATATGTGGGAACTTTCTTCTAGCTCACCAGGTAGAGGGTGCTTAAAGGGAGTGTGCAATGGTAAATTGGCTTCTCTATAAATAGAACAAAAAATGCGCAAACACAGCATTGTTTCTGTAGCTATGGATTTTTAACAACACGAGTGGGCCATCGATTTCAATGGGCTATTTTTAGATTTTTCTGTTCTGTGCAGATGCAGGCTTTTAGCCTTGCACAAACCCTTAATTCATCAAAAATCAGCCAGGAGGTTCTCAATCCACATTTTCTTTCATGTAGGTTTTTACCGTATCTCATCTCCAAAATTTGTGCCCAAATCCTTGGACTTGATGTACGACAACTTTATACAAGGATTGACCATGATTCATTGAGCGCTAAACAGCTAAATAAACCACAATCTAACATCAGCAACAGTACAGAGATGTCTGTCGTCAAGCTACCAACGATTTGCTTTCAAGCCATCATTTCAAAAGAAAATTCCCCTCTCTTTCAATTCTTCATTCTAAAATTCTTTTTTCACAGTATCCCCGTCAGCCAGCAAGACTGATTTCAGAGAGCCGAGTCAAAACTTTACAGAATGAAAATGTACATATTCAACAAGAAATGAATTAACGGCGTCCACAATTAAAGTATGGAATTCACTAAGCAATTTCGAAGAGTACGAAGGGCAAGGCATCTAGCGAGGATGTAATCTTCTCCATTTCATGACATAGAAATATAAACTTGCGAGTAAACTATCCCTCAATGAAGTGTTGAAACGTTTGCCTTGCAGTTCAAGCCAACAGCTTTCGTTACAAAAACAAGCGGGACGCAGATATGTGTTAGTATATTTATACGCTGACACTTGAATTAGTTGTTTTTCACTGTCTTCATCATCTTTTACGTGGTGACAGGAGCGGGGTATTAATGTTACATACAATAAGGGTTTCAGTGTGCATCATGGTATATTTACACTTGTGTCTGGAATAACTGATCATTCAAATCGCATTTTTTTTTTATTTTGCTAGACACTTCTTACTGGCAAACACAACAAAAACAAGGCTTTGTTGCAAACTGTCAATCTTTTTAAATCTGTCAGTCCGGTGTTGACCTCCCTGAGTATCGATTTCAATTTGAAAAGATTAAGGACATAGTTAATTAACTATGGATAAAGCAAAGGACAAAACAAAGGACAAAAATTGACGTAATGTTGGAATGGCAGATACAGGAGCTACGAGAACAGGAACGGCCAGACGGACTGAGGAAATAGACATGGGAAAGGTCTATATACAATACCGGGTGAGTCAAAAAAGGTTACGCGTTTGGCGGGCTGTGAGATGAAAAGTATGACTCCCAAATTAAAAAAAAAATGTTTATCTTTCAGTCAAAGGCCAACTTAGATGAGAACATTCTGTTTGGTAACATCAAACATCTCTGAGGTCCAATTAGAAAAATGCCTGCAAGGGGTTTGTATGGGAATCGAATGTTCCACGTTCTAGTCTGGTCCATGATTTATGTGGCATTGAAGTTCACATTGTACGTTTCAGAAATAGAATTTTAATTTCAATAGCCAGTAAATTATAGACCAGAACGGAATGAGGAGTCCTTGCTCCCACACATGCCCCTCACATGCATTTTTTTTTTATTTCTGGGTCTAAACGATGAATGATTTCACCAAACAAAACTTTCTCATCTAAGTTAACCTTAGCCTGCGTGCAGAATCTTGATAAGAAATTGAAAAGATCTATCTTTTCAATTTTTTACTCAATTTTGTATCAAGAGTCTGCACGCAGGCTAAGTTAGCCTTTGACATTTACGTTTGGATATCGGTCAAATAATCTTTATTCCATACACAGCCAAACACGTAAATTTTTCCTCCGACTCACCTTGTAGACCATGAATCTACTGACCGGCTTTGGCCTCATTTTCCTCAGAAAACATGGAGAAGACGATCCATTACATTTCACATTTTCACAATCAGTATCTACTAACCTTTAACCACTGTAATCCCTTCGGTTGGTCTTAATTCGTAATCAATCTGCAGGACATCGTTATCCATGTTCGGAACTTTCCTTTGTCGCTCTTCTTTTGATTGTATGACAAGATACAAAGCAGCTGTCCCATTCTTTGATGTGATCGAAAGTGACATTCTTGGGTCATTTGTCTCAAATCCTCTGAGAAATCTAAGTCCATAATTTTCAGTTTCCTCAAAGTACATTGCTACTCCTTGCTTGGCTATCAAAGTCACAGTGAATCCTGACCCAAGCAGTTCAACAGGTGTTTTGAATTTAACTTGAAGTCCTCCACTGGGCTTGGTCCACTCTAAAACTCCTTTTGAGCAACGGAGATCTACATGCATCACTCCTGGGTTCTCCTGGTCGTTGATAGAAGAGCTGAAATGAGATGTGAAACTCTTGGATAACCAAGAGAAGTCGAATGGACAAAAAGGTCGATCTGCTTGAAATTCTGTGCAGGTTTGCAACTAAAAATAGGCATTTCACCATTTCAAACAGAAAAACTGGATTTAAGAGATGCAAGTCTGAATACAGTAACAATGTGTACACAAAATTCGGCCAAAGTGAGCTTTTCCTAGAAATTCAAGGGGAATCATCACCATTTATGTCAATTAGACGCCAAAAGAAGACCTAACATGTTGAGTAAATTAACTCAACAGCAGTGGAACTTCTGCTAGAACACCTAGGCTTGTATGATGACAAGCTAAGTAAAAAGGGTTTCTCTGGGGTTTCCTCCAAAAACCTGGCTAAAACTAGGTAATATATCTTCGTTCAGTTTTCCAATAATTGCCCGCCCTACTGATCTGTGGTATGAACCACGGCGCTCCCTGATATGAACGGTCAGCCCAGCCATGCTCTGATGCCACCTCTCACTCCCTATTTCTTTCAAACCAAAAGGAATTTGTTTAAGCGAAGGTCACTGACCACTATATGAAGAAAGAAACTCTGGTACCACGTCTGAGAAACAGGAGGAAACTTCTGAAAATGAATTTATCGCTCAATTTGAGAACATCATGTTAAAAGCTGTCCCGCAACATAACATTGAACATTGTTGTGAAAACATAGCTATCTACCTAAATCAGTTACCTTGATGGCAGTTGTACATTGACAAAAGTTAGTGCAATAAAATAAAACTGCATCATAGTTGATTCCAGCATTCTTGAGCAATATTAAGTAAACATGCGTGTTTTCAACATAACAGAACACTGTCTATTCATTCCTATCAAGGCCTCCGACGAAACCTGAAAAGTGGAGTGGCCAAAATTTGGCATGAAAATATACCATAGCCCAATATGATAAGCTGCCCTCCCAGGGACAGATCTAGAGGGAAAAGTGGCTGAGGTGTGCAAGCGTGAAGCGCGGGTAAAGTCCTGAAGTAGGGGTCCTAACGTATGGGTCTGGGGTTGCAGCCCTTGAAAGAATTTTTAGACTACGGCTTTCACCTCATTGAAAAATCCCAATTTTGAATTAAAGCTGACAGAATTGAGAAGTAAATATTTGTAAGATACCGTACCAAAATGTGTATATTTTTTAGAAAGTAGCATTTCCTTTGGCTGGCAAGCAGCACTTGCCTTACTTGCCTACTAGATTTGTGCCCAAGAGATATTAGGTCTTCGCATTCTGCATTGACTATCTCCTTCCTGGAGCAGTTTCTATAGCTTTAGATTTCTTGTATTAAAACGACTATCAACAAATTTCGGAATTGCTTTTCTTGCAAAAAAAGTGGAGGGGCCATGGCCCCCCGGGCCCCCCCGTCGTCGGAGGCCCTGGCCTATACAGTATGATGTTTTGAATGTCAAGAAACATATCTGCAGCAGTGTTAGCGATTACATTGATAATTCTGCATTCAGAAATAAAGAAACAAATTAAGAACCTTTTAGTACTAAAATGGAAAAGATTTCCAATTAAATTAAGGAACTTTATGCCTTATCCTAGTTTCCTTTAACAACCAAAGTTTGAAAAATGGAAATAAAAATACCTGTATCGCCAAATGCAATCATCGTTGTGTCCAAAACCCGACGTAAAATGACTCCACGATACAAGTGCAAATAAAACCGAGCGGATAACTTTCTGAACCATGATGCTCCCCTTTCTCTGGCTGTTCCAAAAGAAGTTTGGTTCACAGGTGTTATGCTCTTTTTACCTTTTCGCTAAATGTTGTCGCCTCGAAATAAAGCTTTCCTCTCAAAAACTTCCAAGCTTTTTCAAAAAATTTCTCTGTTGACCAACTGTATCTCTCCTCCTTGCTTGTTCAAATTTATTAGAAAGTCATGAGCATACACGAAATGTTTTCACATTCAAGTCAATGACCATAATGACATAAGAATTCAAAAGAGTGTTTGCGAAGGCAAGCGACTATTCTACAGCGCGTAGCGCCTTTTGTTATGGTAATTACGCGGGATTACATTTACACCACACCAATGTGCGGCTTAACGGGGGTTGATCCCGGGATAAACCTGACCAAAATATGACCTCTGTTAACCTCTGATGGGTGGCTTCGGCAAGCTAGCCCTTTGAGCGCCATGCGGTCATGCTGTCTTCTTGAGCGCCACAGCAGCAGGCAGCAAGCGGGGGCCGGGGGGGGGCCTTCAGCCTCCCCAATAACTTGCAGAATGTTGATATTCCTTGCGTTCCTTTGGCAATCAAAACAATCATGATTGTATTGTTAGAGATTTTGACATTGTTTAGTTTCAAAGCAATTAGATCCAGCAGACTGACTTTGAATGAAATCATGATCGCTTTGATCGCCAAAGGAACGCAAGGATTGACTCGGATAATGTAAGTGAAAGGAAGCCAACAGAATCTCCAGTGGGTGCAATGTTAATGAAAATATAGACTTGCCCCAGATGACAAAATAGACTTGGGGCAAGTCTAATGAAAATATGACACTACGCTCATCCATGATTTCGCTGAGTATCAAGGGGCATATTTGAAGCAGAATCCATGGACCTAGAATTTAGAAATAGGGGATATAATTCTTTAGAAAATATCCCAGAAACAGTTATATCATATGCTATTTGACTCGAGACCCTGGAACATAGTCATTTTACCTGGCCCCAGTTTGATATCCTTAGTTGTATGTGATTTTCGTTTTTCAGTAAAGAGATATCAGTGCAGTGAATTGCCATAAAGTGCAACAACCCCAAAACTGTCTCCCGGAACTGTTATTTGCACGGTAAAAATCACTTGAATGTTCACTTATAGTACTCCTTTAAAAGGGGTTTCCTTCGAAATTTTCCCGGAATATGGGGTCTTTCCACCAACTGAAAAGTCAGAAAAAGGGTATTCTGTGAGAAATGATATCAGCGCATGTTGAAATCTGAGAGAAAATAAGTGGAGGAAAATGAAAAAAGGACCCCCACGCACAGACGAAACAGCCAACACCCTTTGCCATATGTGCCAACCCAACCAGGATAGCACACAAAAACCAAAGGGCAGCAAGCGCAAGCACCAAGCCAAACAGCACAAATCCACCACCCTTTATCCAACATCCGCATCCCAAGATAAAATTTAAAGTCATAATAAACTAACATCAAATGAGAGACAGAATTATCTACAGAAACTATTAAATAAAAAAGATATTAGGGGGAGGGGGGTTGTTGCCAGGTAGCTGCTTTGACAAATAAAGAACTAATGGTGGTTATGATGGGGCTCTGCATTTTCAGGCAAAGAAATACCGGGTGAGCCAAGAAAAAAGTTCCCACTTTTGAAATTCATAACAAAAAGACTACTTCACGGATTTGAGTCATTCAAATTCTAGTTGAAAGCCGAAAGATCAAAGTATTTTTGTGATTTTTCTCGCTTTCCTACCAGCGCTACAAATATAGGTAAATTCAACTTTACAAAAATTTCATGGTTGATAGATTACTGAAAAATGGCCCAAACATCGATCAATCCATAGAGATATCCTCTGTATATCAATCGCCATTGGATTGAAAGTCTGTCGTGTTTTGTTTGAAAATCGATGTCTTATAACTCTTGATGGAGGTGAAACACCCATGGCCTATTGTTCGGTGTAAATATAGAGTCCTTACGATTTGATAAATGTTTTAGGCCCTTTTTCCGTCATTTGCAACCACAAAAGTTTTATCAAGTTGAATTTAACAATATTTCTAGTGCTCGTAGGACAGGGAGAGAAATCACAAAAATACCTTGATCTTTCGAGTTTTAACTAGAATTTGAATGCTTCAAATTCGAGTAGTAGTCTTGGCGTTATGAATTTTTAAAAGTGGGAACTTTTTCTGGCTCACCTGGTATTTTTCACTGGAAGTTCTAAAATGTTCCCTGCTCCCTAATACAATTCCTTATTTTCCCTTGATCCCCGTTAGAAATGCGAAATGTTCCCTTGTTCCCATGAATAAAAAAGGCAAGTTCTCTTGTTCCCCATAACCCCTGGGGGGCGTCATAAGTAATATATACCAAGAGGATTCTTAATTGTCTTCCTGCTGCTCTTTTTCTAGTCTGCGTTGCAGACCGTGCGGAGGAGGTTTTCGTCGTTTTCCTCCTCCGCACGGTCTGCAACGCAGACTACTCTTTTTCAGGGTTTTGCAATTTGCATCAAACGCATATGAAGACCCAGAGTCTGCTAAATTACGTGCCAAACGTGCCAACGTGCCATGACATGTTACGTGCCAACGTGCCTACGTGCCAAATTTTCTTGCATGCCATGACATGTTACGTGCCAACGTGCCAACGTGCCTACGTGCCTACGTGCCAAATTTTCCTACGTGCCAACGTGCCATGACATGTTACGTACCAACGTGCCACCGTGCCAATTTTTCTTACGTGCCATGACATGTTACGTGCCAACGTGCCAACGTGCCATTGCATGTTACGTGCCAACATGCATAGTTCCTGCCTGCCATGTGCCAATTTACCTGCGTGCCAATT